>JASFXZ010000014.1:1964911-2564911 GCA_032209605.1 Mactromeris polynyma
TTACGAAATTTCTTACGAACAAAACAATGAATACCGCCCCATATCACGACCTTAGCATTCAAAGATAATTACAAAGTATGTCCTTTAAACGGAACACTAAAGGTTAAGATATGTAGACCAACGTTATCGTTAAACTATCGAGGTAATAAACATATACAACTCAGGTCACTGGCAAATACCGCTGCGGATATGATCTTAAAGAAATCAAAGCACTGAACGTGTTGTTGGAAACGGTTGCTCTATACAAGCTTTAGTGGGAACATGTTGGACTATTGCATCAAAAGAAACATTTTGAAGTATCCAAACATGTGAATCATGTATTTCTAAAAGTCTTATATCATATACTGTTTTGTGTCAGTCTATCATATTAGACAATATACAGTAAAACCTCAATAATAAGACCACCCTTGGGACTCTAGCAAACTGGTATAAATAATGAGATGGTCTGAATATGGGGTTCGAAAAAAGAGCAAAACAGTGAACATGGACTTGAACATTGTGTTCGTAATATTGAGGTGATCTTATTATAAAGATGGTTTTTACTGTGGATGTTTTTTTTTGGTGATTTACTCGAAAAATAGCAATGCAGCAATGCTTTCTTTTTATGGAGGTAAATTCTAAATAACATGTTGATGTAGATATACAGTTCGTTTTAATAAACAATGATTTGAATAACTCTGCGTCTCCTACACTGTCTTACCCGTGGACACTTAGTTATATGTAATTATATTTGTATTACAACAATGGCCGCTTAATGCACATACTCGTGTCTGAACCATTGATAGATCGACCTTGATATTTAATTTTATTATACCTCACTTGATTTATTCATGCAAAATTCACATATACACGCTATAAGCAAATCCGTAATGTTACCCTGTGACATAACGTTTTTACCCTCTGACGTTGTGACATACCGTTTTTACCCTGTGACATAACGTTTTTACCCTGTGACGTTGTGACATAACGTTTTTACCCTGTGACATAACGCTTTTACCCTGTGACGTTGTGACATAACGTTTTTACCCTGTGACGTTATGACATAACGTTTTTATCCTGTGACGTTGTGACATAGCGTTTTTACCCTTAGACATAACGTTTTTACCCTGTGACGTTGTGACATAACGTTTTTACTGTGACATAAAGTTTTTTACCCTATGACGTTGTGACATAACGTTTTTACCCTGTGACATAACGTTTTTTCCCTGTGACAAAACGCGTTTACCCTCGCGCGGTTCTAAAACATAGACTACAGGAAATTCCCGTAGCCTGAGTCGATAGGCGCTTATTAAAATAGGTAACAATCAAGCGCTCGTAATGTTGCAAACGACATTATCTGTCAGCTTTGACAGATTTAGTTCTTTTACAAAAAATCCACTTTTAGTGTTGATACTACAGTACCATAGACCGTATAGCTGCTATTGATTATGTATGGTTATACATGTATATTCATTCGTGTTTTTCTGTTGTGTTATTGAATAAAATGTATAAAAACACGATTGTGTTTTGCATGCTTTATTATCATGCATTATTATTATTTATACGAGATGTATACATTACTATGGACCTAAACACTCTTTTACAAGATATACGCGCCATATTACGCACGCATGTTAATTATTTCACCACCACGGTTGACTAGAACAACCTTTTACTCGAACAAATTTTGTCAGTCCCTACGAGTACGAGCCAACTGGATTCCACTGTAATCTATATTCGGTAAATTCACCGAAATTCAGTGCATTTCGGTAAGGTAACGTACCCTTTTTCGAAAGGTTAACCAATCCGCGTCAATGTTGCAAACGTTGTCCGGTTGAAGAGAAGTTGGTTTAGTGGTTAATGTTAGATTTGATTGGTTTACACAACGCTGATATGCAAATAGCAAAGCCAAGTTCGTACCACAGCGCCAAAAACCACTGCAACAGTGTGTAGCAGAAAATTAGGAATTCCTCTGCAATCGCATTTTTTAATGCGATACTACCAGAGCGAAGCCTTTCTTTGACCGGTATGCACTAATGCGGTGCACTCAAGCGATCTTTCAAGAGAAGGACAAAGGTGAAAAGGGGAACCCCATATACATAAGACATTGCCTCCCCACACAGACATCCCGGAAAATAGCAATCTATAAAACATAAGGCACTTGATGAGGTTAAAGGGTACATACGTCAAGGAACAGAGGCACAGGGAATGGCCTGGCAGACCAAAAGGAATAACAAGGAGAATCAAAGAGGAAACACAATGTTGGGGAAATTAATGGCTGGAAAAGATCAAGGAAAACTATATAAAGTGAAAGAATTGCACTGGGGAAATGGAAATATAATGTCCATATTGAATGCAGTCGATTATACTTTCATTTATGAAACGAAGCAGTCGTACATTCCTCCGCAGACAGGATTAATGAGTCCATATTTCCACTCAGTATACAAGCAGTATATTAGGAGTTAAGGTAACCATCACATTAAGCCTGGTTTTGTATTATCAGAATCACATGACAGCTATAAAAAGAAATGAGTGTCCAAATTTAATGTTTCATCGGGTTAACCCCGTTTCTCAACTATATTTCAGTTATATACGGCGGCCGGTTCACCTAAGTTTTTCCTGGACTGAATTCTAACCAGTACTAACTTACCCTTCCACAAGGAGCCGGCAACTTCTCCACATGTGGAGGAAAATCGACATTTTTTAGTCAAATTTTCATGGAAGGGTATGACCTGCCGCGCCTGGGAATCGAACCCGGATCGCCGGGTTCCAAGTTCAGCGCACTAAGCACTGGACCACGGCCGCGGCTTGTCCAAATTTAAAGCAAGTAATAAAAAATATCGAAAATATGCGCATTATTTTTTTCCTGAAAACTGCTTTACATAATTGCTCGGCCGTTATTGGATTTCGCGTAAGAGCAAACACCACTGTCCAAATTGCGGTATGTTAATTCTGGGAAACGGTTTCTAACGAAGACGGTTAACTTAATAGCAAACAACTCTTGAAGAGCAAAAACAACACAGTATTTTATATAAAAGAAACAGAATAACTTGCTACAGGGAACGCCTAATACAGTCAAACCTGTGTTAAAGACCACCTGCGAACAAAGACCACTATTGCAAAACTTGTCTGCAAAGACCACAAATTTTATCTCCCATCAGACCATTTTCAATGATATTTAATCTGTTAATAGAGACCATCTGTAAACAAAGACCACATTTTGCTGTTCCCATGTGTGGTCTTTACAGACAGGTTTGACTGTACATAACACAATGCATCCCTTCACAGACCTCCGGAAAAACGACAGTCCATAAAACATCAGGCATTGTGGAGGTGCAAGAGTAAATAAGTGAGGGAATAGGGGCGTAAGGAATACCTGGCCGACCATAAGGGATAACTAAGGAGAATCAAAGAGGACAAACAGAGGGGGGTTTAATGGTTGAAATACATCACAGGACAGCTGGCAACAATAGGCCGAAAGTGGGGAGAAAATAACATAAACGCTATATATTAAAGTGAAAGAACCGCACAGGGGAAGGCAACCCAACATACATCTAAACACAAAAAGAAATAATAACCATACAGCGATTTACATCCCTGGAACTGTCAGTAAACAGTATTGAACATACAGACAAGCATACACAACGTATACAGAGTAAAACAGACACTAACCTAGAATCCAGATACTTACTAAGCCACTGTTGGCTAGAACTGATATCTCACTAAATCGGATTCACAATGTCTGTTAGCCTTTTGACACCTAGAAAACATTGTGATCATGATTCAAATGCTGTTGCTCTAACAGCAGATTTCAAACTTCAACAAAATCAAACTAAGCAATACAGTGAACAAACAACATTTAAAATACGTTGTAACGTTACCTAAGTTTCTACATCCGACACGTATCTTGTTCTGTGTAGCGAATGCAATCACTACTGCAAGCAATACTCATAATTATTTATCGCATGCATACACAATACAATTACATGCATATATATTCAATGTGTACGCCGAAAGCTACACGTGAGAAACCGTTATCACTACCTTATATTTTACAGACGGTTTAAACTATTTTCATAAATTATTTATTTATACATACGTATACTCGAACAATCGTCTGCTCCCCTGTTTATCAAATTGTACAAAACAAGTAGGTCATTGAACGGTAACTGACTCGACCTTCACATCGGATAACGTATTAACTATCCACTCAAGGACATTCGTTTAAATGAAAGATATTGTACATTGATGAGACTTTAATAAATAAACAAAATAATACATACAAAAATATGTACGGCTGAATTCCGTTGTGGCGGTGCACCGCTTATAATTGAGATAGGTCGTTACATAATACCATTAAATGAAAGATACTGTTTCAAAGGTATTAATGAAATTGAAAATGAGTACCACGTGATTGTTTGTAGTTGCGTTTATTTATCGTCGCCACCGGTTTCCCACATGGGCGACGCCTCCAGAAGAATGTTAGTCATTTTAGATTTTTGGAGGATAGTGCATGATACAGGAGATGCCCCAGTTCCAGAAGCACCCCTGGTTCTTTTACGTGCTCGATGTAAAGCATCATACACGCGACCTCGGTTTTTAAAGTCTCGTCTGAAAGACTGTTAGTACGGTCAGTGATGGAGCGGGGAATCGAACCACTGGACTACGGATCCACGTGTTGATGTCATGTCGCCTGTATGACTGCATCAGGCGGAATCTTTGTAAACGTATACGTGATATTAATCCTGATTTCTGTAAGTATAATGATCTTGATAAATTATGTTATATATTATCTTATGATAAAATCGTGAAATACAGTGCCGAAGCTTGTCATGATATTCTAGTCGCCAGACAAAATATATTGGACAGTTAATGTTTTACATGTAAATATTGCATTCTTATACGGAAGTTTTCGTATGTATTTTCCATAATGAGTGTTTTTTTTAAATAGTAGCTTGATACTTATTGTATGTACATGTATATGTACGTGTTTTGTTTATATCTTTTATCTTGTCTCTCATAAATCAGATTGAGAGGTTTTGCGCATGAATTACATTTTTAAATATTTTATATATGTATATTTGTAACAATCATGTACAAACGTGAGACATACATAAACGTATCTCTCTTCGTTTTACTTGAATAGCGCATCAGGATACAGTATAATAATGTAGACATTAAATCTATAAGAACAGCGACGGTGAACGAAGAGAATGGTGGAAATAAATGAGTCCAGTGAAATATTGTCTAATAATATAGTTCGACAAATATTTACCCGGCACTACTCAGGATGGATGATCACGACCGATCACAAAACGGAACGTATTTTGGCAGTTTTGTCATCCAAAATCCGGTTGCCTCGATGCGACACATAGATCTCTGTAGATTTGCCGGAATGCGTGCCACTAAATTGAAGTGAGGCGAAATGTTCTCCGAATTTTTGTGGCACGCTTTCCGGCAAATCTACAGAGATCTATGTGTCGATATGGGCATCAAGGCAATCGGATTTTGGATGACCAGGTTTTAGGCTACTAAAAACTATTTCTAACAAACATAAACTGCCAAATTACGTACCGTGCTGTGATCGGCCGTCAGCTTTTCGTGCCGCGTAGTAAACAAAATAGTGACGTGTTCACCCACCCTGACAACTGAATATTCGAAAAAAATATGTAAATTGTCGCCGGTAATGTTCGACATGCGACTTCCAATATTTGTATAATTATCTCGTACCGACTTGCGATGTCACAATGTAGTGAAGATTCTCAGAATACGAAACATGGCGGGTTAGTTCTTTTGACCAGCCGTGCGTTCGGTTAAAGCTAACACTCGCACGAGTAAGAAACTGTGCACGCATTTTGCAACCGAACGCTCTGTTTGCCAAAAAGTACGCGCCCACTGAGCGCCCACTCGCTCGAGCATCTCCGAGGTAGCTAGCGAAGGGCGCGTACTTTTTGGCAAAATGCGTGCACAGTTTCTTACTCGTGCGAGTGTAAGCCTTAACCGAACGCACGGCAGTATATATATGATAAGCACGTGCCCGCTCCAAGCTAATAATGGTAACATTCGTATATTTGCCTCATCTGGATTTTAGATGGTTTCGTGATTGTGTATAGTGGCTTTGTTACATCCTCCCAGCTCTGGTCTGCAATGTTACCTAGCAAACAATAAATACATATGTATTCTTAATCACTCACTCAAACTTCTAACGCATCATATTTAAATGTGATATAAGTTTCTTAATGATTTACTAAATGTTATGAAAATTCAGATTTCTGATCAAATAGTATCATGTTTAAATAAAAAAATTCGCACATTTTTTATTCGATGTTAAGTGCAGCCATGCGGAAAGAAGATTGGAATTTTGGTATTTTTGACTTGCTGCTTTTACTTGAATGTCTTTTACATTATCTCTTCTTTCTAATTGTGTTGTTTTGTATTACAGTTGATAAAATCATTATGTTTTGAGTGAAAAATATTCCTAAAAGAAATATGGGAGGGCTATTTGTCCACTAAATGATGAAAAATAGTATGCCCTTTCATTAATGTGGCTAAACTTGCATTTCCTGAAGGAATAGAAGATAAGTATTTTGTACACCTAAAGATAATTAATTGAATCTAACAACGGCGTTATTTATTTGAGCTTGTTACGCGAGATTTCCACGTGGATCAAAGCAAAATTTGTAAATTTTAAAAGACCGGAATTTGAACCGGAAGTGTCCGCGTCCTTCGTCTCGACACCAGTTAAGGGTACTCGTGTACTGCTGCAAATAGGCAGAAAATCATAAACCATAGGTGCCTAGCACACGCTCAGTAATTAATTACATAGAGCACATGTCTTTGTTTTTTAACATACGAAATTGAACTTTTAATAAAATTAAAATTATTACTTATTTGTTCTGTAAAATATTAAACACGTTTATTTGATGGACCTTATTCAAGCACTTCTTTTTATCGATCGTCTTTTCGAAATCAAGTTAGCCCAACGTGATGCGTTAGAACTTTGAGTGAGTGTAGTATCATTCTTTGAAAACCTTTAGATGACAGGTGTACTGCAAGTGCAGTATCAAAGAACCATAAACCCACATATCTGTTGCTATGGAAGCGAGACAACTCTAACATGGCTTCCTTGGATATTGGGCTGAAGCGTTAACTACCACAATTACATTCTCTCAATCTGACATCAACCTGTCCATTACCTGATTGTACTGGCAACCCACCTACATGTCTGCTGTTAATAGACAGAGATACGTACATGTAAAGGTATTTAAATGTACACCGTGGCTACCGTCAACAAGTATGGCATTTGTCACGAACGACTGAGTGTGGAAAACCCGTTTACTTTATTGAAATTAT
The DNA here is from genome assembly GCA_032209605.1 of Mactromeris polynyma. NCBI lineage: Eukaryota > Metazoa > Mollusca > Bivalvia > Venerida > Mactridae > Mactromeris > Mactromeris polynyma. Next base: position 1,972,244 of record JASFXZ010000014.1, read on the forward strand.
TCCTATTGATATAAGTCATATAGCCAGAACGAGCATCAGGGGCCGTATTCAATATCCATCTAAGTTGAACATATTTCTTAGTTTATAAGATTTTTTCTAAAAGTACAAGAAATGTTCTTAAATGACCAATTTTCAACTTAGTTTTTAATTTTTTTCTTAAATCTTATTCAATAAACTTTTAAACTAAGAAATTTCCTTTTTTGGCGTGAAACGGTCGATTTTTTCCTTAGAAATTAAGGTATCAACCTAGATACCTTACTTTTCAAGAAATTTCTTAAAAATGGCGAAATATTTCTGAAAAACGGCGAATGTATGCTGAAAATGGTATGTACCTATTCTTGTTCACGTTCATATCAAATAAAGCTATTCTTATGTCACAAAATTTACTTTAGAAATAATTTGATACGAGAAAAAGACGTAAATTTGAATATTTTTTTGGGGGTGGTGATTCGTCCCAATGCATCTTCGTACCTCTTAATAATTTCGAATTTATGTAATATATGAGTTTGGTCAATATCGCTTGATAGTTGGTTGGCTGTTTGTCAGTGAAGCGTGTGTCACTTTTTACCGAATAAAGACGTTATCACTAAGCACCTTGGTCAAAAATTATGTTCTTTGGTTTGTGCTGTCATTACTTCTGTGTTGCTTTCTTTAAGTTCTTGACACTAATGATTCCTGCTTATTTGCAAATGTGATGTTAACCCCTGCTTGCCTGATACATCTAAGTATAAATTTAATCAGCTGACGATAGTCCACCAGCTCAGTGTTGCTCCGAAAAAAGGTGAGTTCAATTTGAAGATTGTAATAAAAAATGCTTTACATATTTTAATTATTGGTCATTGTGACCAGAAACAACTTACTTGTTATAAAACCATACTAGATAGTGTGGCATTTGTTAAATTTATTAGCATTCCATAAGTGTAGAAACTAAAATAGTTTTCTTGTTTTGGCATTTAGGCATTTAATATAAAATTAACTCGACTCAACTCAACATGTTTATTGTGTTAAAGGCCTCCGGCCCATGCACAAACAATATATACACAATATGGTGACAAAATACATTGATAACATAAACATATCAATTTTCCGTACATGATACATATTCATTTATTTTTATTAATATAAAATTATTATTATTATTATACCACATTTATATAGCACTTTTATCATACATACATACGTTCAAAAGTACTTAACAAATAAATATACATATACATACAAACGAACAAGCTATACAAAAATCTATAAAAATCATCAGTAGCTGTTAAAAACTACAAATCATAAAATGCAACACTAAAGCGGTAAACTATTAAACTTTTAAAGAACTGTTTAAAAATAAAAACACGCATACAACTGAACAATTAAGGCTTGTGTTTATGATAACAATTAGTTCTCATATATCTCAATAAAAAGTGTGTTTTCAGTGCTCTTTTAAAAGAAGCCAACGTGCCACAGTCTCTTATTCCCGCTGGAAGAGAATTCCATAGCTTTGGGGCAACAGTCGTATAACTTCTCTCACCATACATTACCGTCCGACTTCTTGGTACTACTAGTGTTATAGAGTTGTTTTTTGATCGTAGGTCTCGTTGGGGTCTATACACCTTTAACATGTTTTTGACGTATTCCGGGGATTGACCATTCAAGGCTTTGTATGTAAGAGTAAGTGTTTTGTACTGTACTCTGTACTGCACAGGTAGCCAATGAAGTTCTTTGAGCACGGGGGTGATGTGGCTGTAACGGGAAGTCCTGGTGATAATACGAGCTGCTGTGTTCTGAACAGTTTGCATTTTTTTCATCACGGTCATAGGCATGCCATTCAGCAACACGTTACAGTAGTCGAGTCTTGATGTGACTAGAGAGTTCACAAGAGTTTTTGTGGCATCACTAGTAAGGTATCGTCTGATATGACCTATCTGCCGTAATTGACCATAGCAAGATCGACAGACCGAGTTCACATGCTGCTCCATGTCCATTCTCGAATCCAGCATCGCTCCAAGATTCCTAACACAGGTAGTTGGCTTTATCTCATAAGCTCCAACACTCACAGATAAATCAGAAACAAGATTGGCATTGCGTTTTGATGTAAACAGCATTACTTCTGTTTTGTCAGAATTCAGTTTAAGCATGTTGTCATGCATCCAAGACACAATGTCATCTAGACAGGCCTCAATACGACTTAATGCCTCAACCTGGGAATCCATATCTGTTGGTTCAAAAGACAGGTAAAGTTGTGAGTCATCGGCATAAAATGATGCTTAAGTCTATGATTTCTGCAAATGTCACCAACTGGCTTGGTATACATGATGTAGTTTTTGGGTCCTAAGACCGATCCTTGAGGCACGCTGTATTTCATCAGTACTGGTTTTGAAAGTTCGCCGTCAATACACACAGTCTGGTAACGATCCCTAAGGTATGATGACATCCATGCAAGTGGTTTTCCTGCAATTCCAAAGTGATGATTTAAACGATTTAAAAGAGTGTTGTGATCAAGGGTGTCAAAAACTGCAGACAGGTCGAGTAGCACAAGTACTGTGACTTTATTTTGGTCAAGAGATTGGAGAATATCATTCTGGACTTTCAGTAAAGCTGTCTCAGTGGAGTGGAGCTTTCTATAGGCAGACTGATGTTCCTCATGAAGGTTGTTCTGTACCAGATGCTGTTCTAGACGCACGTCAACTACCTTTTCAAGAACCTTAATATAATTATAATTAAATTATAATATAAATTATAATATGTATATAATTATGTTGACACTGACATTACATGCTTATTAACATAATTTATGTGATGTTACCACCTGCTTGCCTGATGCTATTGTGATTCAATTCGGTTGGATTTCTCCAAATCAATTGTCATAGGAAAAATGGCAAGGTAAATTTCGCCTTAATAATTGGGTTCGATAGGTTCTAATTTTCGCATGTAGTTGTGTCTGTTGGAGGATTATGGTCCATTTACCAGAGATGGGGCAATTACTCTGTTTCTTGTATCTAGATAAGATACAGATACCTCTTTTTAAAATTTGCATCTAGTTAATATACATATACATATACTTGCTAAGTGTAATTGAATTAAATTTTCAATTACTCAATTACATTTGTTATTATATATAAGAAAACTCAACACCTATTTCAATGTTACAATGCTACTTTTAATTCAAACATGCATAGTATGAAACAATGATAGAACATGTACATTCAAACTCATATTAATATATCAAGAGATACATGAATTATTTACATAAACTATATTAGCCGCTTTATTACATTCCATGATAAATCACAATGTCACGGATCATCGACGAGCGTGTCCTATTTCATTTAAATTTATTGATCCATAAACAGGTGCTTAATAACCCGGATACATACCAATTACAATTATAGGTACTTATTTCTTTCTTTATGTGTAAGTTAAGTATATAAATGAGTTTGTCAATCATCGTTCTGCAACAAAGATTAAAGAAAATTATCGTCTTTATAGGCATGGGTGTTACTGGTTCAATAATAAAGTACTTTTTAATGTAACTCTTCAGTAAACGGAGGAAGAAAAGTTGTATATACCAGGGTACCGTTTTACTAACGTACTTACGCTTAAATCAAAGGTTTTCGTATGTTTTTGCGTACGTACAAAATTTCTACGTAAATGCTTTTCACTAATATTTGCGTACGTAGGTATTTGCGTAAGTTAGAGCGTAAAGTTACGTTAGAAATTACCGACCGTAAATCTCTACGTTTTGCGTAAAAATGGCCGACCGTATGAACGCTCGAAGGCATATACGATGCTTTGTCAGCGCTTCGCCTTCTACATGTATGACCAGCTTGTGGATTTTAAAGAAACCTCACAGAAATAATAAGTTTAAACACATTTGTAAACATTTATATTAGTTGCGACAAAAGCATGTAAATTGCTAACGCACATTGGTGTTATCTGTTAAGATAATAATGATGATTTATCACGAATACCCGTCTAGCGCAGCCGGTATCGCAGTAAAATTCCAGTCCGAAGATCGCGAGTTTGATCCCGGGTCCGACCGTCTACGGCTGTGGCGATGCGATCAAGTAATATGTTAATGGTTGCTCACTTTTATCTGCTCGAAACTTTTAGTAGAATTTTAACCAAGCAACATTAAACCAAACTGTTTATTTCATTTTAGCATATTGTATTCTGTTATTTTATTAAACATACCCCAAACTGGTTCTAAAGATGTGTCCACTGTCTGATGTGGGGAATATATTTCAGGTGACACACAGTTATTTTCTTTTTTAATGTGTATATGGCAGTTTGAGGAACATGTATTCTTTAAATTAGAACAGATGATGATGATGATAATGACTTTTATTAGGACAAGACATAAAACAGCTATATGCGGCATGACCATGCCTTTTCGCCGCATATAATTCGCCTCGTATGCGAACTATATGCGGTACGGCCTATATGTGGCACTACAAAGTTCCCTTGTATTATTACGTCACAACTCAATCCCACGATGCATTAAATACAACTCGATGAGTACTTCCTGAGAATATGAAAACAGACGTTACATTTATCAGGATGTCAGGCTAATTTATGTTTGTCACAACAGTGAATCAACCATTTGAAGGTAACATGTGAACTAATCTGGACAAGGTTGGAATTAGTGATAATAAAGTATACCATGATAAGTTGAGAGTGACGTCATGCAATGTTTACATGGTTTGACCAATTTATTGATCAAAATAGGTAAATTAAATAACAAGCAACCCTATTTATTGTGATATTGATTTCATTAAACTAACAGCCGTGATAGCTCAGATTGTAGCGGGTCCGCGCCTTACAATGCAATTTTTAGTTTTGTGTCTGAGTTCGAGACCATCGTGGGGTAGTTGTTTTTTTTTCATTACAATATTATATATTTCGTTGGTCATCTACAGTTGTACTTATACGTCTTATACTAATTAATGTTCGCTCGAATATCATTAATTAAAAACATTGTGTAACATGTGTATTCACTAAGTTATTCACTAAGTAGAGATTTACATGTACATTTTTCGCTACACATTACATGTATATGGAACAAAGTTGATATGGCTACTTGAACGTAAGGGGTTCAATTGAACATTTAGCGACGACGCTATAGCCATCATTAAACAAGTTTGATTTAACGACAAAACAATTAGACGATAACAAAAAAACAAACAAAAAAAACAGGCAGAAAAGACAAACTACAAGTTATTGACAAGCACTGAGTAAGGGATAAAAAATCATTTTGTCCATAAAAATAGGAGACTGGAACGTGTCTCAAACTGACACCCTATCTATTGGTCGAAGTTACTAGACGAACGCGCTACCAATTGAGCTATTACTACTGTCTACTTTGAGCGATATTTCATCAAAATTTATACCTGTGATTGAAGAGTTACAAACACATTTCACGTAAGTGTAAAAAACTTACGCAGTTTTAGTAAAACGGACTTAAGTTTTGCGTAAGGTGTGCATAAATTGATAATTTACGCAAAAACTTACGCAAAACGTAAGAATATTAGTAAAACAGTACCCAGCAATCTAAACATATTGGCATTTTTTATGTTGCACAACAAATCTTAACCTTCCATTTGCACCGTCCATCTTTTTTCAAGATATTTCTAGTTGGTGCTCTATTGACGCTACCTATCGCAATTGCAGACTTAATTTAAGAAGATGTGTATATAGAGATAATACCCGTCGTTATTGTTGGATGCCTGAAGACAATTTGCATTCTTCATGAATCAGAGATTTCAATTTGAACTTACATTTCAATTATAAGACTTTTTAACTTAATATTCTAAGATGAAAACATGTTTTGGAAAATACCAACCAATAGACATAATTTACACTTACCATACCTAAAGAAAAGGCCTAAATAATGTATATATTATGTTGACGATGAGCCGAAAATACTTAAGTCTGAATATGCTCAACTGTAATTTCAGCTAACATCAAGGAGGAGATTATCAAACCGGAAGTTGTTGAATATATTCGGAACCTCTCCAGTGTCGAGTATGGTGTGGATTCAAAACTCAAACCTTCCGAATCTGAAGTACCGTCCGCGTCGTTTAGAAAGCTAAATGTTGACTGAAAGAACCATACTACAGCATAGATGCTGTAAATTGTTAACTTATCCTGTATGTCAAATGGGATTCCACAGAATATCAAATATGTTGAAAATGTCCTTTATTTCTTTATAAATGCGTTAGCCCCATCCGGTTTTCTTAGTTTAAACGCATTTATTTAACATTGATTGTGAAACAAGTTCTTACAACTTATACAAATCACTCTCGATGACTACTTCCTGGTTACCAACCAGTACCCGCGCCGAATTTAGGGATTGTGCAGTTCGTGATCAAACCCCGCCCATCACGGGACTCAAACTCACGACCTTCGGATCAGAGTCAGGCGCTCTACACCTCGACCACTGGGCCCCCAGTTATTTCAATTGTTAGAGCGCTGGGCTGTCACCCGGGTTCGATTCCCTGGCTGGACAGGTCATGTCTTTCTACGAAATTTGGTGACGATTATTTGTCCTCAACCTCTGATTCATGCGGGGCTATTGTCAGCTGCTTGCGGAAGGCCAAGTTAGTTCTGGTTGTTTATGTATTTCAAAAAATCTGATTAGGTCAAATGTCAGCCAAGCAAAACGGAAAAAACTGTTGAAACATCCCATTTGACCCAATGAACAAACAATACATGTAACACGAATAGCATAACCAAAACAAAAGTACAATAAACACCGGAGCCTGAAAGTACAGTAAAACCTCAATGATAAGACCACCTTTGTTACCCTTGGAAACTGGTCTTCTTATTGAGATCACTTTAAAGACCACCTCAATAATAAAACCTCCTCAAAATTAAGAACACAATTTTTTTCAAGTCCATTTTCACTGTTTTTGGTCTTTATTCAATCTCAATATTAAGACCAGTTTCCAAGGGTCCCAATGGTGGTTTTATTATTGAGGTTTTACTGTATCTAGACATTCATAATTACTTAAAACAGCAATCGGCTTATCATTTGTTTGTTCTTCTCAGTAACAAGCTGAAAGAGTTGAACAGTACAGCCGAGAGAGAGAAGGATTGGGGTTCAATAGCGGGTTTAATAGTATTTCAATTGTAAAAAAACAGCCATTGACTATGCCAGCTTACCTTGCTTTCCAACTTTCCAACAATCCCTTACAGGCTCCAGTGTTACTTGTTACCAAGGGTCCCAATGGTGGTTTTATTATTGAGGTATTACTGTACTTTCAGGCTCAAGAGTTTCTTGTGCTTTTGTGCATTTGTTTAATTAGCGCCAAGCTAGACCTGTGCCATATAGATTATTATTATATTCAAGCATTTAAATAAAACCTTGCTAGTGTCAGGAAATGTTGAGATCAGTTTCAGGGTAAATCAAGTGGCGAGATTTTGACTACATCTTATAAGAAGTGTTGTTATTGCTGTTCTGTCATTGTTGTATTGTAGACTGTTGTAAAAAAGTGTATTTATTGTGTACAATGTTGAAAAAATAATCAGAAAATCTCTACTTAGTTTGTATTACATATATATTGTATGTCTACCAAAATCAATTATTTGTGTGTAGCATACCAGTTGTGTATTTTATGTGAGAATTCATTAATTTTGTGTCTTGATAGTATTTAAATACAGTCAAACCTCACTTAAAGACCACCTCAATGATGAGACCACCTACAAATAAAGAATACAATTTTCCAGTCCATTTTCACCTTTTTGCTGTATATTCAACCTAATTATTAAGATCACCTCAATAAGAAGACCAGTTTTCAAGGGTCACAAAGGTGGTCTTATTATTGAGGTTTTACTGTATATACATTTAACATGACCAGTAATCCTGGGTTTTGCAAAGGTACGGACTTGTTTTTCCGATGGTAAGAAAATGTCACGTGGTTTTATTTGGTACATCTGCAATCTGATTGGTCGAAACTGTCATGTGGCTTTCATTTGATGCGTACGCATAATTGTCGCCATTTTGATTTTCAAAATTCATTTGACTGGGATTGTTCAGTTTGATATATATAAATAGAAGGAGGACAACTACTTATTTAAAATCTCCTGGAAAGATGTGCACAATTAATATGAACGCTGCTATAGGATTTACAAACTCTTCTATAAGTGACGTCGTTTCAAGAAAACGCAACATATGATGTCACTATGTGTAATAAGGAAACAATATTTACTCCATATGGTCACGTCGTTTTCATATTGCTGTGGGGCACATATTGCTTACTGTCAGTACATGGTGACGTCACATATGACGTTTTCTGGAAATGACGTCACATACAGAAGAGGTCAGAAATCGTACAGTGGCGCTCATATTGTTATTCCGAGAATCGAACACATGACCGTTAGGCTGATAGATTTGTAGCAATTACAGTTAGCACACGACTGTCAATCGTGTATTCTATTCACGTGGAGATGACATTTTCAAAAGTATTTCTGTTAGACGACCTAGTACGCATTCGTGTGGCCTAATTCACAAGCATTTTAAGACTGAAACTCAGACTGTGCTTTAAATTGACATATTTACCAGCCTTTCGTTTTTATTGAATATAGACAAACGAAATCTGTCTGAATAGCCGTTATTGCCCACTGTACACTTTTGCCACTACATTTTTGTATTTTTAAATCGATACAGTATTTAATAACAACGTAAGGGCAAAAAGAACATTCAGCATTTAAAAGTCTATGTTTGAGTTACAGTCTTAAATCGTTTGTGAATAAGGCCTCTGTTTAATTATTCAGTATTCGTATGTTTTTCTTCAAGTACCTGACAACTTCCCAACATGTTTATAAGGCTTGGTGTACAAATGACTGACTGCATTTCCTTCAGTCAAGTTGTCACGGAGAACATTCACCTCACCAAAGGTTCGAACTTGGCTACTTTCTCTAGATTGGAGATCTGAACTGATCCCAGATATACGGGTGGACTTTTACGATACCTGAGCTAGAACCGTTACCCTCCCCGGTAGGCGCAGTGGTCTAGGGGTCGAGCGCCTGACTCCTGATCCGAAGGTCGTGAGTACCAGCCCCGCGATAAGCTTCACAATCCCTAAATTTGGCGTAAGTACTGGTTGGTAGCCAGGAAGCAGTCATCGAGAGTGATTAATATAAGTTGTAATAACTGTTTTCACAATCAATGTAAAATAAATAAGTTTAAAATGTTCGTTCAACGTGATAATTAGAGATACAACATCCAATCATTACTTAAGAGATTCAAGACAAACGATGATAAAACTGCATTGGGTCAGGTTTTATTTACGAGTACCGACAGTATATTCTAAGTATTCCAAAAGAATCATCAAAATCTTCATTTTCCAGAAGTACTACTTTGCCATCACCACGTTCTAAAGGAACGTCAACTGATTTGACTTCTACAACAGCATTGACTTCATCAACAATGTTATCTAACACATGTGTGATTACGTCGCTGGTATAGAGGTCGAGTTCTTCGTTATCATCAATTTGACATTCTTCTGCTTCTGTTTCTATGTTAGTCACAAAAACGCTTGACTCCATCTTGTTTATTTCCGGTATAAAGTTTTCAGCGGTTTCTTGAAACACGCGGGTTTCGACGCAGAGATCGACCTTAATATCTTCTAGATAGTTTTCAACTATTTGATTTGCAACGGATTCAACATCACTATCGTCATTAGTATAATTCAATTCATCCGCTATTATTTCGCTCGCATCACTATGAGCTTTCCCGTCATTAATTGTGATGTCATTGATTTCTGACGTTTCCTTGTCATTTACAGTAATAGTTCTGCCTTTTGTGGAATTTTTGTATTCTGAACATATATCTCCTCTACAAACTTCATTTAATTGATCGATTGTTTCCTCTGCTTCATCAGCAACAACTGTTTCGGGCGTAATGTTGTCACAACAATCGTCTTTATCACTAAACTTCCGTCTCGTTTTGAACAAACCAATCAAATCCTTGACACCTTGAACACAAACTGCTTCATCAACAAACGTTGCTTTAGGTTCAATATTGATTGCATCACATTTGTTCATTGCCTTCTTCATTGAAATCACCAACTTCATTTTATCATCTGGGCATACTGCAATACAAAGAACCAGTGAGGTAATAGTGTTGAATTTATTAGATTTTGGAAATGTGTTTATTAGAATAAACCCAGAGGGGTTCGAACTAATACATTCAAAAATAAATTTCCAAAATTTGCCTGAAAGCTGCTGTCCCATGCATTCATAAAAGCCTTGGTTGCGTGACTGTCTGTGAGACATTCAAGTAGCTAAAGAGTATCACAATTAATTGGATTTATTCAATATCTAGTGTTCTTGTATTTTTCTAATAAAGAAAAGAATGGAAGATTTAAGATTGTTTTGTGGTGGTGGGGGGGGGGTTTATTCAACATTTATCAAATATAGCAATTATAGGTAAATAACAAAGCATATATATTCATTCGTGTTTTTAATTGTAAAAAATGTATTCAAACAATGTTTGAATCGTCTTACTGTTCATCATTGTCTTGAAACATATAATTTAACAATAACAAGATAACGGAGAGCGAGGGATTGTAACTGTTTCATGCGGTAATGTGTCAGTATGGGGCAGTCGTACGGGATCATGTTAGGGCCATCGTACGGGATCATGTTAGGGCCATCGTACGGAGTTATGTTAGGGCCATCGTACGGAATCATGTTAGGACCATCGTACGGAATCATGTTAGGGCCATCGTACGGAATCATGTTAGGGCCATCGTACGGAATCATGTTAGGGCCATCGTACGGAATCATGTTAGGGCCATCGTACGGAATCATGTTAGGGCCAACGCAATCTCGCCCCCGCCTTTTTATTTACCAAGAAAAAATCGATATTCGATTGTTACATTCTTGCATCTTTTTTCTTCAAATTTGTAGTACTTTGTATTCAACAACTATTGTTTAAATTTCGATAAAAACCGCGAGATTTTACATGTACTTCGGTGCATCTTTTGCACTACTCTGTAACCACCTGGTGATTGGAAACAAACACAGGAGAGTTTGTGGTAGAACATAGCGTTTGTTTCTTTTTCAAATCACCTTTTAACACAAGTCTTGTCTGAGTAGACACCAGTGTTACGTAACGGGGTCGTAGTAATAAATAAATACTGAAATAAAAAAATCTTGAACAACCTTGCAAGATTTTAGAACACTTTTGAGATAATTAAAAAGAGATGCGCCATTGCAACGACAAATCTCGCGTTTTTTTTCTCCATTCCGACTTACTAAAAAGATGCACCGAAGTAAATGTCAAATCTCGCATTAGTTATCGATTTCACATGAAAACGTAGTAGTCTTTGTATACAAACTTACTTCAATTTGAAAGAAAAAAGATGCAAGAATGTAACTAACGAGTCTTTTTTGGTGAATTAAAAAAGGCGAGGGTCGAGATCGCGATGGCCCTAACAGGATTCCGCAGTAGTTCCAAAATGTGCTGTCCAGGAATTTGGTTACATCTTGAAAATCTTGGTGTCCAAGGCTACATCTTGGAATTTGTTTACAACGCTTTTATGCTTGTACATGTACATAGTATGCTTGCCGCTTACCTTTATATATTTCGTTTAGTTTTCGAAGCTTCTCAAATTCGTCACTAAACTTGACGACTTCCATTTCCATTCTATGCTGGGTGTTTGGTGAATGCTCGTGACATGTGCACACGCTGGGGTTATATTGTTTGATAACCAATGCTGTTCTAGGCGCATCGTCTGTCTTATCTGGAGATCCTGAATTAAAGCATAATTAAGTAGAGCATTTTTTTGGAAAAGCGCATGTCCCCCTTAGACAACTAAAGGGCCATAACTCTGTCAAAAAACATCGGACAAAATGCCGATACAATGCACAACTAGGCTTGGTATCATCACTCGTTTGAAGTTTCATTGAAATCCAACCACTGATTTAGGAGAACAAGCGCAGACCTCCAGATGCACGATTTGTAGAGGTAGGAAAAATAGAGTTTTCATGGCGCTACGTAGGGAAAAGTAGCGGTGATTTCTTAAAACTTGGAGTGGTAGGTAGGTTTCGAAAAGAATGTAACTAACGCTAACGTTGATAGAATTTGGTATGGCCTAGCCCCGCATACGTGTCCCTGTACTCCGACTTGTACATGCGTCTTAAGTGAAATTCGCGAATTTGAGTTATTAAGTAACATAATAAGTGGTCAACTAGATAAGATTCGTGTTACCACTTACATGTAGAAGCCAAAACTTGAATGAATAAGTGGTAACACGAATCTTAAGTGAAATTCGCGAATTTGAGTTATTAAGTAACATAACAAGTGGTCAACTAGATAAGATTCGAGTTACCACTTACATGTAGAAGCCAAAAACGCATTTATAAATAAGTGGTAACACGAATCTTAAGTGAAATTTGCGAATTTGAGTTATTAAGTAACATAATAAGTGATCAACTAGATAAGATTCGTGTTGCCACTTAAATCTATTGAAATACATCATAAAAAGGTGGCAGTTCTGGGCACTTTCAAGCCTGTTTCTAGTTTTATGATATTTATCTTACCGAAAATGTATCACGAATATTAACTAGATAGCTAGATAATTATCGTAATAATTAAGTGGTTAACACGAAACAATTCGCGAACGCTATCATGCTAACTGGTGGCAGTAATATGCCACCATAAATTGCCTAATCAAACATTTCGCTATTATTTATCTATATCTTACCAAATGTATCAAGTGTATGTTCAGAACAAATGTGCTAGGTTGTTCATAAAAACTTGCCTGATTAAACCATTACATTACCCCTCAAATATCAGGTAACACCAGTTCTGTTGATGAAATGTTAAGATAATCAAAGTGAAGAGAGCTGTGGTCAATATCAGGAAAACAGTAATAAACTCATGCTGAGCATGAACAGTTATTTTCGTTCTGGTCAGAGAGAGAAAGTGGTAGTAAGTCGTAGGACTGTATTTGTGGTTTTGCGAAACATGTAAGAAAAGTGACAATACAGTGTTGTAGAGTAAATCTGTATCAAGGCAATCACCAACGATTTTCGCAAGGATATTCTGTCAAAAATTAAGACTATACCTTTAAATAGATAGAAAAATTAGAAGGGAAAATTTACTTACTCCAGTGTATATTGTACAGTAAATTTGGTCTGTACCATTCGTCTCTGGTCGTCATACTTCGTCGTTTAACTTCACTGCAGTGTAACAAACGTAAACTCGCTTCTTGCTTATTGTTCGTTGTCACGACGCTAACGTCACATTACGTCATTTGACGTCAGTCTCAAAATATGACAAAATACGGACTCGTGAACTTCCATTTTAAAATGAACGGTAAGTAATGAAGCAGTTTTTAAAAAAAGAAAAAATTGTGTTTGTTTTCAAAAAGATTAAGTAGAAGTCTACGTATTCATTAAACCATCACGTATTTTTAGGTTCAGAAATGATTAATTTACTCGTAGTGGCAAATATTCTGTCTTCTACCGTCGACACAAGCTTGTATTTGTTCAACTTGCTTTGATCAAAATCTTTAGAAACAGAATGATTGACACTTCACTGTATTATCAAAAAGACTGAGTGTCGAGCTTTAGCACATAAAATATCATAACGTGTTATCAATTTGCATGTAGGTCTATTAATTTTAGCATTTATGGGGACTGAATTCTTACCAGTACTAACTTACCCTTTCACAAGGAGCCGGCAACTTCTCCACATGTGGAGGAAAATCGACATTTTTGTCAAATTTTCTTATCAACTATTTCTCATTTCTCACACTGTTACTATATATAGACAGGAAAACACCCGAGAATCCCTAACAACCATTGTAAGAAATTTTCTTAGATGAAAATTTTAAACTTAGAAATATATTCAACTTAGAAAATTTCTTACCTAAGAAATTTCTAAGTTGGATATTGAATAAGGATTTATGAAAATTTCTTAGCTAAGGAAAAAAAAATTAAATAAGAAATTTTCTTAGGTAAAAACTAAGACGTTTATTGAATACGACCCCTGATTTCTTTGTTATGGTTAAACAAAACGGACAGAGCGACCAACTCTTGAGTTACAGAATCATGATCGTACCATGCTATGTTCGTCCGTTGCACATAGTGAGAGACACACGGCAATGCGGTACGACAGCACGAATAAACATTGCGAGAAATTGTATTATGGACTGCCTTGCGTTCAGTTACAGCTAACGCAAAACGCTCGAAGTTAGCGTAACAAAGAATTGTATTGAACGCCTCGTTTTTATTCTGGTTCCCTGCCTAAAAAACAGTAAAGGCAGGGAACCAGCCTAGCATTCATTTGGCAATTTGGTTCCCTGTGTGCAGTCATTGTGATACGGTGGGGCAGGGATACAAACCAAAATCTGAGTGACTGTTAGCCGTAAATATTCGCGTGCTACCTCCGAGTTGCGATAGCCAGTGATATGAAACGTTTTTCGCTAACACGCCGGTCAATAGCAATACTCGCTCACTGTTTGGCAACGTTTTGGAACGATAGCCGTAACTGAACGCAAGGCTGCCCTGCGTTCAGTTACGGCTATCAGTCCTATCGTTTCGTAACGTTTTGCAATTTGGTTCCCGTGTGCAGCCAATGTGCTATGGTGGGCAAGGGATAAAATACAAAACGTTCGCCACTGATAGCCGTAACCAGCTAACGCAGGGCATATGTCAATACAATATGTGACAATCATAATTCGGTGGCATTTTGGCGATGTCGTCTTGCACTATCGAGCGTCGTTTCGACTTCTCGTGTGTCATATCGCCTTGTCGCGGTGTCCCACTAATAGCGACGGACTACATTACAACAGACACGGGATTCCGTAGTATGTGTACTATATGCGTTATACGATTATTGATCAACGCATTTTTAAAGTTAATAGGACAAAGAATGCTCTACTTTGAAGACAATTACATGTTCAACTATGTGATCAGTGTCATGTTATTTTTAACTACACAATATTTAGTACCTCATTGTAATATATCCAGGCTTGCGTGCAATAGAGGCGGATAACTATCCTACTTGTCAGCATTTAAGCATTCCCTGGTTGTAATATGATCAAAATCAAATCATATTTAAGACGAAAACTTGTTTTTATAGTTGCAAAAGAAAATGACATAAATCGTGCTTAATGTCAGCACCAATACTATCTAACAGAAACTATACCGATAAACAGAGAGAGGGGAGAGGGAGAGGGAGAGGGAGAGGGAGAGGGAGAGGGAGAGGGAGAGGGAGAGGGAGAGGGAGAGGGAGAGGGAGAGGGAGAGGGAGAGGGAGAGGGAGAGGGAGAGGGAGAGGGAGAGGGAGAGGGAGAGGGAGAGGGAGAGGGAGAGGGAGAGGGAGAGGGAGAGGGAGAGGGAGAGGGAGAGGGAGAGGGAGAGGGAGAGGGAGAGGGAGAGGGAGAGGGAGAGGGAGAGGGAGAGGGAGAGGGAGAGGGAGAGGGAGAGGGAGAGGGAGAGGGAGAGGGAGAGGGAGAGGGAGAGGGAGAGGGAGAGGGAGAGGGAGAGGGAGAGGGAGAGGGAGAGGGAGAGGGAGAGGGAGAGGGAGAGGGATTGTGTGAAACACCACGAAGGAATTCTGCAATAGTCTTTCTATCTGCTATTCTGTCTTCGCACAGGTTTCGCAGTCTTTTTTGTAGTTTCACACAGTTCTTTTTCGTTCTTTTCTGTGGCCTGATGCCACGTTTTTCTTGGAGAAGTACCTTCGAGACACGTGAGCATTTAGCTTGTAAAACTTCTATAAGTTTCCATATAGTTGGATGGTCTTGGTCAACCAAAGAACGAAATTTGTTATTCCATCCATCCGAGCTGTTGTTTGTTCTGGGCTGGTCTGACATCGTTGTGTCATGGACGTTCCATCGTTGAGGGGAGAATACTGGTGGTGTACGTCGGAATGTAAGTAGGAGTTCAGCGTGGCTTACAGACTTTTCAACCCCAAGACTTTTCAACCCCACTTTTCAAATGAAGACTTTTCAACCCCAGGACTTTTCAACCCCTGATTTCAAGACTTTTCAACCCCTACCTGTTGAGACTTTTCAACCCCTAGTTTGAATATTTTCAACCCCTACATTTATCTGTCTCAACCCCTACTTTGAAGACTTTTCAACCCCTATTTCTTTTTCTTTTTTTATCATTTTCTATTTTATTAAATATACTGGTATCTAACAATTCACTTATTTCATGCGTAACTGTAATTCGTAAATAAAGGAAAACAATTCCTCTCAAAATGTCATCGAAAAATATATTTAATGACGTAATCACATAACAAGTCTCTGACGTCATTCAGTATACACGCGTTCAGCGTGTCCGTTCAATCTGGGACCAATATATACATGTTGGTCCCAGGTTGAATCTCTCTGACTCGGATTGCAATCAAGTGTACGGAATTTAATACATTTTGATTGATAAAGGACTGAGCTCTTGTGCAGAGATAAATATTATTTTTAAAAGTTTCTGTGTAAACTGAAAATGTGTTGATAAGGTCTGAAACATGAATCATTTTAGATGGAATAAACTCACTTAATTGGATATGTACGTTTGAAGAATTTTGCTGAAAATACTTAGTAAATCTGTCATATAAGTAACTTGCATGTTAACGGTAAATGTTACCATATTTATGTTTGTGTTTGCTGCAGTGTTCATGAGGGTTCTTATTTAATACATCAAAAGTGTTAATATTTTTCATCATTATTCGTTTTGTAAATTGTAAACATGCAGCGTATAATTTTCATTTAGGTTTTTCCGCTCATTTGCGTAGTATATGCACACTGTGCAATATGATATTAACTGTTATTGTATCGTAGAAACATACACGGATATGTGATAACTCGTCAGAACAGATGGTCGGTTTTATTTGAAAATAAAACAATGATATTGCAAATATTTGACCGTTGCGTGCACGTCATATGATGCATGTTTTTGTCACTAATGGGTATAAGGCATATCATGTTCCTGAAAGAGATATTTGAATTTGAAACATAACTACTTATTTGTTATTCAGGTAATTAATACGAATGCCTTAACTTTAATAAAAACGACAATATTTAGCTGTATGCGGGTTAAATTAGTCATGTACTGGAGATTAACATTTTTCCTTTTGTAATGTTACGCCACTTGAAACATAAACATGCATGTATATATTTTTGCGCATTAAACTACAACGAAAGGTATAGACAGTAGTAAATGTATGTTATTGTAAATCACAATACGCAATTTTGTTTGATCATCATAATAATTAGCAGATTATTTGTTTAATACAATTAAAGTTTGTTTGTTTTTATTTGTTGCACTTGTTTATTGGATCAAAGGCAATTGTGTTCTATTGATGTAACCATCACACTTTTAATTATGTGTAAACTGTCAAGTGTACGTTGTTTAAGGTGATATATGCCCGCTAAATGCCTTGAAATGGTATTGTTATTATATATATAATTGATAAACCTGTATAAAATTATGTTTATTTTAAATTTGCATATATTTCCTGTATGTACTTATATTGTGTGCTTGCATAGATCTGACTATGTTTTATTTCTATTTATTTGTACTGTTCTGCCCGAATGATCTGTATGATGTGTGTCTGAATGTATCTGCATTGTGTTGTTTAAGCGTGTCTGAATGTATCTGTATTATATTACTTGTATAAGTGTGAATGTATCTGTATTATATTACTTGTTTGACTTGTATAAGTGTGAATGTATCTGTATTATATTACTTGTTTGACTTGTATCAGTGTGTCTGTATGAATTTGCATTATGTTGCATGTAATGAATTGTAAAAGTGTGTCTCTATATACTTGTATTATGTTGCCTCAGATGTATAATTATGATGTTGAATTAATTATATACATCGGAAATTCTCTATTACTTCAATATGTTAAGGTGACCTATAGGCCCAATGGGCCGGGTGCTTATCTATCTGTTATTTGTAATGTATGTATATAAATGTAAATGCACATGTCACTATAATAAACTATTTACTTACTTACTTACTTATAAGTGAATGAATCAGTATATTCTCACAATTGTCTAAAATTGGATAAGTCGTTAAGACTTATATGAATGTATATCAGTAGGTCCTTCTTAAAATGCCTTTATCAATTAATATATGTTTTTTCATAAAGTACCTAAGATTGCAGATGCCATAATAATTATTAAGATATATATTCTCTTTTATCACCGATTTGATAGAGTAATACAGGTTGAAACAAATAAATATATATAATGTGTCTTAAAACATAATGATTTCCGAACTTTGTTTAGGTTTAATCAATAACTCAACTCAATCATATTTATTGAATAAAACATTCGCACATGTGTATAGCATACAATACAATATAATATATAATGTAGAGAAAGTCGTAAAAGAAATAAAAAAATATTAGTTTACAAAGAGCTTTCATGAATGTGAAACAATTGTGTTACATTAGCAAAGTGGTCAATGAAAATATATATATATGTACATGTACCAGGTATATCTCAATATATCTGTACCAATAAAGAAACACAAAGTTAACATATACAGATGACATGAGGAAAGGGCAATTATTGAGTTCTAATATCATTTGCATAATAAATTAATTTTAAAAGGTTTATCAATTCAATCTTTGAGTCAGTGCTTAAATAAAGACAATGTATTGTTATGTTTGTTGACTGTGTTACGTAATGACGCGTGCTCGCTTAGCGAGGTGATTAACAAGGCGAGAAGCCGCTGTAGCGGGTGATTAGATAAGATGATAAGATTTAGCAGTGCTACTATTGATATTTATTTTTCAGAAATAAGGAATAGTTAGTTAAATACAATTATTAAAATCGACCAAATATCATTAATATAAACAGTTTTTTGATATAACAAATGGTCAATGATTAATGATCGAATATGCCAATAAAGACAATGTAATTGTTATGTTTGTTGACTGTGTTACGTAACGACTCTGGGACAAGTGTGATGAACCTGACATTGTATGCGAGGATTTTCTGCGTGAAATCGGCGAGATAAACGGTTAAGTGTATGTGCAAGTAATTGTGACAGTGTGAATAAATAGTGTGCCAGTGTGAAATAAAAAGTGTTTCTGAGTCAATTTATGTGCCAGTTTGAATAAAAAGTGTTTGAATAGTTTGAATAGTTTGAATTGGTAAAGCAGTCTCGGCAAATTCCTCAGACTGCTTTACCAATAATAAGTATTACCATTTCCTTACATGTATAGTGTCAAATTTTCGTTTCGTTTGAACTAAACATACTCCGTGAGGTCAAATATTAACATAATGTGAGACTAGTTACGTGCAAGAGACTTGATGTTTTATTCTATTCTATTGGCTATGTATTCGTTCTTTTTTCCTTTCTATATGCTGTATATAGTACTATAGTATTCATTATTCTTCCTTTATATATGTATGTATTCATAAATAATTGTTAAACCATATATCTCCAGAAAATGGAGGCAATAAATAATGTATATATAAATAAATAATGTTTGAGTGTAAGTGACAGCGTAATTAGACTTAATTAGAATAACAAATCACATCAATCAATTAAATACCTATTAAATTCCACCTGCAGTTTTAGGCCAAATAAAATGTGATAGAATGACTGTGTGTATTTTGTGTGTATATATCTTTATAAGTATTCATTTTGGAATGTAAATAAACTTAAAAATTAAACTTAAACAACGTGATTGTCAACATTTTTCCAGGTAACAAATGTGATAATTGTCCAATTAAAAATATATTCGAGGGGTTGAAAAGTCTTGGTTTATTAGGGGTCGAAAAGTCTTAATTTTAACAGGGGTTGAAAAGTCTTAGGCTAATTAGGGGTTGAAAATGACAGTGGGGTTGAAAAGTCTTGGATATTTTACCTTAGGGGTTGAAAAGTCTTGGGGTTGAAAAGTCTGGGGTTGAAAAGTCTCGATACCTTCAGCATTATTACGTCTGGGCCGAAGTTGCCCAGAAACACAAGTTTTTGTTTTCTAACCCAGATATGATACGAATCTGTGCCAAAACCTGCAATCAAATTTTACAAAGACGATTATTTTTAACTTGTAAATAATGTATTTATAGTTTGTCAATAATGCTCATTAATTTAGTCTTCTATGTGTTCCTTTTTATTCCGTCTGAAGCAACCTTGCTAATCCAACTCACGGTGATCTGATCAACGTGTTCTGTGATATATTACATCCATTTTTTAGTTAATGCGCGTTAGTGCTCCTCTCCCCTTTTCAGTATCTTATAATTGTTTTTATGGCAGTTCTTAGTTCTACTGATTAGCAAGGTTTCTTCAGTTTTATTTCATGTCGCTATATGTGATATAAGTACGTGTACAGTGTGCTATGTGATATTAATGTTTAGTGTATATAAATGTATGTAGTTGTTTTATGTGTATACGTAATCTCTTATAACTCAATTTATGAGTGGCAGTGTACTTTTATTAGGTACTCATTCGATTTTATTGTAAATGTATGTGATATGTACACTGATGAGATTGAAATAAAGATAAATATAATAAGTGGAATCAAAATACTCCAACATAAGTTCTGCTTCTTCTGGAACGGTTTGTTTAAGGTGACGCATTCCTTCAGCTACTTCGTCAAGTAGGAGGAGAGCGCACCAATCTGACCACGAAACAAACGAAAGTCATTGTCACTTTCATACACTTTACTAAGACCTAGGGCTTGAATTTTACGCCAAATTGAATGTGTAAGATGGTAAAAACAGATTTCACTTGAACATGTTCACCAAACACTGAAAGAACGGCAAGTTCCACACTACGCTCAAAATCGATTATAACTACTGAAGGATCACATCCATATTATTCAAGTACTCGTAGAAGCGTTTCGAAGGTCGTCTGGGTTTTTTGTTGGAGGAGCGCGTATATTAGTGGCTGGAAAATACCACTAACTTGTCCTTGGATGACATAGAGTTGAGTAAGCAGGCGAGGTGCCACTGAGAATGTACCGTCCATACACCAGGTATCACAATTGGCTAGGCGACGGAGATGTTCTCTTGTAGCGAAGACTATGACACGTTCATCTGCGTCTGGACTATTGTGGTAGAGAAGGAAGTTTGTTGGATTCTGACCGATTGTTTGTGACCAATGATGATTAATAACTAATTCGTGAACGTGTGTGGGTCTTTAGGCCTGTTTGCTGCTCTGGTTCGACGTAGAACTCTTTTGATTAATTCTTGGTCTAGAAGTCTGGCTTTCACTTCATCTGAAGCAGCAGCAGTGGTGAATATCAGGATCTGATGTTATGGTACACAGACCCAAAATGAAAACTTTACATCGATTTCAAAAGTGTATATTTTGTTGATAAATGTATATTCGGGGTTAATGTTTTTTCATTGAAGCTTCAATGCAATATCAATGTGTTTATGTAATTTACTAGGAAAAAATCAGACAATGCATATTTTTTATGAACAATTAAGTGGAGAGGGGTCGAAACGAAAATTCCAGAAAAATGTAAATTATCACACAACATTTGGAGGAAAGAAAGTACTGACTGAGTGATTTTATAAGAAGCATCAGTAACCAGTGTGACCGCCATTTACGAATGCATTGGAGAATACGTCGCCTCATTGAATTTACGTAACGTTGTATGACCGCGTTTGGAATACGTTGCCATTCTAACACAAGTGCATTTCGGAGGTCATTTATGGTATCAATTTGATGCTCGGACCTGGCTCTCCGACCAAATTCATCCCATATGTGTTCTATTGGGTTCAAGTCTGGGGATACAGCGGGCCAAGGCAAGACGTTAACATTATTTTGAGCAAGGAATTGTGTAGTTATTCGCGCCTTGTAAGGCGTTGTATTGTCATGCTGGAAAGTGCCAGGTCCATTATTTTGCATGAATGGTATCATTGTATTTTTTAAAACATTGATATAACCTTGAGGATTGAGATTCCCTTGGATAATGACCAGATCAGTTTTCAGATTCCCCATTATCCCATCCCAGACCATAATACTGCCACCACCAAATCTGTCTCTCTCCTGAATACAACAATCTGCAAGTCTTTCATTTCTACGGCGATGGATGCGTATTCTGCCATCTGCATGGCTGACAGTAAACCGTGACTCATCGCTAAAAAGTATCGATTTCTACTGGTTGCGGCGTGAAATGCAAATGACGTCGTGCCCATAACAGTCTGGCAGTTCGGTGACGAGCTGTCAAAATCTGTCCAGTATATTATGGACGACGAGCACGAATAGGAACACGGTTCTGTCTCAAACGGTTTATGATCGTCTGAGCATGAAACTCGTAACGCCGAGCAGTAATGGTTGCTGGTAAAAAAACGATTACGTAGGTGAGTCAACGTGATAACGCGATCAGTACGTAACGTTGTAGAACGTATGCGACCGGGTCTTGCACGATCTCTGACAGATTCAGTAGTGTCGTACCGGTTCGCAAGATTATGAATAGTCTGTCTGGAGCAGCCAAAATGATGCGCTCCGTTATTTACCATTGACCCCGCCCGGAGCATACCAATAGCCTGGTTTCTCTGATCTTCAGAAAGACGTGGCATCACTAAATGCAATTGATTTTTAAAACAAATTCAATATTTTTTATCTGTGCTAAGCAGCAAATGATTACTAGTCAGTGTAAAATCTGTAAGTGAAACCAATGTTGCTGCGCACGTGCAAAGTAAGGAAACCGTTTTTCCTGTTTGGATGCATGAATATACCGGCGATTTTTAAAACAATTGCATAATCGTTATCCGCAATGAAATAGTAATAAACATGTGTAACACTTACAACAACATATATACTATAGCAGGGAAAAAAGTGCTAGGACGAAACGTCAGGGCCAAAACATTATCGATTTATTTATTTAAGAGCTTCGAAAGAGTTATCTTAACTAACCTTTCTCCAGGCATGTACTGTACTGTAAATTACTAAACCTTTTCTAAACGTTGTATTACTATTATTGATACAAATCAGATATATTCAATGTTGTTACGTCATGTTATCATACTATGTTTATAAATGTTATTCTAGTCTGTAACTGTCATTCACCGGAATAGAACAACAATTAGAGTTACTATTGTACAATTTTATACTGAATACTGTTTGGACTGTGTACACATGTGACTTTATACTATATTCTCTGTATTATACATGTGATTCATGGGCCAAAGGGCTACAATCTTGATATAAACTATCTACCTATAAATAAACAGTTCAAATATAACAATAGATGTGTGACCTTAAGGGCTCTGATCATAAATAAACAGTACAGATATAACAATAGATGTGTGATGACAATTATTCAAAGGAAATATGTTATCAACGATTTTAATAATGAGGTATTAACAGCAGAGCAATAGCTTGACAGACAGGAACATTATGTACAAAACAAAGAAACGTGTAGCGGATCCGTGGTTCAGTGGTAACGCGCTGGACTTGTAATCCAGGGTACCGTTTTACTAACATACTTACGCTTGCGTACATCAAAGATTTTCGTAAGTTTTTGCGTACGTACAAAATTTCTACGTAAATGCGTTTCACTAATATTTGCGTACGTAGGTATTTGCGTAAGTTAGAGCGTAAAGTTACGTTAGAAATTACCGACCGTAAATCTCTACGTTTTGCGTAAAAATGGCCGACCGTATGAACGCTCGAAGAGCTCGACATTTCAGAGAAATACCTGACATGCTAGACGGATCGTGAACTTCTAGAAAAGTACAGATTATCACGATATCTGATTGGCATAGTTTATGATTTGATAGTTAATGATATTAAGCCTCGTACAGATAGGAGTCACCCTATCTCAGCGATGACGACAGTAAGTTGCGCTAAATTGTACAGTTTATATATTACTAGCATCACATGTTTTTTACACGATAAGCTCTGTAGTGCCACATATAGTCCGTGCCGCATATAGTTGGCGCACGCTCTACATGCGGCGAAGAACGCCGCATTAAGTTCATGCGTGAACTATATGCGGCGAAGAGCGTCGCATTAAGTTCACGTTAGCTTTATGCGACGGACATGTGCCTCGTCGCCGCATTAAGCTCACTTCTCTTAAAAGTGTTTTTGAAATGTGTATTTGAATAAGGAAACAATATCAAAAAGTTAGTTTTGAAAAGGAGATAAACTGACTTATGTATCAATGTTTCTAAATCACTGTCAGTCGAATTAGTTATGACTTTTATTTAAGATCTTTCTTTAACCAAAATTAAGTTTTTTCAACAATATTGTTTCTGAACCATAATGACCACTTATCTGCGTCCCTATTGATTTAACATGCTAAGCAAAGAAAACAAAATAGTGATTAGAAATATTTCACCTGAATTTTATTCCATCAGTCTGGAAGAACGATTTGACGGGACATGATAGTATTCTCGTTTCTACTGTCAGAAAACTGCCCCAACCTCAGCGGTGTATGCATCAAACAAGATTGAAGCCATTAAACTGCTACTTGATTAGTGCTAACTGACCTTTGAAGAGGGCCAGCCCCAATAAATGTGCAAGATATGTCGTATTTATAGATGCTGATCCCTACTGGGTAAACCAGTTCACCTGCAGGGTTATGGACCCTAAGTATCAAACTCCTTATCTAAAGAAGGGTCAATAGGGATCAGCCAAATTGTTATTACTTCAACAGGTCTAAGGGTATTTATGGAGATTATATAAAAGTGTATTAATCATAATCAGACAGTGGCCACAGCTCCTTAAACTGGACGCCATAAAAATGTCACAACACTCAACATACTCGGCAGAACAGACAAGCCAACATTTATAAGGGCCAATCCCCTGGCCCCTTAGCCTTTCAGCCCCTGTCAACCCGATAGTTCAGCAACTTGAGAGATTTCCAACCAGCATAAAACAAGATAGAAAGTCACAATGCATCTTCATGGGCATTAAAACTCTGTTACAAAAGTACAATATTGCTGCGAAGTCTATGTGAAGCCTAGTTGTTCAGTCCCTAAAAACATCTACATTTGGTATTGTACATCTTAATTAATGAACTAAGTACAGTAATACCTCACTTAAAGACCATATCAATAATTAAAGACCACCTCAAAATTAAGAACACAATTTACAAATCCATTTTCACTGTTGTGCACTTTATCCAAGCTCATTATTAAGACCAACTCAATTAGAAGACCATTTTTCAAGGGCCACACTGGTGGTCTAACAATTGAGGTAATTGCTAATAATATACATAAATGTCACAGTGAAAATACATGGTATACTATACAAATTACTTATTAAACCACAAGACAAGTATATGTTATGACTTGTTCTATTAAATTGGAATATAACACAATTTAATAAACATGTTAATTACGAAAAGGAACAGAATATAGTAATTTAATAACTATATTCAATGAGGAAAGGAACAGAATATAGCAATTCAATAACTATACTCAATGGAGGAGGAACAAAATGTAACTAGCGTTCAACGTTCATAATTGATTTTCTAGAAACAAGAGCTAGTTTAATATACAAAGATAGTTTTATGAGTTTACATTTATCATTAGTTTTCAAAAGTTGGATACATTTGTACACATATGGATGTATATAATAACATCGTTTAATATATTTTTCTTATATCATTGTAGCATGGGCATATACAAAGAAAGTGATATTAATATCACTTGAATTACAACATAAACAATATCTCTCATGTCGTGGTATACGATTCATATTATATCTTCCAGTTTGTATTCTTAATGGATGAACTGATAATCTAATTCTACAAAAGAACAATCTGAAACTTTTTGGTAATGTATCTAAGTAAGATTCATATTCAAACATAGGTTTTAATTCTTTATATAAAATCAGCACAGTACTGTTTTCTAGAGATCTATACCACTCTTGTTTAAATGTGTCAATAGGTCTACATTTAAACTCGTACACAAATGATTTAACGTCAATTTGATCTACATTACCAAACACATAAAAAAACATAATCGTTTAAGAGTTTCTTAACATTTGAAACCCAATTCGTATAACCTATATTACAATCAGCCAGTGCTTGTTCATATATAGTGCGAATAATGATATTATCAGAGTTTACAGTTTTAAACCAATATTTTATTATTTTGATATATCTATGTATATATAGAGGATAACGACCTAGTTCACCATACACACTTACAGTGCACGTGTTAGTTTTAACTTTAAGTACACGTTTACAAAATTTTAAATGTATTCGTTCAACAGGTTTTGATTTAGAATATCCCCATATTTCGGAGGCATAATTTAAAATTGGTGAAACAAAATGCATGAAATAATTGGCACAATACATTTGGCTTTAAGTCAAAGTCTTTACATTTACACATTAGAACATTTAAAGCCTTCAAAGCTTTACCTGTAAGGTGTTCTTGATTTAAAGCAAAATTACCAGTATAATTAAAAATATTACCTAGTAGCGATCGATTGCTTCCATTATCGATTAAATTTATCGGGTATTATGTGAGAAGACGGATTGTTGGATATGCCAATTATAAAGCTGTTCCTATTCATAAGATAATAAATAGGAAGCGAGATTGTCAGACCAACTGCTCAAGTTACCCACACCTTGCTAGGTTTTATTGCGACTGACATTTAAAATATAAATGAGTTTTATGTTACGTTACAGAGATATTATTATGATATAGGCTGAACTGTAAGTGGATTGTCCCGTGTTGATTGAAAGAAATCTCATTTATAATCCCGACGAGTCAAGGTTTTCTACAATAAAGGATCATTTATAATCCGAAATGCTAAATGAATATTCGAATACCTGATTTGCTATTTGTTGACATCCCGAGTTATGACCTATTTATGTACAAATGCATTATAGTGTGCATATACGTTGCTTTGTCAGCGCTTCGCCTTCTCCATATATGACCAACTTGTGGATTTAAAGAAACCTCACAGAAATAATAAGTTCTGTTAATGATGATTTATCACGAATCCTCGTCTAGCGCAGCCGGTATCGCACTAAAATTTCAGTCCGAAGGTCGCGAGTTTGATCCCGGGTCTGACCGCCTACAGCTGTGGCGGTGCGATCAAATAATATGTTAATGGTTGCTCACTTTTATCTGCTAGAAACATTTAGTATAATTTTAAATCAAGCAACATTAAACCAAACTGTTTATTTCATTTTAGCATATTTTTTTCTGTTATTTTATTAAACATACCCCAAACTGTTCCTAAAGATTTTTCCACTGTCTAATGTGGGGAATATATTTCAGGTGACACACAGTTATTTTCTTTTTTAATGTGTATATGGGAGTATGAGGAGCATGTATACTTTAAATTAGAACAGATGATGATTATGAATTTCATTAGAGCATGCGTGACGCATTTAGTTCGTATGCGAACTATCTGCGGCACGGCCTATATGATTGTGGCACTACAAGGCTCCCTTGTATTATTACGTCACAACTCAATCTCACGATGCATTAAATACAACTCGATGAGTACTTCCTGAGAATATGAAAACAGACGATGAAAGTATTCGTTACATTTATCAGGATGTCACGCTAATTTATGTTTGTCACAACAGTGAATCAACCATTTGAAGGTAAAATGTGAACTAATCTGGACAAGGTTGGAATTAGTGATAATAAAGTATACCACGATAAATTGAGAGTGACGTCATGCAATATTTACATGGTTTGACCACCTTTATTGATCAAAGTAGGTCAATCAAATAACAAGCAACCCTATTTATTGTGATATTGATTTCAGCCGTGATAGCTCAGATGGTAGCGGGTCCGCGCCTTACAATGCAATTAGCTTTTAAGTTTTGGGTCTGAGTTCGTTCGAGACCATCGGGAGGTGGTTGTTTTCTTTTCATTACAATATTATATATTTCGTTGGTCATCTACAGTTGTACTTACACGTCTTATACTAATTAATGTTCGCTCGATTATCATTAATTAAAAACATTGTGTAACATGTGTATTTATAAGCTATTCACTAAGTGCACGATACCATCGTGCAATAGATGTATAGCCATCATTAAACAAGTTTGATTTAACGACAAAACAATTCGACGATAACAAAAAAAACACACACACAAAAACAGACAGATATAACAAACTACAAGTAATTGACAAGCAATGAGTAACGGATAAAAATTCATATTGTCTATAAAAATAGGAGACTGGAATGTGTCTCTAACTCACACCCTATCTATTGGTCGAAGTTACTAGACGGAAGTTCTACCAATTGAGCTATTGCTACTGTCTACTTTTAGCGATATTTTATCAAACTTTATACCTCTGATTGGAGAGTTACGAAAACATTTCACGTAAGTGGAACAAAACGGACTTAAGTTTTGCGTAAGTTTTGCGTAAATTGATAATTTACGCAAAACGTAAGAATGATAGTAAAACAGTACCCTGGCAGGGATCGCAAGTTCGATTCCCCGCTCCATCACTGACAGTACTAACTGTCTTTTGGACGAGACTTTGCAAAACCGAGGTCCTGTGTATGATGCTATTCATTGGGCACGTAAAAGAAGTAGGGTACCGTTTTACTTACATACTTACGCTTGCGCAAGTCAAAGATTTTCGAAAGTTTTGCGTACGTAAACAATTTCTACGTAAATGCGTTTCACTAGTATTTGCGCACGTAGGTGTTTGCGTAAGTTCGAGCGTAAAGTTGCGTTAGAAATCACCGACCGTAAATATCTACGTTTTGCGTAAAAATGGCCGACTGTATCAACGCTCAAAGAACTTGACATTTTAGAGAACGACCTGACATGTCGGATCGTGAACTTATAGAAAAGTATCCTACATATTTTCACGATATCTGATTGGCTTAGTTTATGATTTGAAAGTTGTGCCCGTTTTATCAATATTCCTACGAACGAGCGTTCGAAAGAAACAAAATCTTCGTAAGAATGTTCTTACGAAAATACTTACGACCGTTTTATCAACGCGTTCGTATTTATGACATCTATCTAACTAATAAGAATGTTCGTGCGCACAGTAAATCAGTACACACTCTTCGGGTGGATGTCAAACTAGACGTATCTCACGCCGTCTCTCAGTCGTCTGTCGGGAAACAAAAATATAACCGCCGATTCTTCTGTTGTCAGTAGGCAAACTAACTTCTCTGAGGAAGACGACCAAACTTCGGTGGACAGCTATTTAAGAGTACTGGGACAACGTAATAGAACACTGAATAGTATTCAGTAAGATATGCCGGCAGATATGCCTGCCCGCTAAAATGCTATTTCTTAAAAACATCATGGGTGATCAGGTTTGCTATTTCAGGCCTGATGACTAAGATGCGAATGTTTACCCAACAGGGGCTGGTCATAAGAGGTTCGACCTGAAATATAATAGTACTGCAGTGGTGTGGCGCTTGATGAGGTAATAGAACCCTCCACCTCTACACCAGCAGGACGTTTTACAAACTGTACTAACCAGTTGGATGTATCACCCCACACCGCAGCTCTCCTCCCACTTACGTTACTACACTTCGGCTACCTTCATATTAATGCAGGTGAATGTGCACTAAGTGTGGGACTCGATCCCACCCCCAACTCTCGCAAGGCTCTCTACTGTTTCGTCACATTCCATTACACAACTTAAGAAATAGTATATTGAGTGGTATTCTATGCTCAGAAGGATGAAAACTTGCTAAAATAATTTATTATTTATTGAGGATTTAATACTTTATTTTACAGTCAAATGTCATTTAGGATGTAATTCTGCTGGTGATGTTAATGATGCAGACTATTATTAAAGAAAATGTGAAGTGCTGCTTACAAGTTACAACCACTGAAATGCTTATGTTTAATAAGAGTTCATAATAGGAACAGTCAACCAAAGCATTTCATTGCCAAATGATAATAATTAATCTGTCTTGATATATATATTAATCAATTTCGTGTCTCAACAGTTTAGAATTAGGCTTAGCAATAATCAAATAATAATATTCAATTTTAAAAGTTGCATGACATACGTACTTGATACTGTACTTTAAATGTAAACCATACATTTTAAGCCCATGTACAATTCCACATACGCTCTATTTTTATTCCATCTTCAAATTACCTTTTGATTGTCAGAAGTTTTACTTTGTGACTGATTATAACTTTGATTGACTACTGTATCAGCTTGTACGATGGAATCATCTTATACTTTATAAGATAACTATATATACTTATTAATGTATTTTTTTTCAGAAATGCAAGACTATTTCATGTAATATTAAGTAGATGAATTGATTAAAAAGTTCATAACTAATGTTGATTAATTTGAAATATTAATATCATTTTAGTTACGAACGTTACGAAAGCCTATAATCATTCGTACCATTTTCGTGAAACTTACGAATTCGTAGCGTCTGTATGCGTACGAAAATATTGATAAAACGCTCTTGCGATCGTAAGAACGTCATAAGAAAATCTTACGAAAATGTCGTGCGTAAGAACGTTGATAAAACGTTAGTAAGCCTCGTACAGATAGGAGCCATCTCAGCGATGACGAAGGTAAGTGATGCTAAATTGTATAGTTTACGTATTACTAATCTGGACAAGCTTGGAATTAGTGATAATATTTGACTAGTTTTAACAGATGACAGCTCGATAATGTAAACACATTCGGAAAGAAACTGCCTTACTGGATAAAATGAACGCCTCATCAGCCTTGCGTTCAGTAAAGGCTATCAGTCCAAAACGTTACGAAACAGCGCGCGAGTTTTGCTATTGACCGGCGTGTTAGTGAAAAACCGTTTCATAGCACTCGCTATCGCAACTCGGAGATGGCACGCAAATATTTGATCCTAACAAATTCAGTTACGGTTATCAGTAGCTCAGGTTTTGTTTTGTATCCCTGGCCCATCGTATCACATTGACTTCACACGGGGAACCAAACTGCAAAATGATCACAGGGCTGGTTCCCTGCCTTTACTGTCTTTGATGCAGGGAACCAGAATAATCAAAGCGTAAAAGTGCTGTGGGACGGTACCACTCGTCTCTGTAGCCAAGCTGACAACTCGTTGCATACAAGTTTGCATTTTGTAACTAGACAGTTTTATAATATCAAAGTATGTGTAAATAGGTAAGATGGTTTGCATGGAATATGAAACAAAACTAAAACATAAGACAGAAATGCGAAAAAGAATAAAAATTTATTGAAAAATAGTAAACATTTTTTCCAAGAGATCTTCAATCCGACTTGTCCTAGAAATGCTAGATTTTCAAACCGAGATAAAGAAAAATGGTCAGTTATAATGGTAGAATCTTATAATTGTAAAACAAGTGAAATGTTTGTCACGATTGTAAATAAATTAAATACAAAGATATCAGACCCTTTATGTAACGTTTGTGAATATTTAATTATAAAATGACAAATATATTAAATTATATCAGCACGAACTTAGAGTAAAATCAGTATGCCCAGGCATAAAGTTATGATATCACTAGCTTGCCATAGGTTATGAGGTATCTTGTTGTAGGGCCACACCAAACTATTTTTTTGTTCTTCGGATTTTTCCCCAAAACAATGGGGCGAGCGAGCGAAAATTTTTATTCGAGCGAGCAAAAATAAAAGTATAGTATGATATCAGTATGAAGCTGAAAAGGGTAATAGAAACTATACAACAGGATAACCAAAAAAACTGACTACATTTCATGATCAGGGCCGTAAATTACATGGAGGCATGTAGGCAGTTGCCTCCTATTGCGGGCTGAAAAAAAAATCATTTTTTGTCTAAAAAGGGTCCAAAATTTTTTTTGTCTCGCTCCGCTCGGCGGGGTGCCTCCCCTTCCAGGGGAGGCAATTTACGGCCCTGATGATATGATAATTAAGTGCCAACATTTTAAAGTAAGGAAACATGATAGACAGAGTTGACAAATGACAATATATTTAAAAGGTAAATTTGATAGAATTTGTTATGCCTGTCAGGGCCGTAGCTGGGCAGTTTTTGATGATACACACGACTGGGGGAGGTACACGGACGGGGTGTCCTCCTCGTTTGTATAGCGGGGGTACCATACCCAACAATATCGCTTATCAGGTAAATCCAGTCGATGCAGATCGATATCGATGGGGCTTTTGGTTAGCAGTCAATTTGTCTGTCGGTAGTTTCCGTAAGTGATCGTAAATTTTCTGATGATCACCGACAGATAACTGGTATAACACATTAACATGAAGCGGGCTTTCTTAGATCTATTTATCCGATAAACGGTAAAAACATTATGTATTATTATCATAAAGAAAAAAAGTTCGAATTTGTTGATGAAACCTGGGACCAATATATATGGGTCGTTCTCCAATTTTCGATTTTCAGGTTTCCACAATTTCTGTTGCGTCAGACATTAAGAACCTTAAAAATGAAAACCGCATGACTCTCTACTAATTCATTGTCATTTTATAACGTTTTAAAGACAACACGTGTCATGCTCACAGCAACGTCATTTTGTTTTGGCGGCAACATCTGAACATCACTAAATGTTCTATGACGGAAGTGGGGTTTTTGGCCATTTCATTTCACCCATGTTTTAACAGATCATTTTCATATACCTTTATATGTAATGCTCTTATAGCTTTTGTTTTCATACTTATTTTGTTCAGGATAGTGTTCAGTGATAGTATTTTAAAGGTGTATTCAATCCACAATGAGGAAATAAATGAAAGAAAATCAAACAAGGAGCACATGTTTATTTATCACTACTATACTTACTATTACGAGAAAATTACAAAATCATAGACAAACAAAATACAACAGTCAATAATATCACTGGATTGTTGGAGCTGGACAAGTGATGTCCTGATACGCAGGTCGTACATACGGTCTATCAACTTTGTATAAGTACTCATTTCGTTCCTGGCTTAGTCAATGTGGTTGAATAACTAGTAGGAGTACAGCTTGTGTGAAGCTGTACGGGTTAAAGTTTCTTCATTGACGCAAAAAAAAAACTATCTGCAGAACACCTTGCATGTACAATAAATATATGTTTTGCGTTGACATTATTTAATTGTTTTTGAACTATTATATTAATGCTATTTCTAATGTTATACGGATGTTGCAATTGTTTAGACAAATCACCTGTATAACTTATATAAAATAAATTGAAAAGCATTAAAATTCATAGTCATTTTATAAGTTTTATATTGTTATTTTTCTGCAAAAGAGAAATCATTCTGTGAATAATGCAGACGTAATACTCAAAGTACAAGAGCAAAGCTCGATATTTTGCAAAACCTTTTGTTGACGACTTCATAATTATTACTAGTTATTAATATATATATAATTGCTTTGCTCAGTATTTGAAATGATATTATACAATCTTTAAAATATCTGAACCAGGCATTAGTATAGTCAATGACGTAAACGGTAGAAAAATAAAAAATAAAACTAGAATATAAAGTCCTACATGAATGATTATTATGATGTTTTATGGATGCTAGGTTCATATTTCAGAACAGATTAGATTTATGAACGCAGAAAAAATGCGTGAATCAACCATGACTTAGTGTTGATATAATATATATATATATACAGTCCCGTAGCTTGAGGCAAAACTGATTTAACCGAGGGAACGGATGCGGGGTCTGGGAGTGTCCTCTCCCAGGGGGGATGCGTACAGAAGGGTTCACCTGCGTTTTCTGTTTATTTAATGTACCAGTGAAGTGATTTATCAAGTGCAATTTTGTTTTATTGTAATCGTATGAATCGAAAGCAATGGCAATTTTTGATGTCCCACAGCTGAAAAATGTCCAAGTAGTCGATTGGCATGTTTTGTGTACAAACCAAACCAAACTAAGTGCCAAACCATTAAGACTATAGTCCTCCACGATTGTTTGGAAATTTTAACCAACGCAGCTGCCTCGGTGTGCCTCAGCATAGCGACGCCCTGGTATATACAATTTTTTTTCCCCCGTTTACTTAAGAGTTACATATAAAAAGTATTATAATACTGCAAAGAAAAATCCAGTTATTTCATTGGTTAAAGGCTCGCATATAGGATTTTATATACACGGCGCTGACAGGGTATATGACGTCCGAACTCATTTCCCCTTCATGCGCCTCGTGGCGATTTTCGCTGACGGCTCGACTCGAAAACTTGTATCTCTTGATGTATGCAAGTTACTAGAAATTGACAATTGATATTCACACATGATTCAATAAATATTGAACAGATTACATGTGTGCTAGTATAAATATTCAAAACGATAGATTTTTTAAGGTTTGAGCAAAATTCAGTTCGATAAAGTCCATGAGATCAGACGTTTGAAAATAAAAATAAGAGTGCACGCGCGCGCTTAACCATGTGTATTGAGGTACCTTATGGGGTAATGCAATTAATTTTTAGGCAATATAACGAGTGAGTGAAATAAAAATATTTGATCTACAGCAAGTAATTCCCGATATATTTTAAAAGGAAAACGTTTTAATTACTGATATTATACATTACTAAAACACTCTAAACAATTTTATGAACATAAAAGGGCAAAAATGCACAGATCTAATTCTTAGATCTAGAGCTAGGCATTGAAACATCGCTTAATTCTTATGAAAACACGGATTTGCAGTATTATAAATTCGTTATACAGGTTGTTGACATGGTATATGGGAGAATATAACCAGTCTGCGATTCATATAACCCGAGGCGTAAGCACACACTGGTTATATTCCCCCATATACCCTGTCAACAACCTGTATAACTAATACAATATCATTGAACCAGTAATACCAATGCCTATAAAGACGATGCTTTTCTTTAATCATTGCTACAGAACGATGATTGTCAAACTCATTTATATACTTGACTTAAACATAAATTAAGAAATAAGTACCCATAATTGCGATTGGTATCGATCCGGGTTATTAAGCACATGTTTATTGCTCAATACATTTAAATGAAATACGTTCTACATTTGTTCAAAAGTTAAAAAATATTTAGTTAAGAAGTCAAAACTTGTTCGATGTATAAGCTATCTCTTTCCAACCAATTTTTATGTAGAATTTTTTTCCATTTGTCTGTTTTATGTTTGAACTATTCCATATAATTTCTTTAGGAAGGTTGCTTATTGAATTTGTTTGATTGAGCACCAGGATGCAGAGAAATGTAAAATTAAATTTCAGTTTATCTGCATCTGTTTTACAAGTATTATACGTATTTAAAAACATTTTTTTAAGTTCAATGTTATAAATTATTTTGCATTTAGCATTATTTCCGGTATGATTCTTTTGACCAAGCTGACCTTGACAGAATTTAAGAATGAATCGATATCTAACATTTTCGATCCTTCATATGTTTGGAAAATCATATTTCGGGATATTTTATGAGGTTAAGAATCTCACAGAAAGTCAAACATAAGAGTTTTATTTTTTTAATTCTCTTGGATTATTTAAAACTGTGAGTGGGTACACTAATTCCGGGAATGCAAACGTTTTTATAAATAAGTCGCACAGTAAACTCTCACGGAGTGTAATTTATTGATTCACAAATTTAATGTTACCACGGACATATACACCATTTTATATTGCTATTACGAATTATTCAAACAGATTTATAAATCCTTCTGTATGATGATAATAAATGAATTATATTAGTTCATGGTATTTATGGAATATCAAGTATACACCACATACATTTTACATGTTCTGTACTGTAATATATTATGTTCAATTGTGTGACCACTACCTCTATCTCTGCGCTGAATAAAACAAAATGTTTATCACAATTGAAATTAAGCTGCTGCTAAAGAAAATACGACACAAGAGTCGCGATATGGTCTGAAAGAAGACATTAATTTCATGAAGCTTTACACTATAAATGCAGTCTACATTTTACCACCATAAACCATGATCCAGTCACGGACATATAGACATATGGTTTATGTGTCCGTGGTCCAGTGAACAGTTAGATTAAGATAATATCTTAAGAGACCACGGTACTGTTTTACTAACATTCTTACGTTTTTCGTAAGTTTTTGCGTAAATTATCAATTTACGCAAACCTTACGCAAAACTTAAGTCCGTTTTATTAAACCTGCGTAAGTTTTTTTCCACTTACGTGAAATGTGTTCGTAACTCTTCAATCAGAGGTATAAATTTTGATGAAATATCGCTTAAAGTAGACAGTAGCAATAGCTCAATTGGTAGCGCTTCCGTCTAGTAACTTCGACCAATAGATAGGTTGTGAGTTCGAGACACATTCCAGTCTCCTATTTTTATGGACGATATGATTTGTTATCCCTTACTCATTGCTTGTCGTTTCTGTCTGTTTTTTTTTGTTATCGTCTAATTCTTTTGTCGTTAAATCAAACTTGTTTAATGATGGCTATAGCGTCGTCGCTAAAATGTTCATTTGAACCCCTTACGTTCAAGTAGCAATATCAACTTTGTTCCATATACTGTGTAGCGATAAATTTACATGTAAATCTACTGCACGATGGTATCGTGCACTGAGTGAATACACATGTTACACAATGTTTTTAATTAATGATATTCGAACGAACATTAATTTGTATGAGACGTGTAAGTACAACTGTAGATGACCAACGAAATATATAATATTGTAATGAAAAGAAAACCACTACCTCCCGATGGTCTCGAACTCAGACCCAAAACTAAAAATTGCATTGTAAGACGCGGACCCGCTATACTATGAGCTATCACGGCTGTTAATTTAATGAAACAATAAATAGGGTTGCTTGTTATTTGATTTACCTATTTGATCAATCAAGGTGGTCAAACCATGAAACATTGCATGATTTCACTCTCAACTTATCGTGGTATACTTTATTATGACTAATTCCAACCTTGTCCAGATTATGTTACACATTTTACCTTCAAATGGTTGATTCACTGTTGTGACAAACATAAATTAGCCTGACATCCTGATAAATGTAACGAATATTTTCAGACTCATAGTCTGTTTTCATATTCTCAGGAAGTACTCATCGAGTTGTATTTAATGCATCGTGGGATTGAGTTGTGACGTAATAATACAAGGGAGCTTTGTAATGCCACGTATAGGCCGTGTCGCATATAGTTCACATACGAGGCGAATTTGTGCGGCGAAAAGGCATGGTCATGCCGCATATAGCTGTTTAATGTCTTGTGCTAATGAAAGTCATCACCATCATCACCATCTGTTCTAATTAAAATAATACATGTTCCTCAAACTGCCATAAAAACATTAAAAAAGAAAATAACTGTGTGTCACCTGAAATATATTCCCCACATCAGACAGTTGACAATTTTTTAGGACCAGTTTGGGGTATGTTTAATAAAATAACAGAATACAATATGCTAAAATGAAATAAACAGTTTGGTTTAATGTTGCTTGATTAAAATTCTACTAACAGTTTCGAGCCGATAAAAGTGAGCAGCCATTAACATATTATTTGATCGCATCGCCACAGCCGTAGACGGTCGGACCCGGGATCAAACTCGCGATCTTCGGACTGGAATTTTAGTGCGATACCGGCTGCGCTAGACGTGGATTCGTGAAAAATCATCATTATTTTCTTAACAGATAGCACCAATTTGCGTTAGCAATTTACATGCTTTTGTCGCAACTGATAGAAATGTTTACAAATGTGTTTAAACTTATTATTTCTGTGAGGTTTCTTTAAAATCCACAAGTTGGTCATATATGTAGAAGGCGAAGCGCTGACAAAGCAACGTATATGCACACTATAATGCATTTGTACATAAATGGGTCATAACTGATTCGACTGACAGTGGTTTAGAAACATTGATACATAAGTCAATTTATCTCCTTTTCAAAATTAACTTTTTTGATATTGTTTTCTTCTTCAAATACACAGTTCAAAAACATCTTTAAGAGAAGTGAGCTTAATGCGGCGACGAGGCACATGTCCGCCGCTAACGTGAACTTAATGCGGCGCTCTTCGCTGCATATAGTTCACACATGAACTTATTGCGGCGTTCTTCGCCGCAGGTAGTTCGTGCGCGAACTATATGCGGCACGGATTATATGTGGCACTACAGAGCTTATCGTGTAAAAAACATGTGATGCTAGTAATACATAAACTGTACAATTTAGTGTTACTTACCTTCGTCATCGCTGAGATAGGGTGGCTCCTATCTGTACGAGGCTTAATATCATTAACTATTAAATCATAAACTACGCCAATCAGATATCGTGATAAACTGTACTTTTCTATAACTTCACGATCCGTCTAACATGTCAGGCATTTATCTTAAATGTCGAGCTCTTCGAGCGTTCATACGGTCGGCCATTTTTACGCAAAACGTACAGCTTTACGGTCGGTTATTTCTAACGTAACTTTACGCTCTAACTTACGCAAATACCTACGTACGCAAGTATTAGTGAAACGCATTTACGTAGAAATTTCGTACGTACGCAAAAACTTACGTAAATCTTTGATTTACGCAAGCGTAAGTATGTTAGTAAAACGGTACCCAGGTGTGCTTCTGGAACTGGGGCATCTTCTGTATCATCAGGGTTAGTACATACCGGGTTATGAATCGGACTATATAACGCTATCTCTTATCGATTTATCCTGCCTCGGCTCGCGATTTTACCTAGCGTAAATTTCACGATATGGTAGATAACACGCTTTAAGCAGACGACGTGTTTATGTGTAAATATTTGTATACTGACAATTAATTGCTATATTTTTTAAAACAAAGAAATGATGACTTAGGAAAAATATCATCTTAAGTAAGACAGTATATTGTTATTTAAATAATTGATTCTTTCTAAATATCTGGACAATTTGAGCACTTATGACCTAGTGCAACGCACAAACTTATATATGATATTTGTGTTTTCTAGTAATTGAAGAGTTTTAATTGCTTAGTTATACCATTATAACACTTACAAAATACTACATAAAAGAAAATTGACCGTCCCCCATTGTGTTTCACAAGTCTGGTCGCTCACATTCGAATCGTTAACTAGGAATTAATTACGCATAGCGAGGTCTTAAATATATACATATCAACGAAGCAATACATATCTCATCCAGAATAATCAATAAAGTTGCAAAAGAATGCGTTTTAATTAGTTGATTTTACATTTTGTCTTCGCTGTAACAAAACATTAATTTGCAAATTGCACCCGAAGTGTAGTGAGTCACGTGATCATCCGAGGCACCCGAAGTGTAGTGAGTCACGTGATCATCCGAGGCATGATAAACTATGGGACTTTTCAATCCCACTTTTCAAATGAAGACTTTTCAACCCCAGGACTTTCAACCCCTGATTTCAAGACTTTTCAACCCCTACCTGTTGAGACTTTTCAACCCCTAGTTTGAATATGTTCAACCCCTAGTTTGATTTTTTTCAACCCCTACATTTATCTTTTTCAACCCCTATTTCTAAGACTTTTCAACCCTTATATCGAAGACTTTTCAACCCCTGTGTTTCAGATAAGTGTATTGTTTGGCCTGGGACCAATATATATATTGGTCCCAGGTTTGGCATAATATTTTTATTGTTTATAAAGATATTTCAAACATAACAGATCAAATGATGAAATGTGATAATTCGAAAATTCCTTTAATTTGTCATTATATTTTATTTGATCATCACAATAATTAGCAAATTATTACTTTAATACAATTAAAGATTACACATGTTGTGCAAATAGATCCTTTATTTTTTTAAATATTATTTATATGTTTGTTTGTGTATATATGCTTCATAAGTATTCATTTTGTATGGTGGCATATTACTGCCACCAGTTAGCATGATAGCGTTCGCGCATTAATTCGTGTTAACCACTTAATTATTACGATAATTATCTAGCTATCTAGTTAATATTTGTGATAAATTTTCGGTATATGAACTTGAGTTATTAAGTAACATAATAAGTGGTCAACTAGATAAGATTCGTGTTACCACTTACATCTAGAAGCCAAAATTGCATTTATAAATAAGTGGCAACACGAATCTTAAGTGAAATTCGCGAATTTGAGTTACTAAGTAACATAATAAGTGGACAACTAGATAAGATTCGTGTTACCACTTAAATCTAGTGTAATACATCATAAAAGGTAAGAGGTGGCAGTACTGGGCACTTTCAAGCCTGTTTCTAGTTGTATGATATTTATCTTACCGAAAATTTATCACGAATATTAACTGATAGCTAGATAATTATCGTAATAATTAAGTGGTTAACACGAATTAATTCGCGAACGCTATCATGCTAACTGGTGGCAGTAATATGCCACCATAATTTTGGAATGTAAATAAACTTAAAAAAATAAACTTAAACAACGTGTTTGTCAACATTTTTCCAGGTAACAAATGTGATAATTGTCCAATTAAAACATATTCGAGGGGTTGAAAAGTCTTGGTTTATTAGGGGTTGAAAAGTCTTGATTTTAACAGGGGTTGAAAAGTCTTAGGCTAATTAGGGGTTGAAAATGACAGTGGGGTTGAAAAGTCTTGGATATTTTACCTTAGGGGTTGAAAAGTCTTGGGGTTGGAAAGTCTTGGGGTTGAAAAGTCTCGATACCAACTAGTTTAGTTTATTAGTTTATTAACGTCTCATCATATATATACATGTATACACAACATTATCAATTACATAGGATAAAATATGCCATTCTAGTAAGAAGTATAAGAGACGGGCAATACATTGCACAACTATGATACAACGTCCGATTCATAACCCGCTATGTACTAGCCCTGGTATCATGCACTATCCTCCAAAAATCTAAAATGACTATCATTCTTCCGGAGGCGTCGCCCATATGGGAAACCGGTGGCGACGATAAATAAACGCATATACCAAAACAAACATGATGAAATAAAGTCATGCTTGAGAAACACGAAAAATCGGTCAATGGCGCTACCGCTAAAGTCTCAATTTTCACTGCATAATACTTGTACTACAATTATTTATTCAGTTCTAACATTTCTGGAAACTTTCCAGGCTACGAAAAGACGAAATGGTATCAGCACATGCTGCTTATTATTATCGAAACATACATAATACCATTTTACTATTATTTGTGTTAATGTGTATGTTATCGTGATACAATATGAAAACGAATACTGGAACAATTCAGACTTTTTAACACTGACAAATGCATAATATTATATACATGTATAAAGTGATCAGGGTGGCAAGCTTTACGGTCTTTTTGGCGGGTTTTCACTGCCCTGCTGCACTACATTTGCGTTTCCATTTTCGACCCTAGGTTGATTGTTTACGATCAAATACAATAACTACTCTATATACCACTCGTTGTAGTTTAATGCGCAAAATATATTTACACATAAATGTCCATGTTGCAAGTGGAGTGAGTGTCATTACAAAAGGTAAAATGTTGATATCTGGCACATGCATAATGTAACCTGCTTGCACCTACGTGATACTGTTTTATCAAAAATATGTAAGGCATTTTTTAGGCATCTGAATAACAACTAAGTAGTTATGTTTCAAATTTAAATATCTCTTTCAGAAACATGATATGCCTTATAACAATGAGTTGCACAAACTGATATCATGTGTGCACTCAACGTTTAAAGATTTGCTTTTTTGAACAATACTTGATCAGACGATATATATTCGCTGGAGACATGTCTTACGGTAGCGCCAGTGACCGATTTTTCGTGTTTCTCAAACTTGACTTTATTTTACTTACTCGCATTACTGTTTAATGTAAATACATTTACTACTCTCTATACCATTCGTTCTAGTTTGATACGCATAACATATATGCACTTAGCCCAAGTTCTAACGCATCACGTTGGGTTTGCGTGATTTCGGAAGGACGAACGAGGGCTTGAATATATAGTATCATAGTAAAAAAGCAAACAATAAACTAACACAGTTAACACAAAAAAAGAAATAAGTGCATGAATAAGGCCCAATAAATTAACTTGTTTAAAAGGCAAAGACATTTTACTGAAGAAATAACGAATACTTGTAATAAAAGTTCAATTTCGTAAGCTAAAAAACAAAGCAATTTGCTCTATGTTATTAAGTACTGAACGCGTGTAAGGCATCTATGGTTTATGTTTTTCAAGCATTACATGAGTTCATTTACCTGTTGTCGAGACGAGGGGCGCTTCCGGTCTTTTAAAATTTACAAATTTTACTTAGATCCACGTGGAAATCTCGCGTAACAAGCTCACATAAATAACGCCGTTGTTAGATTCAATTAATTATCTTAAGAAGTACAAGATATTTTATTATGTTCCTACAGGAAATGCAATGTTTGCCATATTTATAAAAGGGCATACTATTTTAGTGGACGAATGGCCCTCGCATATTACTTTTAGACCATTTTTCACTCAAAACATAATGTTTTAACGACTGTTATACACAACAACACAATAAGAAAAAGAAATCATGTGAAAGACATCTTGTCAAAAATAACGACATTCGAGCATTCGTTTCTCGTCTAAATGTGACGTCATTTCAAGAAAACGCAAAATATGATGTCACTTTTTGCAAGCAGGAAACAATATTAACTCCATATGGTGGATTCCTTTTCATATTGTTATATGGGGCAAATATGGCTTACTGTCAGTATATTGTGACGTCACTTGTAACGTTTTATGGAAATGACGTCACTTCAAGTAGAGGTTGGAAATCGAACATCGGCGCTCATTTAGTGACCTATCTTCAAGATCAAGCAAATGTTTCAGTTATCAACCATGCAATCATAATAAAAAGTCCTTTCTCAATCAAACAAACTGTCAGACTTCAGAATAAAAAGTTATTTATAGTCGAACTTAAAGACTAACAAGACTAACTCAGCGTTTAAATATTATACATTGACACAAAAATGGATTGAATAAGTAATACAATCATAACTATTGAACATCTAAATGAAAAATCTCATCCCCAGTGGGATTTATGGAAAATGTACAGTGAATCCTCGATAATAAGACCACCATTTGGACCCTTGAAAACTAATCTTAATACTGAGGTGGTCTTAATATTGAGATTGAATAAAGAGCAAAACAGTGAAAATTGTATTCTTAATTATAACCTCACGTCCACTTCAATAATAAGACCAGCTTATTAGGACCACAATTTTCAAGTCCATTGTCACTGTTTTTCTCTTTGTTTATCCTCAGTATTAAAACCACCTCAATAAGTAGTCCTGTTTTCAAGGGTCCCAATGGTGTTCTTAGTAT
This sequence comes from Mactromeris polynyma, assembly GCA_032209605.1. Lineage (NCBI taxonomy): Eukaryota > Metazoa > Mollusca > Bivalvia > Venerida > Mactridae > Mactromeris > Mactromeris polynyma. Next base: position 2,015,279 of record JASFXZ010000014.1, read on the forward strand.
TTAGGTTAAACTGTACTAAACATTAATGCCACATTTTAACAGATATGCAATAACACTTTTGTCTATGAATTTTGAATGCCAGTATATTTAATAACATTGCAGTTACTGTAGTCGTTGTCCTTCAGCGCTTTGATTTTATGGACTAGAATAATCACGTATCGTTCTCATACCGTAGTTTGTTTTAAACATAATCGAACCTGTTAACCGTGCTTAAAACGTTGCATCAACAGAAATATTGTTTTAACTTCTAAAGGTAAGTAAATAACATTTTCCTTTTGATTAACACTTTTTTAATATAATGCTTTTATATATATATATATATATTTTTCTTTCCTTTTTTACGATTAATTTTTGTCATTTATATAATACGATAATAAACTCATTTCAAAATAAATTGACCCTCTTATATTATTCTATTTTACATGGAAAATAGGTATTTACTATAAATGATATCATTAAATGTAGCATGCTTATTCATCAATTGCAGCGTTTTAACACTCTTTTGTTGATCAATTTATAAAGGATGCTTAGCTATATAACATCACTCCTATCAACACGCGTGTCAACGTTAATAAACAACTTTACATGAATTTAAGCGAAACAATAATTATGATTAGGATAAATGTTTATAAAATTAAAAACAGTTTTGCAAAATAATAATTCCTATACTCATGTCGCAGTTTCTTGCTTAGAACATGCATATACTTTCCAGAAGTTTCCAGATATGTAAATCAAAATGCTTTGCATTACATTAGAAATAGGAAATTTATACAAATAGCAGACTTGTTAATGAAATGTGTATTGGGAAATATTACATTTTATCTTTATTTGACAAATTTCCGACATTTTTGACATCGTTACGATATACTATATTGTGCACATGCAGTCGTATAAAATGCAAAATGTGTGACCCAATACTAACTTTTTTTATACTGACTATAACTTAATGTTTTGTACGGCTACAAAAATGGGCTCTTTATTAAGAAATTAGTATTAAGTGTTGGATCGATTAACCAACGACAACGATTGAAACTATTAAAAAGCTCGCTAAGTGACTAATACAGCGAGCAAAACGTTTTAGCCGAGCAATGTATACACAATACTGAGAGGAAGGTCTTGGTATGTCAAAATCAAGTTATGATAAGTAAATTAATATTTTGAAATCAAAATCATTGCGTCTATCATAAATATAACTGCAAGTAAATATATTGTAGAAAAATAAATAACCAAAATTACCAGGATGACATTGAATACATACCAACACTATTATTATCTACACATTCAAAGAACTATTATATTAGAATTTATTTTATGCTTTCCAGTGGTTTATAGAGATTTATCAGTGAAATAAAAATCGTATTTTCATATTTCTCACTGTTCCGATTTTTGGGACTATTTTTTACCCCACTGGTAACCCCAAAAGGGAAATCACCGTGTAGAAACTAAATTGAATTGCCTCCCTTAATTGAAATGAGAATAAATCACAAAATTACCTCCCCGTTGTACATGTACTAGAAAACCATCATTCGGTATATTTGTTGACATTTCGAAGTAAGATGCGGTTGTTTTCCGCTTGTATTTCACATAAGTTCGAACAAATGAATGTTCTTTATATGTATTTATTTACATAGCGATATCTTGCCATGCGGGTATTTTGATTTGAGTGCCTGTACCGTCGAAAACTAAAGACGTCGGGATACTTGATTTTTCGCCAGCAAGTGCAACATTTAACAATATACAGTAAAACTTCGAAACCTCGGACAGTTTTGGCTCGAACACAGTAGATACCTCGAACAGGTTCTTAAGTCCCGGCAAAATCCCTTCTTATTACATATTATCTAACAGTAGAACAAAGATAGGTCGAACACTCGAACAGGATTTGCGGTCCCTAGCTATCATTTCATTCATTGTTCACCATAGATAGGTCGAACAATACAATAATTCACAACCTTTCATTGACCGCTTAATATATTAATATGTGTTGACTGGTAAGATTGGCGACACATGTTATTCGCACTTCGTGATAATTACTTGCAGGTTGTACATGTGGAAACTCCCTAATCCGAACACCCCTCGGACAAACTATAACGTTCGGATTAGAGGAGATTCCGGACTGGAGAGAATTCCTCCATTGAATGTCCGTAGGCAAGACATTCTTTCAGTAATTTGAATAAGTTCGCTCGAGGTTGTTTGCGTTATCGCGATGTAATATATAATGTCTGAATGCATTCTTTTATTCGACTTTTCAGACTAAGTTAAGCTACAAAATTTATGTAAACTTGAAAATTTAATTTATGGCACAAAATCATAAGTTATAAGAGATCAACATATTTATGCTCCTTTCATAACAGGAAGATTTGCAATGCGATATGAAAAATAAATTATCATTATAATGTGTTTATACGTTATAGAAATGAAGGCAATTCGATTATTCAGAATATGAACCGCTGTAGACGCCTCTCGTTTAATCAAAACTGCATGAAAGCATTGAATATAATTAACTTAAGATTTTGACCTACAGTTTATTCTTAAATAGATGTAGAAATTATAGCAACATTACAATGTGCAGAAAGTGTATAAGATATTTTATTTTTTAGAAATTTATGGATATTTTGATAATTTCACTGCATAAGGTGGATATATCAATCTCAAGCAAGTATTTCAATGAATCATTCAACATGTCAAATGATTTTAAACATAGCTGAAATTAAGTATGGGTGTTTTGCGACATTATACCGTCCATAAAACCTGACAAGCTATGCACTTAGTACGATGTATTATCAAAACGCCATACATGAAAACTATGCACCAATTTCAAAAGATTTTTCGTAGAGGAAAATAATAATCTATGATAAAAAATTTGAATAGTGATACGCCACTCGTGAAAATATATATTTCTTTTGACCACTCGTAAAATAAAATTCGATCTTCCATCGAAAACAACAAATATCCTCTATATATTCTACTTTCTATATTAGGTAATTGTCTGTGATATGGATGAAAAATATGGTGACGGTTTGTCTGTCTTTTTTTATATATCGTTTCATGTGAAAATTAATGCATATTTTTTCTATAGAAGAAACTAATTGGTTAACAACATAATTATTTCCTTGAATATTCGATGTTAGATATCTATTTTATATACCGTTGCGCAGTTAGAACGAGAGACAACTCATGGATAACTGAATCATAAATATGGTTGCATTATTTCCCTTGAATTCATTAAATTTGCATCTTTTGAGATTTTTAGTAAATGCAAACGATATTATTGTTCGTAAGTTTTGTCTATTTTCTATTGAGTACGAACTCATTGGATATCCTATCATATACATGCAAAAGCAATTACAATAAAATTTGCAATTTTTGAGCAGTAATTTGACCTTTAAATGTGGTGTTTTACTAGTAGAAGTGGACATTATATCAGTTGAATCAAAAACTTCCAATATTTTCTTAGATAAAATTATATTCATACACGCAACTAGTTTTAGATTAATTGATTGTGTCCCAGTTTGACTTTGCTATGAAAGCCATATTACAGGTAACACAATGCAAGGCATTCATTTCTTGCTATCTCAGGTAAACATTGCATACACCGTTCTGTTTTCATTACTGTTCATGCATATGATTTTGCATGTCACAGTAAGCTGTGCAATACATGAATACAACGATGTGATTTAATATTACCCAATGTGCATTTTTTGATAAGTAACTAAAACTGTCAAGTCTGCATGTTTCATAACTGTGACGCATCGGAATTGAAGTCAAATAATTATTCATTTAAGCATTATGTAACGTTGCATAAATGTTTGAGAGCCACCATAGCAGAGGCATTTTGTGAGATACTGGAAAATTCAGGTTTTGTAACTGTTGATATTTATATAGAGATGGTAAAATTACTAGCCAAATAAATCTTCAATATAAATAACAAATTCATCAGAAGTATCCAATATAAATAATAAAATCAAAGTAATAACCCTACCATATTAATGCTTCAGTTATCCATGAGTTGCTTCCCGTTCAAACCGCGCAACGGTGTATAAAATAGATATATCACATAGAAAATTCTAGGAAATGATTATGTGGTTAACTAATTTTCTCACTTCTTTTGAGAAAATTTGAACAAATTTTCACATGTAACGAAATGTAAAATTGTATCTAGACACATAAGTATTTGCATAAAATATCATAAAACGTGCATTAAGAATATTTTATTTCTAAATCATAAAAATACAAAAAGTAACGTGTAATATTTACTGCAGTTTAACCCTTAATAAAAAAATAGATTCAGTTATAAATAGATGCTCCTACCATAGTCTCAAAAATGTCTTAATTCCATTAAAGACCCCGCCCTCATGGGCGGCGCCAAAAATGTATTTTCAGAAATCTATCATTTCAAATTATATTATATATACGTATATACATGTATACACTACATCCGAGTGAATGAACGAACCTACATTTTTGTCAGATTTGATAAAGATAACGGTAAGCTTGCTCATGTTGATGATAGTTGTTTTGAATCCAATAATGCCGGAGGTCATGCGTTCGATGTTAGGACAAGACGTATGCACATCCGTGATCATTTGACCTTAGTTTGAGTGTTCTATAAGAAAATTTTAAGCTGTTACATTGGACGTCACAAACACTAGACAATGACTCCCCATATAGTTTCCAGGGAAACATCTACTTACGAAACCTTAGGAGTTTAGGAGGTGTAAGGAAGATGGGAATTGGGAAGTAAGGTTGACTAAAAACAACGATGGACATTTTAAGGGGACAACAAGGGGGAATAATGGAATGGCTGGAATACACCACATGACCATGACGAGCATAGAAAGCAAGTGGAATCCAAGGTCGCGGAAGAAGTAATCGATTAGCATGCACGGGATGCACTGTTCACTTTTAAACCTCGATAAAAACTAAAAACCATACCGAATTTCGTAGAAACATTGAATAATTACCTCTAAGGTAAACTAAGATTGGATTTAATGCTAGCTTAATTATGTAATGTTTGATTGTTGACTTGTGATATACAGTAAAACTTCGAAACCTCGAACTTCCTTCGGATCCAGCAATTAGTTCGAGCTATATATTGTTCGAGGCATCTATGGTATACACGTGTATATACGAACTGACTGTTCCCGGTACGAGTGTACTATGCAATATCAAAATACTTAAGCTAATAAAATGTGGGCAGAAGTTATATCAATTTTGACACTTACTGAATAAAGTTGACAATTTTGTTTAAGAATTTTATGAAATTGTAGCTAGGGACAGCAAATCATGTTCCAGTCTTCGACCTATCTCCGTTCGAGTGATCTACTGTTAGAAAATATGAAATAAGAAGGGATTTCGCCGGGACTCAAGAACATGTTGAGGTCTCTACTGTGTTCCAGCCAAAACTGTTCGAGGTTCTACTGTATATCAGACCAACAACAAATTTCATAAGCTATGCCGGCTGAAGCTTCGACATGTGAGGGAGGGATGCAGGATCAAAGTAGGGGTTATGAATCGCATAGAATTCTAGAATTATAGTTCTATTTCTGGATGCCCGTGTCCATTCATGCTAATATCGTCTGCCATGTGAGTCAATGTGATTTTCCCACAAGTTGTGACATTATTAAATGAGCGTTGCTATGGGATTTACAACCTCTTTCGTAAGTGACGTCATTCCAAGAAAACGCAACATGTTATGTCACTATTTGCAAACAGGAAACAATATTTAGTCCATATGGTCACTTCGTTTTCATATTGCCATAAAGGGCAATATTGCTTACTGTCAGCACATGTGACGTTTTCTGGAAATGACGTCACTTAAGAACAGGTTAGAAATCGTACAGCGGCGCTCAAATTTTATTAATTTGCACTTTACAACGATCAGTTTGTATAGAAAGACATATCCAATCAAACACATGATAGCGGTCTTTTGAAATGTCTCCCTTGCGTAAATTGGTGAACAAGCAGTGACAACCGTTGGGTAAATGTCAATATATAGTCATCTCATGACCTGGTACCAGAATTGTCAATAACAGTCTGGAGCCGGTACAATTACTTTGTAATTTGAGCATCATCACATCACGAGCTAGTTTAATAGCCCAAGTCCCCCACTCACCTGCACAGAAGGTAATATATAGGTTATGAAATTCCAATGTGCTTGTCTAGTGAATGTAATGCTTGAACTCACGACCTTCGGATCAGGAATCAGACGCTTACCCCTCGACCACAGCGCCTCCATATGCTATGATCACGATCTGCATAGTCCTTAAATTTTGCGAGAGTACTGGTTAGTAGACAGGAAGCAGTCATTGAGAGTGATTAGTATCAGTTGAAAGAACTTGTTTCACAATCGATGTAAAATAAATAAGTTTAAACAAAAATGTAAAGCTTAGATTAGTTGTTTCTTCAAATTCCTAGTTTTCTAGTCAATGTTTACTGTTTATGGTGTTGATTGCTAACTGTCGAATATACAGTAGGTGAGTTTTATTATATATAATGTATTATATCCAAAAATAAGTGGTATACAAGATGCACCGACATGTCTTGTCTGCTCACCTTAACTAAGGCCTAAAAAAATATCTGTGTTTAGGGTAACCCGACCCTACCTGTCGAAAAATCCCGACCCTAGAGTTTTTTACGACCCTGGAGAATTTTTTTTCGATTTTTTTTCGATTTTTAATTGTTTTTGAAAAAAAAAAAAAAAAAAAAAAAAAAACTTTGTTCCTACCCTACCTAGCATTTTTGAGACCGTTACCCTAAACACAGATATTATTTTTTTTGGCCTAATGTAAAAATACGCTGACAAAATAGATAGATAGATAATGTGATATTTTTACAAGCAAGTCACTAGCTCTATACGTACCAAGCAAACAAATCCACAATCCAGCTATCAGCAGCCCCAGGCCTTTAGCGCTCACAGCGCTTTGATTGTAATTGCAAAATATAAACTCATGTTGCTTTAGACTTTGTAATAGTTCACCATAATGTTTTATGGGAATCAATAAAAAAATGTAAGTAAACTGTGTATTGTATGAATTTGCATATATCTTGGAGAGTAGATGCAAACAGATATTAAACAATGGCTCTATTACTGCAGAGTATATTCCACACCATGTTGACAAACGTGTACGCTTATCACCCTTAACGTATTCGTGCGCCGTTGAAACTCAATGTGATCTTTTTCATAGAATTTATTGATGCATAAAGATGTACTTAAGTAAATGAGAGTTGATAGTTTATGTTAAGCTAATATTTGATTGATGTTGTATTTTAAATCCTGACGGAGATTACGCACATACTTTCCTCATTTATACAGTCATAATTCCAAGAATTTAGTGCGTGTTTCCGCAAAATAATCTAACACTTGCCTGTGACTTTGAAACCATACCTCAATGTGCCTATGCTTATAAGGAGTTTGATTAGAGTCAAGTAAGTAATGATGTTTTATGTTTTAATTACCAATTTAATAGAATTTGTCTCAATATCAATTTATGCATTTTCAGTCTAAATACTTATACTATTAAAAAATGTACAATGCTATATACTGAATGAGTTATGTCATTTGCTCGCCTTCAATTTTGTGGTTTTGGTGTTCCCCTGTGTTATCTTTTCAGGGATTTTTATGTCCCCGTACTATTTTTATGTGTAGATGTCTCAGTTCCAGAAACACCCCTTGTTCTTTTACATGCCTGATGTAAAGCATCGTACACGGGACCTCGATTTTTCAAAGTCTCGTCCGAAAAGACTGTTAGTACCGTCGGTGGTGGAGCGGGGATCGAACATGCGATCCCTGGATGACTAGTCCAAAGCTGGACCATGGATCCGCTACTTCTATTTTTAGTTTTATGGCATACATTAAATGTTTGTTCGAGGAATAAAAAGGCTAACAATGACTTTCACAGTTGTTTCATCAATATACGCTGTATTTACAATTCATTCTCTTTAAATCTCTTAGTTATACCTTATGGTCGGCCAGACTATTCCTTGCGCCACGGTTCCCTGACGTATGTACAATTAAGTGTTCTCATGTGCCTTATGGTTTATGGTTGTTGTTTTCCCCGGAGGTCTGTATGGAAAGGCGCTGTCTTGTGTATGTGGCGTTCCCTGTGGCAACTTATTCTCTCTCTCACTCTCTTTTGAACCAAAATAATACATTCGAGTTCCTAAATTTCTGAAATGATTTTAAATAAAGGCTCGTTTCTAATTGGGTATGTTTATTAAGTGTGACTTATTCTTTTGTGATAGACCTTGTTTGGACCATACTTCTTTTGGAAGTTGAAATCCTGATTTGTACTTCGTAGATGAGGATCATTTTCATCGATTTTAGCGCATTTGATCTTTTGTGTTATATTGTTCGTTCACTGAAGCTACAAAACTGTAACTTTCCTGATTTATTACGTATTACGTACTGACGTAAATGTTCATAAACCGATTACTCAACTGCAAGTGATCCATCGTAGTTACGTGGAAAAACCGTCCTGTTTGACTCTTCGAAGAACAAAATCTTAATTAATAAAAATTTGAAATATTACTATAATATAATTCATTATTGTAATTGTGCAAAAGGCGACGAGTAATGTGTTGTACTCCATTTATTTTGCGACAGTTGAAAAAAGGAAGCCGCTAATTAAAGAGGCATAACATTTCTTTCCGTTTCTGATTGCTATTTGAGCGCTGCTATGGGATATACACGATTTCCAACCTCTTCTATAAGTGAATTCATTTCCAGAATACGTCACATGTGATGTCACCACGTACTGACAGTAAGCAATATTATGCCCTATATGGCAATATGAAAACGAAGTGACCATATGGAGTAAACATTATTTCTTGCTTGCAAAAAGTGACATCATATGTTGCGTTTTCTTGAAATGACGTCACTTAAAGAAGAGGTTGTAAATCGTACAGTGGTGCTCATTTCATAAAAAAGTTCGTAACATATCTTATGCCTATAGTTCTTTAATGACAATCTGTCTTCCGGAATACAGTAAAGGGCTTAGGGTACCAATTCTTACTATATACATATGTCAAAGTTTACATCAGAATTGAAGTCAAGTAATTATTCATTTAAGCATTATGTAACGTTGCATACATGTTTGAGAGCCAGTAAAGCAGAGGCATTTTGTGAGATGCTAGAAAATTCAGGTTTCGCAACTGTTGATATTTATATAGAGATGGTAAAATTACTAGCCAAATAAATCTTCAATATAAATAACAAATTCAATAGAAGTATTCAATATAAATAATAAAATCAAAGTAATAACCCTACCATATTTATGCTTCAGTTATCCATGAGTTGCTTCCCGTTCAAACCGCGCAACGGTGTATAAAATAGATATATAACATGATAGAAAATTCAAGGAAATGATTATGTCGTTAACTAATTTTCTCACTTCTTTTGAGAAAAGTTGAATAAATGTTATGTAAAATTGTATCTAGCCAAATAAGTTCTTGCATAAAATATCATAAAATGTGCTTATTTAAATATGATCGGTTTTGCATATCAGTACATTACATGTAAAGTATTTTCTCAGAAATCTATCATTTCAAATTATAGTATATATACGTATATATACACTACATCCGAGTGAATGAACGAACCTAATATATACTTGGCAGATTTGATAAACAGAATGGTAAGTATGCTCATGATGATGATAGTTGTTTTGAACCCAATAATGCCGGAGTCAAGAGTTCGATCTAATATAAAAGACGCATGCGCTCCGTGATAATTTGACCTCAGCTAATGTTACAAAAATCTAAGTTTGAGTGTTCTTTTAGAAAATATTAAGCTGGTACACTGGAGGTCACAAACACTAGACAATGACTCCCCATATAGTTCACAGGGAAACATCTACTTACGAAACCTTAGGAGTTTAGGATGTGGAAGAACACTCAAGATGGGAATTGGGAAGTAAGGTTGACTAAAACCAACGATTGACATTTTAAGGGGACAACAAGGGGGAAATAATGGAATGGCTGGAATACACCACATGACGAGCTTAGAAAGCCATGGGCCGATAGGGGAGGGGAGAACACGAATAGTATATCAAGTCAAGGAAATGCACATGTGGACATGGGAACTGAACATTCATCTAAAATTTATATATATAAATGACAATCATATAACAATTTACACGTTTGGATGATAGTAAATTAATTAGTGTCCCGACAAAATATGCAAAGCCCAATAATATACACCCAAACATTGGACAGTTTGACATGAAACGGTGACAAAAACATCAACATAAGCCTAAACATAAGACATGACAGTAGAACACAATTGCAACAGGTTTTGTTATAGCTGGAAGATAAACCATGGAACAAATATTATTTTCAACGACTTTTGTAACTTTTTTATATCTCAGGTTTAGTCCTTTTGACACAACTTGCAGGTTTTAAAATAGTAAGTGGATATTTGAGATAAAGATAACGATAAGTCCTCTAGATTACTTTACCAAGACAATGTCTGATGAGTTGAGAAATGTATACACCATACGAAGTTGATCTCAGAATATATCCGTGTAGATTTGGAAAATTCATAATATTGAAGGCCTATTGTTGCCAGCTGTCTTGACTTGTCCTGTGTTGTGTTTCGTCCATTGAAAGCCTGTTTGTCCGCATAAATTCTCCTAAGAAATCATTGATTGTCGACAAGGCCGTTCCTTGCGCCCATGTTCCATTGTGTATTTACCCTTGTACCTCCTCAAATGTCTGATGTTTTATGGACTGTTGTTTTCCCGGAGGTCTGTGTGGGGAGGAATTGTCTTATGTATGTGGCGTTCCCTAAAGCAACTTAATCTCTCTTTTAAACAGCGTATAAGGTCAGCGTCGAAAGAAAAAAAACTACGTATGACCCCCTTGGAAATGTGTCCTAAACCAGATGTATTCTCAGAAGCTCAGTTTATGTTGGTAATAGTTTAAGACACATATTCTAGCAATTTATGGGGTTTGTTTAGAAGTTAATCTCTAAACTCTCATTTGCATACCGTGTACTACTAGTAATTTGCATACCATAATAATTTGCATACCAGCGTTCATCGTATCAACTCTTGACTTTGCCTCTGTCTCCGGAGTAGTTTAGACGTGTCTAGCTTACGCTCTTATTTTCCTTAAGTAATCTGCATCTTGAATTATTGCTAATTCAACTTTTATCGTATTATCATCAGATATAGATTATACATTTAATAAGTTCACTATTGAGAACGGTTATTTGTTTACGTTTTGGGCACACTGCGAACTTAAATATAATTCGGCATTTTCGTATTTTTGATCTACCTTTTATCGAGGCTTTGTTTATTTTCGATATTTTAAGTATTATTACTTAGACTTATTTAATATTTTCTTGTTAAGGCTACAAAATAAATTACATCAAGCCGAAAGGATTTTGTTGTTTTGATTTATAGTTTGACATTTGTTGGCCGCTACCAGGCTGTTTATTACACTACCTCTACCGGTCCCCCTTAGTGAGATGGGTTATATTTCACCAACTTTGGCAATCGTTAAACATAGATTGCGGATGTAAGCCCGCAGGTTTCACACAAACACACGGGTATTACAATATAAACGCATGTTGCTTTATACTTTGTATTAGTTTACCATAATGTTTTATGGGAATCAATAAAAAAAATGTAGATAAACTGTGTATTGTATGAATATGCCATGACTTTTCTGCTAAGGGGCACCGATGTACGAGAAGACAGCATATATCTTGGAGAGTAGATGCAAACATATAATAAACAATGGCTCTATTGCTGAAGATCATATTTCACACACTGTTGCCAAACATGTACGTTTATCACCCTTAACGTATTCGTGCGCCTTTGAAACTCAATGTTATCTTTTTCAAAGAATTTATTGATGCATAACGATTTAAGTAAATGAGAGTTGTTAGTTTATGTTAAGCTAATACTTGGTTGATGTGGTATTTTAAATCCTGACGGAGATTACGCACATACTTTCCTCATGCATGCAGACATACTTCCAAGAATTTAGTGGGTGTTTCATCAAAGTAATCTAATTCTTTGAAACCATACATTTATTAACAGTTATAAGCTATAATAATATCTTATAAGGAGTTTGCTTAGAGTCAAGTAAGTAATGATATTTTATGTTTTAATGTGTTGCTTATTTCAGAAAATAGACGGCCAGAGTGCATTGTATATATTATTGGTAATATATGTTAAGTTTCAATATGTTGTACCAATCTTATTGAATTTGTCTCTTCAAAATTATGCATTTTCAATCAAAATATTTGTACTATCGTAAAATGAGGAATGAAATAATTATGCTGAATGAGTTAAGTCGTCTACTCGCCCTACATTTTACGTTTTTTGGTGATCCCCATCGCTCCTTCAAATGTATTTTTATATCCCCGTACTATATTTTTATGCGTATTTGCGTTTATTTATCGTCGCCACCGATTTCCCATATGAGCAACGCCTTCGGACGAATGTTAGTCATTTTAGATTTTAGAGGATAGTGCATGGTACAGAAGATGTCCCAGTTCCAGAAGCACCCCTGGTTCTTTTACGTGCCCGATGTAAAGCATCGTACACGAGACCTTGGTTTTTCAAAGTATCGCCCGTAAGACTGCTAGTACCGAGCGGGGATCGAACCTGCGATCCCTGGATTACTAGTCCAGCGCGTTACCACTGGACCACAAATCCGCTACGACTATTTCTAGTTGCATGTCCTACCTTAAATAACCGTGTTGACTCGAAGAATAACACCTTCTAATTAGTTTCGATATTCATAAATAAGATAACTATTGGCATGGCGTCACAGTGTTGTCCAACAGCTAAACGGCTATCAAGGTCTTTTACAGTTGTTTCATCAATATACGCTTTATTTACAATTCATTCTCTTTAATTCTCCTAGTTATCCCTTATGGTCGGACAGGCCATTCCTTGCGCCTCTGTTCCCTTACCTATTTACAATTGAGCCTCCTCAAATGCCTTATGTTTTATGGATTGTTTCTTTCGGAGGTCTGTGTGGGGAGGCACTGTCTTATGTATTTGGAGTTCCCTGAAGCAACTTATTCTATCTCTTTTGAACCAAAATAATACATTTGAGTTCCTAAATTTTCTGAAATGATTTTAAATAAAGGCTCGTTTCTAATTATTGATGCTTATTTATTTTGACTTATTCTTTTGTGATAGACCTGGGTCTGTATTCACAAACGTTTAGAGACTGATCTCAGATTTAGACTTTAAAATGGTAAATGTTCATTTTGTTCCTACGTTATTATTACACAATATATTTTGATAAAACATGGCAAAAGTGTAGAGTGAGTAACAAGAAATATTCAGGCAAAAATGTATCCGTTTAAATATAATGACAACGAAATGCTTGTAAATTTAACTTTTGCAATTTTAAAGGCTAAGTCTGAGATTCAGTCTTAAAACGTTTGTGAATACGGGTCCTCGATGGGACCATACTACTTTTGAAAGTTGAACTCATGGTTTGTAATCATTTTAATCGATTTTAGCGCATTTGGTCTCTATGCTAAATCCACAACAATTGTTATATTGTTAGTTCACTTAAGCTACACAACTGTAATTTTCCTGATTTATTAAGAATTGTCTTAAATATTCATAAAACAAAGGTTGGAAGTGATCCATCGTAGTTACGTAGCAAAAATCGTCCTGTTTGTCTCTTAGAAGAACAAAACCTTAATTAATAAAAATTTGAAATATTACGATATTGTAATTCATTATTGTAAATTACCAAAGGCGACGTTTCTTGCTGATTTATCGGTTAATTTGAATGAATATATTGTAATCAATTTATCTTACGAAATTTCAAGTTTGGAAGCCACTCATTAAAGCGGGATGTAAGTAGCCGATTTCAGAAATCAAAACGAAAGTAGAATTTTCTATTTTCTTGTTTTCATTACGAAGATGTTTACAAGGAATAATTGCAGGTGTTGTTGAGAATGCGTGCGCATGAAAACGTCTTTCATATTTTGTAATTTCATAAAAAATGTTACGCAACATTGCTTATGCCTTGATTACTTGCTAAGTTAAATAAAAACAGTGTAGAATTAGTTCGTTTAGGAAATTCCCTCGTACTAGTTATGACGGGGGACTCATTGAGTCCACGTCCAAGGGGGGATAACTCTACAAAACTTGCTCCCAGCCAGAAAAAGATGATTGCAATATTTGCTCTTCAAACTTCGTTTAGGGATTCAAATGCAGTCGGACCTCGTTCATTAAATATATTAAATAGAGTACAGTAAAACCTCATGACTAGTCCTACGACGACGTACGACAATTAAACTCTCCGGACTAGTTAAGACAACCTAAGACTTGACATAAGTTGTCGTACGTAAGATGTACGACACACGTACGTGAACGTAAGACTATGTAGGACTGGAGAGTCGAGTCTTAAGGTTTTTAACATGTTAAAAAACAAGCTACGACAGCTTGTTAGTCCTGTATCGACGTACGACTATCAAAGACGACGTAGAACTAGGCCCATTTTTCCAGTCGTAGACCTGTCTTATACCTATCTTAAGTGCAGTGTGACGGAGGCTTTAGAAGATTAATCGAGGCGTGATATCTATTTCGGCTGATACCGAGTAATTCGGTTAAAAGGCTGTCGAATAAACTAGGTCAGACTGTATATTTATTTTTTGGTTCCTTTCAGGAGTAATTCGCGTCAGATTTAAATTGAATGATTTTAAAAAAGTCATAAGGTTATGGTATTCTAATATGTTTCTGCGCGTTTAAATATGGGGAGTTCAGGGTGCTCTTTATTTTCCACAATATGAAGTGTGTGCCGAATACAAAATCATTTTTTTTTTCAAATTTTGTAGGTTTAAGAATATTGTTTACACAGTGAAAAAGAATACAGTAAAACCTCAATGATGAGACCACTCTTGGGACTCTTGAAAACTGAACTTCTTTTAAGGTGATCTTAATAATGAAGTTGAATAAAGAGCAATACAATGAATATTATGTTCTTAATTTTGAGGTGGTCTTATTATTGAGACCACCAATGGGTCCGCCATAAAGTGGTCTTATTATCGAGTTGGTCTCATTATTGAGTTTAGTCATAGTGTGCGTGGTATACAGTCAAACCTGTGTTAAAGACCACCTGCGAACAAAGACCACTATTGTAAAACCTTTCTGCAAAGACCACCAATTTTATCTCCCATCAGACCATTTTCAATGATATTTAATCTGTTAATAGAGACCACCTGTAAACAAAGACCACATTTTGCTGTTCCCATGGGTGGTCTTTACAGACAGGTTTGACTGTACAGACAAAATCCCGTTCGGACAAAATCCCCTTAGCTCATGTTGCACAAGGCGGATTTTGTTCTACACTCATTGTGCGTATCAGTACTTGTAATGTTTTGTTTTTTCCTAGATATTTGTGTTATTTTAAACGGTCGTAATATTGCGTTGGTCGCAAAACCGAGTTGGTCGCATCATGAAGTTTTACTGTACTATATGTTACTATCCACTTATGTTCAGAGTACTCTACCATGACGATATAAAATGTATTTGTACATTTGTATATGTGGCGATATAGTACTTTTTTTCTTTTGCAATAGTTCATTCGTTTATTTACATTGCCCCCACTCGTGAAAGCACTTTAAGTATAGCCTATTTGAAATGAAAATGATTGGGCGTGTAAAGAAAAGTTTTATATTGAAAGCCTACTTATCTTTTTCTGGTATTGACATTTAATATATGAGTTGTCAATGATCTTTCACTCGTACCAGCTATATCGCTCCTTTACATCGGTAATTATTATGTCTTCGTGCTCTCAATCAGAGACACTGAATTGTTGCTTTGACAAATAGTATTTATTGTATGACACGATTTCGGCAACCTTATACGATTATTTATGTTAAAGTTTATGCTATGAAAGGCTATCCTTTGAATTTGCTTGTTTTCAATACCCGGCCGACCAACCGAACTTAGTAGAATTGGTCCGTCTCTTCTGTGTTGGCTGGTCTGTCGTTGCTTTTTCTTCGTTCATTACTGATGTATGTGGAACATATATTCGGGCTTTTGTTTACCACGTGAACGGGTTTGGGTTCCGGTCTGATTGGGAAAATTGGCGTCGCGACTGTCGAAATTTGGAAAAAAAAGACATTAAAGTTAAAAAACCCTGGATTCAAAAAGTCTACCTACCAAATGACGCCAAAACGGATAACGTAAAACTGTGGCCTTACACTGTCGCGTTTTTAATCCTTTACACCATTGCCTTACACTGTCGCGGTTTTAATCCTTTACACCATGGCCTTACACTGTCGCGGTTTTAATCCTTTGCACCATTGCTTTACACTGTCGTGGTTTTAATCCTTTACACCATTGCTTTACACTGTCGTGGTTTAATCCTTTACACCATTGCCTTACACTGTCGCGGTTTAATCCTTTACACCATGGCCTTACACTGTCACGGTTTTAATCCTTTACACCATTGTCTTACACTGTCGCGGTTTTAATCCTTTACACCATTGCCTTACACTGTCGCGGTTTTAATCATTTACACCATTGCTTTACACTGTCGCGGTTTTAATATTTTACACCAAGGCCTTACACTGTCGCGGTTTTAATCCTTTACACCATTGCCTTACACTCTCGCGGTTTTAATCCTTTACACCATTGCCTTACAATATCGCGGTTTTAATCCTTTACATCATTGCCTTACACTGTCGCAGTTTTCATCCTTTACACCATTGCCTTACACTGTCGCAGTTTTAATCCTTAACACCAAGGCCTTACACTCTCGCGGTTTTCATCCTTTACACCACCACCTTACACTCTCGCGGTTTTCGCGGTAACACCTCACGCGGTTTTCTACACCGGTAAAAAGAATTTCAAAGTCATATGTTATACAAGTGGCTACTACTATATTAAACTTTCGCTCGTAATAAAAGTTACCTATTCGGCGCCTCCCTTCCCGTCTAGTCCGGTTACCAAAACGAAAATAACGACCTATATTCATATTAACAGATCGTTGCTTGTCTTTATAAAGATCGTATCTTCAATTTGGGGTGAAAATTGTTATTTTCTATTACGTAAATAAAGCCGATTATACAGTTGGGCCTCGTTTATTCGACATTTTCTATCCAAACACACGGTATCATCCGAAATAAATATTAGGTCCCGATATATCTTCTTATACATAGATTGAAATCGGTAATTCAAAACCATGTATTATTCGAAATAACATTCGGACCCTATGAATTCGAAAGAACGACGTTCGGCCGTACGTATATTGTGTCGACTCGTGTGTATGTAGCCAATCAAATATTAAGTTCATGTTATGTTATCTATAAAAGAAATAAACAGGTTTTTTGTTCGGTGTTCTAGCGAAAAAAGACAATAGCACGTGACGTAAGTGGCATCTTTGGCGGCACGAAGTAATTCAATAATGATAATAACTTCTTTATTTAGAGAAGGTTACATTTACAGACAAACACAACAAGAAATATCTTGAAAAAGATGGTCGGCGCAATTTGAAGGTTAAGATTTGTTGTGCAACATAAAAAAGACGCCGATATGTTACGATTGCGGGTTACTCCAGATCGTAAATGGATTTCAGTAATTTCACCAAAATTCAGTGGATTTCGGTAAAGTAATGTACCCCCTATCGAAAGGTTAACCAATCCGCATCAAGGTTACAAACGTTGTTCGGTTGAACAGAAGTTGGTTTAGTGGTTAACGTAAGATTTGATTGGTTTACACAACACTGATATGCAAATAGCAAAGCTAAGGTAGTACGGCTGTGCCGAATAAGAACAACCATACGAACATAGGCTTCCGTGACAAATCCATAAATTATCATACTACAATCACACAAACAGTTATACATTGTTTATCAATTAGACAAACACTCACTATCATTTCTGGTTTAATGTACTATATATGTTAATTCGTAAAGACTTATAAGACAGGAAAGACATGTATACTTATTCATATTAAAGAGTTTTTTTTCATATTAAATGTGTTTTCAAAGAATTTTAAATGCATTTAGTGATGGACAGTAACGTATAATTGCAGTTTCAGTAAAACCTCATTTAAAGACCACCTCAATAATAAAACCACCTCAAAATTAAGACCACAATTACAAGTCCATTTTCACTGTTTTACTCTTTATTCAACCTCGATATTAAGACCACCTCAATAAGAACACCAGTTTTCAAGGGTCACAATGGTGGTCTTATTATTGAGGTTTTACTGTATTTTGTTCCAAGTCTGTGCACAAAAATATGTAAAAGAATGTTTCATGTAATAGGTTCGCTGTTTCGGTATCAAAATATTGTTTTTCCATTTTATTACAAGTAAAAAAAAACAACCAGTTTTCATATGTACCTGAATTATTTTTATTTCAGTACCCATAAAATGATCAGAAAACGTTTTTTTCCAATTCATGTCGTATTTCTAATCCATTTACTATTTTAGAGAATACAGGTTATCAGAGAGCAATATATACCTAATATCGAAAATCAATACTTGCTGTTGTTGGATCAGATTCTGCAAAAAACACCCTCGCTCGAGTTCTCATTCTAAGAACTTGCCGCGCGCGTGTGACCTTAACGGGCGTATATTTATGTCGATGCATTTTAATAAAATGAGTAGTAGATTTTGTACTTGAGATCATGGAAGCTTTGACTGTAAACATCGTCATAAAACGTATTAGGATAATTTACCTGTGTAGGTAAGTGTCGATTATGTTTTAAATTCACAATTGGCATTTTGTGTTTTTTATTTAGCATATTTATTTTCCTTTCTTAAGGTAAGCCAACCATCATTGGCATACTTTCTGCGGTAAATGAAACTGTTGTTGTTTCAATCTTTATAAGAATGAGGATACAATTTTAAATCTTTATATTTGTTACCGTTCCAAAAAGAAGTAACGGTCCTTTTTCTTCTTTGAAAATACGTTAGCCCTTATAGATAAACTGATAAATGGAAAGTTACATTTATTTTCTTATTTCCTCATATAGTGAAACCACCTGTGTACTTAACAGACTTGCAAATTTTAAGAAGAGTCAGATCTTTTTTGGGCGGGACAGTTGTGTCATAAAATATTTAAAACTGGGAATATTTCATTTGAACATCCAAAAAACCTAACATATTAACATTTATGCAATTTAGAAATGTATTCTAATTGTGTTCAGTAACTATATATATTGAAGAGAAATTACCCAATGTTAGAGATGGAATACCATAACTAATGATGGACGGCTTACCTTAATTCTACATGGCTGAAATGCGTCTTTTAATATAATTATCGCGAATATATGTGCAATTAGAACCATTCAATACAAATGATTCAGGATATAAACCTTAAACATTTTTCTGAATACGAGATAATTGCAGATGACGTCATTGAATTCATATGTGGCGATCTTGCGATTTTTATTGACCGCACATACAATAAAAAACACATTCTGAGACATGAAATAGCGCACATGTTGGACTTTTGATGGGCTGCGCCGGGTCCTTGTTACCATAGTATTTCAATGGGTCATTATATACACGTAATGAGTTATATCGAATGTTGTTGCACATCAACATATTGCAATAACATTTCGATTACGAAGCATTTAATAAGTTATTAAAATATCAATAATTAAAAGCGTTAGAGCGACAGTTATTGCATCCCTCGTATATACAAACAATCAGATAGACTTGTAATATTTAAGCTAAACATGAATAATTTAAATGGTGTCCAAAATGTAAATGACACGTATGAAATATAAGTAACAAATACGCAATAACAATTGTTAACACAATGTGAACTCAAAGCATCCGTAGTGATATTATTTAATCGATAGGAATGCCATATTCATGATCAATGGCCTTCACCGTCGATAGCAGAGCGATCATCGGAGCTTACAGCCTTGATCCTACATCAGGTCATCGCACCTGCCCATCGGACAACTGCAACCCTGAGGCTGTGATTATCAAACGGTCATTTGCAGTGCTTAAGCATCCTCCATATAGCCCGGATTTAGCCCCGTGCGACTTGTTCTTGGTTTCCACACTTCGATGATATCAGCGAGTTGCCACACGCAGTTCTACTAGGAGAAACAGTAAACTGTGAATGTTCTCGCCCAGTAGTCGATAATATTGCCATGGTAGTTTTTGTTTTTTTGTTCGCATACCACTACCAACCAGCTCTAACTAGCATTCTATATTGTTTACTCTTACACTCAGGTTTTCGAACAAAAAATGAATCATCCATTCCGTGGCATTAAAGACGGAACACATATATTAGTACCAAGAACATTACATTTGATGGACTGGAATGAAACTTTTAATTGTGCTAATAAATTACGAAATCATTTAAAAGCTTTGTTTGAAAATGCCAGTTTCTCTATAATCATGCGGACTAATAATATGTGTACTTCAAGAACAAACTTGCTTATAACCAATTAACTTGTTTTGCCACGACAAGAGCACTTCCAAAAATGCATACGGTGAAAGCACAATAATACTGCTTCCAAAGAAAGTGTTTATTAGTAGTGAGTCAGTTCGATTATTGAACTAAAATATAAAGGAAAAGTGTATAATTGAGTTGGCGCTATATGACAATGAAATAGGGGTTTTGGTGTGTATGGTGCGTCACAAAGAGCTGTTGTCTTGCTGGTCCTCTTGCAGCGGCTTTATGTGTTTTTGAGTTTAACCTATTTTTTTACCGGAATTCACTTGTCAGAAACAGTGTTCCTTGTATTAGTAACCAGTATCAACCGGTTCATCTTCGTATAATAGACACGTTCACCATATCGACAGAGTGTTCATGCTTATCATCAATCGATTGGGTTAAATAGCGTTATAAACCTGCATCTCGGTAAGTCCAGTTTAGTATTTTATGCTAACATGGTATGAAGTTATTTATCGATATTTATAGATTCTAATATTAGAGCAGTGGATTCTTTGGGAATAAATTTCTTCGTTGATTCGAACTCTAGAACATGGTAGTAGACAAAACCTCGATACTAAGACCACGTTTGGGACCATTGAAACTAGGTCTTCTTATTGAGGTGGTCTTCTTATTGAGGTGGTCTTTATATTGAGGTTGAATAAAGAGCAAAACAGCGAAAATGGACTTGAACTTCAGGTCTTAATTTTGAGATGGTCTTATTATTGAGGATGTCTTTAGGTGAGGTTGTACTGTAGTTATAAAAGGATTATGCATATCACATTATATTTCTTCTACATGAAATTTTATTTGGAAACTGGAAACGAATGACAGTTCTATGGTTGCTTAGTAACTCACCAATGCGCGACGCTACCGGATCAAGATCAGTCTTTTACTTTGTATAGTGTTCATGCTATGTTCTCCAACGTTTGGACCTATTGTTGCCAGCTGTCTTGAATTGTCCTGTGGTGTATACCGTCCATTAAATCCCCCCTGTTTGTCCTCATTCATTCTCCTTAGTTGTCCTTTATGGTCGACCAAGCCATTCCTTGTGCCCCAGTTCCCTTGCGTTTTTGCCCTTGCACCTCATCAAATGCCTGATGTTTTATGGAATGTTGTTTCCCGAGAGGTCTGTGACAGGAGGCATTGTCTTATGTATGTGGCGTTCCCTGTAGCAACTTATTCTCTCTTTTAGTATCAAGCTTGTCTTCTCCAACATTAATTAACACGCTCACCTAAGATTGGACCTTGTAGCTTGTACTAACGTATTAGATTCAGGTACATGTATTATTCCTTTATTCTTATTGGTTTGTGATAATTCAAGCACTTGTGATAGAGATGAATTGATAAAAGTGGGGTGGTTATTAATTATATTGTTTAATACAGTCGGATCTACTTTCTTAGACAACCTTCTGTCCGAATACTCGGTATCATCCGAAATAAATATCAGGTCCCGATGTATCATCGTATGCATGTCGAATTTAAATGGACTATTCGATCTGAAACCATGCATTATTCGAAATAAATTTCGAACCCGATGAATACGAATGAATGAGGTCTGACTGTAGTTGCAATTAGACTTCTTCCCATGAGTGTTGAAAGTACAATGTACTACAAATATGTTCGTTCAAAAAGGGTGTCAAATAAAACATTATAATCCATTTAATGGCATAAAAATAAGTTTTTACAACCATTTAAACAAGAAAATCACTAATTTCTACACTTTCAAAACATAGTGGTTGTCCGTATTAATCTTCCATTACCAAAGTAGTGATAGCGACCTTATCGCTTTGCTGTGCCGTGTGTGGCAACGCTACTTGTCGCACCAGCGCTAAATATCGCAAACAACGTTATATGCCGCATTGCTAACGCTTAATATCGCTACCAACGCTAAATTTCGCAAACAACGTTATATGCCACAAGGCTAACACTAAATGTCTCTACCAGCGCTAAATTTCGCAAACAACGTTTTATGCCGCAAGGCTAACGCTCAAGGTCGCTACCAGCGCTAAATGTCGCTAAAACGTTATATGTCGCAAGTTAACGCTAAATGTCGCTACCAGCACTAAATGTCGCAAAAATTGTTACATGTCACGAGGCTAAGGCTAAATGTCGAAACCAGCTCTATATGTCACAAACCGATCTTCCGCCGTATGTCATTTAAATAACATTCCAGGTGACCTGAGTACTGTTAAAACATATTTGTTCATCAAGATAAACCTATGACCTATGTGGGTATATGGTATCATTCTGTTTCTGATTTCACATTTTGTCCTGCTTTGTTTTATTACCGTGTTGGTGGTTTATCATAATTATGCTTTAATGAGTTTTCCCTGCGCATTTATTGCTGATGATGTAATCTTCAACTATAGAGGTTAATCTAATAAATACAGAAAATGGTGAATGTTGAATATTGGTGTTTTGTTTTAAGAGCTAAGTATTCATTGAAAAATCATTACTGTCGATTACTTCATTGTGTGTTTTACTTTTAAATACATGAGAAACATATAATATTTGACTTTCAATAAGAGCTCAATAGAACAGATAGATATTTGTCGTTGTCAATTTGTAGTAATTTGCGGCAGATGATCTTATCTCAAATATCACGAGTTTTTATAAATGTGTATTTAAATTTATTAGAAAATCACACCATGCGTCAACGAAAATATCTTTCTTATTGAATTGCATTAAACCCTAGATAATCATATATCAAAAGTTTAAGGTTAATGAAGTGTACTAGCCTCAAGCAAAATGGTAATTATATTCACGGATGTGCGTCAAATTGATCGAAAATCAGAAAAAGGGCAGTAGGGGGCCTAAAGATTTCAATGCTGTTTTTTTTCCAGTAAATCGGGGTTACATTTGTAAGTTATAGATTTCACAACCACGAACACAGAATCTGAGTTTTAACAGCATCATGTTAAGCAAATACAGTACAGTAAAACCTCAATAATAAGACCACCTTTCGGACTGAGATGGTCTTAATATGATATGGAGGTTAAATAAAGACCACAACAGTGAAAATTGACTTAGAGTTGTGATATTGATTTTGATATGGTCTTATTATTGAGTTGGTATATGGGTGAGGTGGTATATGGGCGAGGTGGTATATGGGTGTGGTGGTATATGGGCGAGGTGGTATATGGGTGAGGTGGTATATGGGTGTGGTGATATATGGGCGAGGTGGTATATGGGCGAGGTGGTATATGGGTGAGGTGGTATATGGGTGTGGTGGTATATGGGTTAGGTGGTATATGGGTGTGGTGGTATATGGGCGAGGTGGTATATGGTTGAGGTGGTATATGGGCGAGGTGGTATATGGGTGAGGTGGTATATGGGTGAGGTGGTATATGGGTGTGGTGGTATATGGGCGAGGTGGTATATGGTTGAGGTGGTATATGGCTGAGGTGGTATATGGCTGAGGTGGTATATGGCTGAGGTGGTATATGGGTGGGATGGTATATAGGTGAGGTGGTATATGGGTGGGATGGTATATGGGTGAGGTGGTATATGAGTGAGGTGGTATATGGGTGAGGTGGTATATGGGTGGGATGGTATATGGGTGAGGTGGTATATGGGTGGGATGGTATACGGGTGAGGTGGTATATGAGTGAGGTGGTATATGGGTGAGGTGGTATATGGGTGAGGTGGTATATGGGTGAGGTGGTATATGGGTGAGGTGGTATATGGGTGAGGTGGTATATGGGTGAGGTGGTATATGGGTGAGGTGGTATATGAGTGAGGTGGTATATGAGTGAGGTGGTATATGAGTGAGGTGGTATATGAGTGAGGTGGTATATGGGTGAGGTGGTATATGGGTGAGGTGGTATATGGGTGAGGTGGTATATGGGTGAGGTGGTATATGAGTGAGGTGGTATATGGGTGAGGTGGTATATGAGTGAGGTGGTATATGGGTGAGGTGGTATATGGGTGAGGTGGTATATGGGTGAGGTGGTATATGGGTGAGGTGGTATATGGGTGGGGTGGTATATGGGTGAGGTGGTATATGGGTGAGGTGGTATATGGGTGAGGTGGTATATGGGTGGGATGGTATATGAGTGAGGTGGTATATGGGTGAGGTGGTATATGAGTGAGGTGGTATGTGGGTGAGGTGGTATATGGGTGAGGTGGTGTATGGGTGAGGTGGTATATGGATGGGATGGTATATGGGTGAGGTGGTATATGGGTGGGATGGTATATGGGTGAGGTGGTATATGAGTGAGGTGGTATATGGGTGAGGTGGTATATGGGTGAGGTGGTATATGGGCGAGGTGGTATATGGGTAAGGTGGTATATGGGTGAGGTGGTATATGGGTGAGGTGGTATATGGGTGGGATGGTATATGGGCGAGGTGGTATATGGGCGAGGTGGTATATGGGTGAGGTGGTATATGGGTGGGATGGTATATGGGCGAGGTGGTATATGGGTGGGATGGTATATGGGTGAGGTGGTATATGGGCGGGGTGGTATATGGGTGAGGTGGTATATGGGTGAGGTGGTATATGGGTGAGGTGGTATATGGTTGAGGTGGTATATGGGTGAGGTGGTATATGGGTGAGGTAGTATATGGGTGAGGTGGTTTATGGGTGAGGTTTTACTGTATTTATCAAGAGAAATTTACAACTAGTGTAGTAATCTTACTAATTACGAGTGAAAGATTATGGACCGTTAAAACAGAATATCTTAAGTGTTTTCCGGTCCGTTCCGCTCTGATCTAGGTTCCGTATACCGGTAGATTAGCATCATTATTGACCGTAAATGAGAAAAGATAATAACTCTGCCGTTCCCTGTAACGACACCTTATATGATTGATTGAAGATCAAATAAAATACAAACCCATTAACAGATCATTTCGATCTTATTGATGTTCGCTCTATCTTGCTAATCGTGCTTACAAATTGTGTATAAGCCATTTTAAGCGCATCACAGACAAGTATTCTTATTTTTGCAATCAACAACTGTTATGCAACTTTAGCACGGGTTGCAATTCCAGTCTGCGGGCTTAAAGCGGCATTACATTAATATTGTGTAATTGAGCGCTGCTATGAGATTAACAACCTCTTCTGTAAGTGAAAACTCCAAGAAAACTCAACATCGCATGTCACTATTTGCAAGCAGGAAACAATTTTTACTCCATATGGTCACTTCGTTTTGATATTTCCATATGGGGCAAATATGGTGACGTGACATGTGACGTTTTCAGCTAAAGAAGAGGTTGGAAATCGTACTCAATTAATGTATTCATCTAACTTCGGTTAACCGTTCCAGACCTAGTATTTAATCTGTTTTGTTTTATATCACTGTACGCCCTACAGTTGTGCACATAACTATTTTTATAGTCATAATACATTCCCCACTCTTTGTTCAAACGTTGATATGTGTCGGTACACGTATACATGTATTTATTTCTCATGCGTCACTTTTTATGATTATGAGATTAGAGCTAATGCATCATGTCTGCTTTAAAGTACATTTTAAAAACATACATCAAACACACGCGATTGATTAAAGATTATTAATGTTTGAATACTATAATGTTATCATTCAATTAAGCACTAATTATGTATTGCGTGAAGGAATCGTTTGTTAATGCTATTATTATGCGTGTTTTTATTTCGAAATGCCTTTTCAAAATATGCCAGTCATTGTGCAACGCCCAAATGTTACTCAGTAATTGAAACAGAACATTGCACACTCTAACAATATTGAAAGTGCACCATTTTCAATGCATTTGCCATTAATTTGTATTAAATCTATAAATGAAATTACCCATGGCAAATTATTAGGTGCATTTCGTTTTTATATGAGTAGATGTTTTATAAAGCTCTCAAATTAGTTTTATTTTAGTTTAAACTTATTTATTTTACATCGATTGTGAAACTAGTTCTTACAACTTATACCAATCACTCTCGATGACTGCTTCCTGGCTACCAACCAGTACTCGCGCCAAATCCAAGGATTTTGAAGTTTGTGATCAAACCCCGCTCGAACTCACGACCTCAGTCGGTCATCCCTTCGACCACTCAGACTCCCACGCGATGTTTATGTGCTGGTTATGAAATTCATATAATCATAATACAGTAAAACCTCAATAATACGACCACCCTTGGGACCCTTGAAAAATGGTCTTCTTATTAAGGTGGTCCTAATATTAAATAAAGACCAGTGAAACAGTGAAAATGGACTTGAACATTTTGTTCTTATTATCAATGTGGTCTTTAGGTAAAATCAGCTCCAGTCGCACGCTCCTATCCTGATCCTGAAAACGGATTATTTGTGAACACGGGTCATAGTTCTTAATTATGAGGTGGGCAGCTTATCGAGTGAAAATATGAAAGAAAATAAAAAAGAGGTCGACGAAAATACGCTCTTATTAATGAGGTTCGATGTGGCTTTAAAGTAAAGTTTTACTGTAGTAAAGAGAGGGATAGTGTGGTTTCGAAATCCGCAAATGTCACAACCTCACCCTCTTAGTCAACAGTATTTCTTTGTCCAGGACGTTAACACCTGGCGTCTTATTCACAAACAGTTCAAGACTGCAAGAGGTATATTTATTAGCCCCTCGTTTTCATTATATGTATACGAACGAAATTGTATCTGAATACTTATTGTTATATACTGCTCACGTTTGCTACTTTTGATTAAAATCTATACAATAGTAACAACAAGTTTATTTTGTTTTTTAAAGTCTAAGTCTGAGTTCAATCTTTATAATTTTTGTAGAGTGACGCAAATAAGAACAAATATTTTTTGTAATAATCAAACTAAAATAAATTGGTATACTTGCACTGCATATAGTTTTATAGCAGTGTTAGTTGAAGGACCGTATAACGATAAAACCGTATACATTTCATCTTGCTACGTTATGTAATTTCCAAACTATCGCTTAAAAGCAAATATGGTGATTGTTAAGGTACGATTTTAAAACATGTAAAAATCAAGTCGACTATAAAGAATTAATATTGCAGATGGAAACCTTGTCTGTATGGGCTTCGTATACAGTAAAACCTCAATAATAAAACCACCATTGGGACCCTTGAAAACTGGTCTTAACATTGAAGTGGTTTTAGAATCGAGGTTGATTAAAGAGCAAAACTGTCAAATGTACTTGAAAAATAGTGTTCTTAATTTTAGGTGGTCTTATTATTGAAGTGGTTTTTACTGACATTTGCAATTTATATTCGCTGTATCGCTTTTATTTCTGTTTGTGTTTTGAATGTATTTTGTATTTCCCTTTCCCATGTGCAATTATGTCACTTTATATAGTGTTCAGGTTATTTCCTGCCCAGTTTCGGCCTATTGCTGCCAGCTGTCTTGAATTGTCCTGTGATCCTTTCCATCCATTAATTCCCCCCTCCTTCGCTGTCCTCTTTGATTCTCCTAGTTATTCCTTATGGCCTGCCAGGCCATTCCTTGTGCCTCTGTGTTTCATGGATTGTTGTTTTCCCGGAGGTCTGTGTGGGGAGGCACTGTCTTATGTATGTGGCGTTCCCTGTAGCTAATTATTCTCTCTATTCTAAGTAAGTTTTTACTGTACATGAAGTAACCAGTAAGTAAGTCACGTGACTGTCCGAATTTCTTTAGTGTTTTCTGCACGACTTATGTATACACGTTTTTTAGAATAGAAATTATAAAAGTTTTGACTTAGCGCTGATCTCATTTAAGATTTTTCTTGACGTTGCTTTTACGACATTAACAGGTAAATGCACTTTGACACTCGGGCATCGCCGTAAAACGTTGCTTTTACGACATTAACATGTAAATGCACTTTGACACTCGGGCATCGCCGTAAAACGTTGCTTTTACGACATTAACAGGTAAATGCACTTTGACACTCGGGCATCGCCGTAAAACGTTGCTTTTACGACATTAACAGGTAAATGCATTTTGACACTCAGGCATCGCCGTAAAACGTTGCTTTTACGACATTAACATATAAATGCTTTTTGACACACTCAACTTGGAAGTCGAATAATTTCTGCGCAGTTATATAGTGCCGACGTTATATGCAAAACATTTGATAGAATATCGCCATCCGTTACTGTTTTTTTTTAAATTTATTTCTTCAGACGTTCGTCATTTGTCGTGATTTATTTCTATACAAGTCACTTTAAAACATCACCCATAAATTATATTTTTATGATAGAAAACATAAATATTCAAAGATCAATCTCTTTTCAATGTTTTGCTATTATGAATGCATTTATCTTATGATGCAATTACAAATTTGTATGCAACGAATGCAGTTTACATCAACATACCGCTTATAACTTTAGTAGTAAATAAACTAGCAATAGTTAACATAGGTGCGATTTCTTTCATGTGGAGTAAAAGTATGTGTCTAAAAGTTTGTCAAATTAGGAAACATTTCTGAAACGTATTTCTCTTAATCAAGTAAACTTAATATATCACACTTCTTAATTCAACATATCCGATATTTATTCCTTATTGCAATTTTAATGAACTAAAACTGTTAAATTTATTTTCTATATTAAATAAATTATCAACCATAAAAGTAAAACTATTTAATATATAATTATGTATATCAGGCGCGTATCCAGGCATACACACGTACGCCAATGCGTACAATTCGTCAGAAAAAGTGAAAAATTAAATTTCAAAAAATGCAATAAAAAATGAAGGCTGGGGGATGGGGTTATGGACAAATTCGCTCGAATATATCAGTTGTTTGACACTGTAATTTAAAGACGTATCCTACTATAAGGCCGTTGTTTTCTAACGCAGAGATATCCTTTAAACTTTGTATATTTGATCAGTGTAATGTATCTAACCCCAATATGAAATAAAAATGATAGGTCACCTTGCTCGATTTTATGATAATGAAGATTTAAAACGTGAATATTTCATATGAATATAGAGCAAAATCGATATAAGTTTACTGTATTTTTTCTAGCGCAGAGATTTTCTTACATATTGGTATACTATATGAGAGTCACTGTCTGAATGAAAATATGAAATAAAAATAATCGGTCACCTTGCTTGATTTTAAGATAAAGATTGTTTTATTGTGTTTCAAATGTAATATATATGGAAAGTGAAAGTTGAAAAAATTTACCCTTAATACACTTGGTAACCCATTATCGTTTTACATTTTCATAAAATGTGTTAGTCTTAAATCATTTTTGAAGATCATTTTATAATTTCAAATGCAGAATTTTAGATATCAATGACTTTTCTTTTTTAATAATGAAGTATATAGAAACAGAAAGTAGAAGGAAAACTGCAAACTATAATGAAATCCTTCAAATAAACATAATGATATCATTATTTGTATTGTGCTTGGTGACTATAAAGTTCAGTAACAATCTTTGCATCGTAAAAGAAAATAGCAAACTACTCCCTTATACGTATTTAACCCAACGCAAACACTACAATAAATGAAAAGAACATGCGCATTAAAGTTGTGCACTGGCAACTCCCGAATACGTCTTTAAGCAGTATGCTAATGACAAAGAAAATGCCATATTAACACTGAAATATAGCATGAAAACGCACCATTTGCCTCTTAATTTTCAAAAATTTCTTGGGGATTTTCCCCATTTTCCCCAACCCCCCGCACCTACATTGCTGCTCGTTTCGCACCTACGATGCTCACACTTGGCGTACATGTTTATAGTGCGAGTTTATTTATCACGAACGTATGAATACATTACCTGGTTCATTACATGTCCTTATAGGTGTGTATTGAAATGTTCGTGTAAGCTTGACAGAGAAAACGCCGCGATCATCTGTTTTGATAGAAAAGTAATCCAAACAGCAGTTATAGCTTAACGCACGAGAGCATTTCCTAACCAGGCATGGATCGGTCCTGAACGTTCAAATACCTGTTCGCGGTCAATCTCACAGCACTATACTCTATTGTATACAAGTACTCAGCAGTAAACATGGTTCACTGAAACTCATTATAGGTTCGTTAAGATAAATGTCACATTTTGAGAAAGGTTAGTATAGATCATTTGGATCGATATTTGATGGTCATTTATATTAACTTCCGACTAAATAATAATTCGGTCAATATAATGTAGATCTACATTTAGTTCCGAACGCGAAATACATTACGCCGACACGTTCTCGGTATTGTTCGGCAATTTCCGGGTTTACATCCTATCGAGATAGATTGCAAAAAACAACTAATGAATCCGTAACAATACTCAGAAGATTTGTTCGATAATATCACGTGTGATAATTGAAATGAGATAAATCAAAAGCGATGAAATCCCTGATGCTCGTTAACAACTTTGCTTTTATGAGATCTTATACGCCATTTGTGTATAAAAATGCTTCTACAGAACCGAGTTTATGCCATCGAATTCCCGTAGCGTAAATACTCCAAAACAAAAGACGTAGAAATTAGCCATTTATGTTTTTCTAAGATTCGTGTCGGTATTGTTTCTTTAAAAGGTGGAACATTTTCGGCCTTCATGTGAAATCTGTGAGTTGAAATACTGTACATTTAATGGTAAAATTTCGAGTTTTCGCGATTGACTTCCGGTTGAATATTTGACATTATTTCGGTTTTATCGGCCAGGAAATATCATCATTTCAGGTAACATTAACAATGTGAAATGACGGACATATTCATGTCTAAATCCTACGTTTTCAGTTTCAATAAACCGAAAATGAAATGGCGGAAACAAGACTCCGTAGATTTTGTTTAAATGCTAATTTATCACATCCTAAGACACATGATAATGTATTAGAGAACATCATTCGTTGGTTTGATATAATCGCATGCGATATGAGTCAGAATTGCCATTACGCACACAATAGATAAATATATTTCCGATGATGAATTAAAACATTAAAACTATTTACCGGAACTTCGCTTTATTTCGAGAGAATATAATTGCTTCAGTAGACATATAGTAATATGTCTTAAGGCGGCATGTGTTTTTTCTCTTCTCAGATGGCTGTGGGATAGTTTAAAACTACCATTATAGAATTTAAAAAAAAAATGTTTCTGTTGGTTTAATATTGACGTGTTTCGAAAACAGATTGTAACCGATTTTAGACAGGACACGAATTAAAAAGCAGAATTATGACCATCCTCGGCTCCCAGGCTATTTATAACTTATATGACATCATACACATGTTATGAATAGCCTGGGTACGGAGGATGGGTTTTGTCATATCCTTTCATTTATCGTTTTGATAACGATAGGTGTATCGAGCCATACACGTTTTTCTTTCGTCATTATGCGCCAAGTTCTTCGGTGTTAACAAAGTTTCTCTGAAGAATGTTAGGACTTAAACGTCTTGTTTATAGCAAATAATGTCAAATCCAGCGAAATTAAAACTATTTTCATTGACAAAAGCACCTTCCCTCAGCAAATATGTAAATAATTTTGAAAAAAATATCCAAAGGGCCTTAATACAAAAAAATATGTAAAATGTACAGTAACAATTTGTGATTTACTGTGCTTTCTCCATTCAAATATTTAAGCTGATTTAACATAATTTAAATGCTTAACTAGTTTTACTGTTACACTTCTTGTGTGTTCAATTAATATGTAAATATACTTTATCTCATACATACATAAAAAATGTTATGCCGCTTTAAGAAAGAAAGAAACTACGTGCCCCGGATTCTCAAAGCCGCCTACATTTGTAAAGACAAAATAGTTCCCAATATTAAAAGTGTTCGGTGTTTCTTGAAGTCTATTGATGTACAAGTTTGTTATGGGCCTCTCGGTCAGCTGAGTCGATGGAGCGCTCGACTGCCAATCGGGAGGGCCAGTCTAAAACTTAAGAGTGGCAGGGAAGCTAATGTATCCAAACTTACGGACAAAGACTGTATGTGCACTACCGGGTATTACTCCATTTAGAGATGAACAATTGGATCAACCACCGACATTCTGCTCGCCTTACGATGGGCTTCCTCGGATGGACGGAGATACTGTATAAGTGGTAAAGGTTTCCACAGCGTAAATTTACACTTCCACCGAATTATATTTTTCCTGCGCACCGTGCTGTCGCTATACTTGGAGCCAGGCACTCCATGGAGCCACATCTTAAGCACTGCGTGGCCGATAATACATTGAGTCCTACCTTTACTTTTGGAGAATTCAAGAAAAAAATAAGAAATTTATATTTTTACGATATGTAGATATTATAAACTTAACGATTTCGGCAATTCGCAAACCTATCGACACGCGATATCATCCACTAACACAGTATGTCTCTGGTAAGACTCGAACCCAAAGTGATGAGAGGCTAGTAACCAGAAACCTAACATCTCAGTATTGGTAACTACGGAGCTCTCTACAAAACAACAAGTGGATTATACTTTGATGGCAATTGAGAAAACCATACCACAGATATGTCTAATAAATGATAACTATGATAAAATATAAACCGCAAAGGTTATTACACTAGTGTCAGTCGGTCACTGAACCTTTCAACGCTGTGTTCAAACAAAGCAATGCAATTACGAGGGGTGACCAATAAAAATGATGAAATTTTAGTTTGAAGTTATTAATTGTTTCATTACAGAGTACATACATGTCATTCGGTTTAATATGACTGCGACAGCGAAACGGATATTCATACTATGTAAAGAATTTCTTAAACTCTATCCCGAGCTAAGTTTTTTGTTATCTTTCATAAAGTATGTAAGCAAAATCTTCAAAAACTTCATGAACACCCCTCGTATGTTTTAAGTATACAGTATAATAAATGCAATGTTGCGTATTGATTTATACTTAGCTAGTTTAGAGGAACTTCAATAAAAACATCGCCTCTTTACTGACAGTGTCTCAGATTATAAAATCGGTCGATAATACAACTATGATGACTCTCAAATTTCTAATGGTTTTGTAATCGCTTTAATGAATTGTTTTTCTGCAATTCTAGAAAATGCTATTTTAAAGCGGCCTGCTTACAAATTTACCGTGAAATATCTAGACTTAGAATTAAGTATGCTACCATTTAATGGACGGGACGCTGCAAATTATCCTTTAATTGCTCTTTGGAATATGCAAATTTAAAGCAGCTTGCTTATAGACTAACATAGAATAGGTAATCGTTTTAAGTGATAAATAGAAATTTAATAAATACCACAATTTTTACGCAAATCTTTGAAATATGGCGCATGATGTTTCATGTCTTATACGTCTGAAGGTTTATAGCAGTTCTTATCTAAAGCGGTTGGTTCATCGGTTATCTTTGAAACATCCATTCGTACATACATGTACATTTGTATTTTAAACTTGTCTCTAAGAATGCTGTCGTCTGATGAACATGACGTTGTTCAAATTATGTCTTATTGTGGTCTGCTATGTGTTACATTTGTACATTCAATGAAATGCTAATACAAAGGGGCATGTTAACAGGTGTATATTGAAATATCGAAACACCTAGAGTTATAGAACAACCTTACTGTAAGTTAGAAATCTTTTATAATAAAAAAAATCGATTGTCTTATTATGACCAACGTGGATCATTTAAATGCCTAAAACATTTACAATGACAGATAAACTGTCTCAGCACTTTGCGTAGACGTTTGGAGCAGTATGCTAGTATTCGAAAAGAGACATTGTGTGACAGGGTGCGATAGAAACTGAAATCTATATCTGAACGCTTCTGTGCGATTCCAACCTCTTCTTTAAGTGACGTCATTTCCAGAAAACGTCACATGTGACGTCACCATGTACTGAGAGTAAACAATATTTGCCCCATATTGCAATATGAAAACCAAGTGACCATATTGAGAATATATTGTTTCCTGTTTGCAAATAGTGACATCACATGTTGCGTTTTCTTGAAATGACGTCACTTACAGAAGAAGTTGAAAATCCCATAGCAGCGCTCATGCTGTTGTTGTTGTCCTTGACGATGATGATGGTGATATTGTTGCTGGTTTGTGTTGTTGTTGTTGTTTGTTGATCATGATGATGGTCGTGGTGTTGTTGCTGGTTTGTGTTGTTGTTGTGTGTTGATCATGATGATGGTCGTGGTGTTGTTGCTGGTTTGTGTTGTTGTTGTGTGTTGATCATGATGATGGTCGTGGTGTTGTTGCTGGTTTGTGTTGTTGTTGTGTGTTGATCATGATGATGGTCGGGGTGTTGTTGTTGCTGCTGTTCCTCTTGTCCTTCTTGTCACCCGTCGTGAATATTAGAAGCAACCATACGCGGCTTTCCGTGTCTGTTAGCTGGCTTATCGCAGTGGATTGTATTCCTCGAAAAATGACCCGAAAATCGATATCGAGTTTCCAGCTCTACCGGTATGATCAATAGATTATATAGGGAAATTATTTTTAGACGTAAATTTAAACACTTGTCTTAATACTAGAATATTTTAACAATTATGACAGTATTCTTCAATTTCCTCTTTCATTTAATGTAAAAAAATGTATTCAAACTAAACTTCATATTGCTTCCAATTTAGTTTTAAATGTATCACCGTATATTACATAGAACATTATTATAGTAAAATCCGTAAAATTGTCCATTTCCTACAGCTTAGGGCTAATAAGTCATATTTTTCAAAAAGTGAAAACATTTTTAACAGTTATGTCTGTTTTCTTCATTAAATGAACAATATTGTGCTATTTTTATAATTTTAAATTTGTTAAAGTAAGTTGTGTACTAGAAAAATCTCGATTTTCTTTCATTATTCTCGTCTGCTAAGTTTGTGTGGTTGTAACTTAAAGTAAATAGACAACAGAGATCAGGTACGTTTCCAATATGTGCGACGCCACCGGAAGAATGTTAGTCATTTTAGATTTTTGGAGGATAGTGCATGGTACAGAAGATGTCCCAGTTCCAGAAGCACCCCTGGTTCTTTTACGTGCTCGATGTAAAGCATCATACACGGGACCTCGGTTTTTAAAGTCTCGTCTGAAAGACTGTTAGTACTGTCAGTGGTGGAGCGGGGAATCGAACCTGTGATCCCTGGATTACAAGTCCGCTAACTTTGAGTCTGTACTTAATCAACTTATTCAGTACTGATGAAAACTAATTAAAAATGAATATCAGCCATTGACGTCGTGGATCACACTATGCAAACTACTGAATGCTTATTATAAAAGGAAAATAGTGTCAGGTCTGCAATAAGGTACCGGGTAGTTGTCTATTCGGCATATGCAAACTTGAATTAAAAGCCGGATTTTCCGGACACAATGTACCTATATTGATAATTATGCTAATATGTTTGAACATTCTGTTTACATCGTTTTTGAAACACGTTCACAACTTAGACCAATCACTCTCAATGACTAATTCCTGGTTTACTAACAAGTACTTGTGCCTAATACCCCAGTCACAATTAGTCGGCCGATCGCTTTTAAATGTGATTATGACCGCCCTATCGCGCGATTTTTCGCCGACCTCTACACGCCGACCGATGCCTAGAAATTGCACACGCCGCCCGGCCACCGCTTTAATTGTGACTTAGGTATAAGTCAAGAATTATGCAGCTCGACGTTCGACACCTCTGGGTGCGATTTTTCATAGTGTGTGTTTATTTGTGTCTCTATTCCCGGTAACTCCATGCACACAATTTATGAAACTTTCTAGGATCTTGTTCTGTTTTAACTGTCTGAGATAAATGAAGTCCTATTTCAGATTCACATACGATAAACACAACTGTCTTGTTTTATTTTTACCCTCTATAAGAGAATCCACAGTGTTCTATATTTGTCTTCTTGTAATTTACCAATGAAAAAGTTTTCCATTTAAAGCTCGCTGTAATTTACCAATGAAAAAGTTTTCCATTTATAGCTCGCTGTAATTTACCAATGAACAAGTTTTCCATTTATAGCTCGCTGTAATTTACCAATGAACAAGTTTTCCATTTATAGCTCGCTGTAATTTACCAATGAAAAAGTTTTCCATTTATAGCTCGCTGTAATTTACCAATGAAAAAGTTTTCCATTAATAGCTCGCTGTAATTTACCAATGAACAAGTTTTCCATTTATAGCTTGCTGTAATTTACCAATGAAAAGGTTTTCCATTTATAGCTCGCTGTAATTTACCAATGAAAAAGTTTTCCATTTATAGCTCGCTGTAATTTACCAATGAAAAAGTTTTCCATTTATAGCTCGCTGTAATTTACCAATGAAAAGGTTTTCCATTTAAAGCTCGCTGTAATTTACCAAAGAAAAAGTTTTCCATTTAAAGCTCGCTGTAATTTACCAATGAGAAAGTTTTCCATTTATAGCTCGCTGTAATTTACCAATGAAAAAGTTTTCCATTTATAGCTCGCTGTAATTTACCTATGAAAAAGTTTTCATTTATAGCTCGCTGTAATTTACCTATGAAAAAGTTTTCCATTTAAAGCTCGCTGTAATTTACCAATGAAAAAGTTTTCCATTTATAGCTCGCTGTAATTTACCAATGAAAAAGTTTTCCATTTATAGCTCGCTGTAATTTACCAAAGAAAAAGGTTTACCATTTAAAGCTCGCTGTAATTTACCAATGAGAAAGTTTTCCATTTATAGCTCGCTGTAATTTACCAATGAAAAAGTTTTCCATTTATAGCTCGCTGTAATTTACCTATGAAAAGGTTTTCCATTTATAGCTCGCTGTAATTTACCTATGAAAAGGTTTTCCATTTATAGCTCGCTGTAATTTACCTATGAAAAAGTTTTCCATTTATAGCTCGCTGTAATTTACCTATGAAAAAGTTTTCCATTTATAGCTCGCTGTAATTTACCTATGAAAAAGTTTTCCATTTATAGCTCGCTGTAATTTACCAATGAAAAAGTTTTCCATTTATAGCTCGCTGTAATTTACCAATGAAAAAGTTTTCCATTTAAAGCTCGCTGTAATTTACCAATGAGAAAGTTTTCCATTTATAGCTCGCTGTAATTTACCAATGAGAAAGTTTTCCATTTATAGCTCGCTGTAATTTACCAATGACAAAGTTTTCCATTTATAGCTCGCTGTAATTTACCAAAGAAAAAGTTTTCCATTTATAGCTTGCTGTAATTTACCAAAGAAAAAGTTTTCCATTTATAGCTTGCTGTAATTTACCAAAGAAAACGTTTTCCATTTATAGCTTGCTGTAATTTACCAAAGAAAAAGTTTTCCATTTATAGCTTGCTGTAATTTACCAATGACAAAGTTTTCCATTTATAGCTTGCTGTAATTTACCAATGACAAAGTTTTCCATTTATAGCTTGCTGTAATTTACCAAAGAAAAAGTTTTCCATTTATAGCTTGCTGTAATTTACCAATGACAAAGTTTTCCATTTATAGCTTGCTGTAATTTACCAATGACAAAGTTTTCCATTTATAGCTTGCTGTAATTTACCAATGACAAAGTTTTCCATTTATAGCTTGCTGTAATTTACCAAACAAAAAGTTTTCCATTTATAACTTGCTGTAATTTACCAAAGAAAAAGTTTTCCATTTATAGCTTGCTGTAATTTACCAAATGAAAAGTTTTCTATTTTTAGCTCTAAGTAAGTAACCAATGGAAGTAATTTCTATTTTTAGAAAACAGTGATGGAAGGTTATTTCCTGTACATAGCTTCGAAGCTGGATCGGATTCGGTTGCAAGGAAAAACTGGAGAAAGCACTATTCTTCAAGAGTTGAAAAGTTTTGATCTTTGGCGGGCGGTACTGGCTGAATTTATTGCTACACTTCTGTTCGTTTTGATTGGTACAATGTCGGCTGTTGATGTCGTTGAACCAACGGACATGAACGCCAAGTTCATCAGGGTAAATATAATTCGTAGTTATTTATCTTTAAGAATAAACTTTAGGGGCCGGTTACTCTCTTTACTAATTTACCTTACAAAATTATTGAGATGGTTTTTAAGTGAGTATTTTTTGCTGACAGTTCCAAGGCTGTAATTCGCTACATGATTGTTGTTTCTGTTTGTGTTATGAATGTGTTTTGTATTTCCCTTTCCCCTGTGTAATTATGTCACTTTATACAGTGTTCAGATTGTTTCCTGCCTATGTTTGGCCTATTGCGGCCAGTTGTCTTGACTTGTCCTGTGATCTTTTCCATCCATTAATCCCCCCCCCCTACCTTCACTGTCCACTTTGATTCTCCTAGTTATTCCTTGTGGTCTGTCGGGCCATTCCTTGTGCCTCTGTTCCTTAATATGTGTACCGTTTGACCTCCTTAAGTGCCTTATGTTTTGTGGATTGTTGTTTTTTCCAGAGGTCTGCGTGGGGAGGCACTGTCTTGTGTATGTGGCGTTCCCTGTAGTTACGTATTCTCTCTGTTTTACGGCATTATTTACAGACACTATACGTCTGAAACTCAGACTTTAAATTTGCAAGTTATATATTTTCCAGCACTTAGTCTTCATCAAATCTAAACACACGAAATTCTGTCCGAATAATTGTTGTCTCCTTCTGTACAAGTTTGCGAATTATTTTAAAAATCCATGCTGTCAAAACAACATATTAAGAGCAAAAAGTACATTTAATATTTTAAAGTCCATGGCTGATTGTGAATTAAGCCCATGGGACACTATCTATAAATATTTTATGTAAGCCTGACTTGAACTAAGACTTCGCAGTATTTTTACTGACAGTTCCAAGGCTGTAATTCGCTGTATGGTTATTTTCTCTGTTTGTGGTTTGAATGCATTTTATATTTCCCTTTCCCATGTGCAATTCTGTCACTTTATATAGTGTTCATGTTATTTTCTCCCCATTTTCGATCTATTGTTGCCAGCTTGTGATCTATTCCAGCCGATTACCCCCCCCCCCCCTGTTTGTCCCCTTTGATTATCCTTGTTATCCCTTATGGTCGGCCAGGCCATTCCTTGCGCACCTGTTCCCTTACGTATGTACCCTTGAGACTCCTCAAATGCCTTATGTTTTATGGATTGTTGTTTTTCCGGAGGTCTGTGTGGAGAGGCACTGTCTTGTGTATGTGGCGTTCCCTGTAGCAACTTATTTTCTCTCTCTTAGACTTTAAATGTTAATCGTTCTTTTTTGCTCTCATGTTGTCATACCAATTTCACGGACATATAAACCGTGGATTCGAAACAGGCTGATAACGGTGAACCGATAAGAAGAAATAATTTACCCACAATCCTTAGCGCGTGCTCGGTAAGTATCGTGGAATTGAATCGAAATTTCATCCGATTAATCGACGCTAGTTCAGTCTCAAATTTCTTATAAAATTGGCAAAAGTGCAGGTCCGGATCCAGAAATTCCCGACTGGGGGGGGGGGGGGGAAACATGATGAAAATGCCCCGCACTTCAGGTGCGCAGCGTCGAGTGGGGGAAGGTACGGGAGGGGTTTATCCCCATCCTTTAAGGGGTTTTCAGGGGATCTCCCCCGTAAAAGTTTTACAATATATATATGAAATTTTGGCACTTCGGGGTTTAATTTTTTAGGACTCATTCATGACAATTGCACTTAGTATTATCTTGTTAAAAATACAGAACGACCAATTCAGTCATACAAGTACCAATATTTTAACAAATTTCCAGGGGACAGCCCATCCCGCACCTACTCCCAGTCAGCTTTCAGTAAAAACCCTTGTCACTAGTGAATAAGAAGCCATTTCGTCATAAACTCTGTGAAATAGTGTAGATATTAAAACTTTCATGCTGATTTGGCA
Source organism: Mactromeris polynyma (assembly GCA_032209605.1). Lineage (NCBI taxonomy): Eukaryota > Metazoa > Mollusca > Bivalvia > Venerida > Mactridae > Mactromeris > Mactromeris polynyma. Next base: position 2,055,223 of record JASFXZ010000014.1, read on the forward strand.
GAAGTTGACTCTTTTTAATGTCCAAAATGAACATGATCAGAGAGCACACTTATAAACTATATTAACTGTTAACCGCCTTAAGTATATACTTTAACTACAAACAGTTTTATGTATGCTCCCTGAAGTACAATAAATTTGTTAATCATCTCCGACAAAAATAATTGGCTGTGAGCGCAGAAAAATGGACCATTTGGCACAGAAATCACAATTCAATTTTTTTACACGAGAACATTATTTAATGATTTGCCTCTATAAAGAACTTTTTGAAATGAAGTTAAGTTGCATAGTTCTCAAGTATGGAGTTTTGAAAATACACCGTACCATGTACATGGCTTGTCAGGTTTTATGGACGGTAATGTCGCGACATACCCTTAGTTAGCAGTGTTAATTCTAAAGAATCGGAATATTCTCGAATTTCTTTAAAGATATATCTGGCTTATCTGAACATAAAATGTTTGAATTGGCTTTATCCAGTATTGTTGTTACATTGGCTGAAACATCTCTAATAAGAACCATTGCATTGGATTTTTTTTTTAAATTTTATGATGTACAAACATCTTTCTTCAACAAATATGGATTAATACATTATGAGTTCATTCTTTATAAATGCATGTTTAGTGATGTTTTAACCATAGGAAATACATTTTTCATGTTTGGTTAAGGAAACAAATGGACAAAAAATGAGCATAGTATACCTTTAATGAATACTAGTCAATAAAAGTTTATGATGATAATTAACATTCATTACCAGATGTAGCTATGCATTCATGTAATTTGTTTCAATTTTGATTTGCTTGCAACTCCTATATCCAATTAAACGGTTGAAGGTAGATAGTCTTCTTTTTTATCAAAACACACTAAGAAATAATATTGAAAACTGCACGTTAATGTCTTCATACAGTACTGCATTATAACTTTTCTTAGAAGTTTCCCTGAATTGCAAAACAGATATTTCTATATGCAGTAGTAGGCCTAGCTACGTCGTGATAGAAACTCCTGTATCGGACTTGTGTATTTGTGGTTTTGGGAACATGTGTACTAAGTAACTAACAGGATGTAGGCATTTTATCGTGTTTACGACTAAGCAAATTTTAAAAAAAGACCTTCAGTATATTTACCTTTAAAAATACAGAAACTGGGATAAATTATCATAATTCGTGATTTTATGGCAGATTCGAGGAGCGATACATGAATTCAAATACCAACCAACATTAAACACAGTATTTACTTTGCATATCGCACTGCAAAACGTGCTTGTATGAAAGGACAACAAATATGATGGTGTCTTATAACTCAATCTTTTGAATTAATTTAATTTTCAAAATTACTCGGTAAAGTTGAAATAAAGAATTCACGCAGGTATAATGTTTCGTCGCGGTCATGCGAACGTATTCAAAATACAAAGAAAACTATAAAAGTGTTTTAGTTTCAATGCAAATTCTGTATACGATGAGGAAAATGTAATTTAAAGCATTTTGAAATGCAATTCTAATAAGGAAAATGTGAAAATATGAAAGTAGGTGTTTAACTAGTGTTCTGGAAAAACAAAATTATAAAACTTTAGGCCCAAGTATTACATTCCCTTCCATGAATTATTTAATTGTTTAAAATTATTTTAAGAAATGTTATTTTCACTGTTACACACTTAAACAACACCACAACAGACCTCTGTCGCTGTTACGTATGATGCTCAATAATCTGTGTTTTACAGACGCTTTCAACATGATAATGAAATTGTCAAAAGCGCCTGTCTGATGTAGAGTGAAAAGCATACGATTCTTTTAGACAGTCTCAAGGCCGATGAGCACAACAGGGGGCCAACTTTTATTGCACTTGCTTCCGATATACTGATAGTATACAAGAGGAAATCGACCATAAATCAATGTATTGCATTTGAAGTGCTAAAATAATAGTAACCTTAAGACCTAATCAGTGGATATAGTTTTATATTAGGAATAGAAAAATGTCACTTCATAACCGACTGGGGGGCCCAGGGCCTCCTTGGCCCCCCGGTGGATCCGGGCCTGATTAGTGTACAGTGGGTAAGAACAATTATACCGACAAAATGTCATTCCTTCAGATGAAATGATGAAAACCAAAGACTGGTAAATATAATTTCCCCCAAATTGAGGTCTAAGTTTCAGTCTTAATATGTATGTGAAGAAGGTCCCGGCCAATACTTTTTTCTGTGAGTTGGTAGATGATGGTAGATTTTAGACTTCTCTTCGGGTTTTTTCAAAGACGAAAATTATGAGTCGGGGCCAGTTTCAAAAGAAGGGCGTGGTACCGCAAACAACAAAATATTAAGAATGGCCTTAAATGGAGCAATGGTGTACCTATTTAATTCATTTTGTATGGTAAGGCTGTTTTTGTTTATTAAATTATATTATGATGATGGAAAGGATTAATTAGACAAATGATTCATTTTTGTTGATAAATATTGTCTGTCTATAAATGCGAGGGGAATTCTGTCCACATGTGTGAAATTATAAAAAAAATAAATGTGTGTGTTCTGTCCTTTTATTTAAAATATTGTGCGGGGATTTTTCCACATATGCAAAATTGTGTGGACAGATGTTGTCCGTCGATGCGAAAAATGATGAGGGTATTTTGTCACGATTTAATTTGTCAGCAGACTGTTTTGATAATAAATATTTATTGCGCGTGTGAATAAATAATTATGCAAAGCATGATATTTGAGTCATGAATGTTAGTAAATGAGTAAGTTGACGCGTAGGCTTTTCTACGTTTTATAATAATTATATTCAAATCACGCGCTCTGACTGCGATACTTCGTGAATTTCTCACAAAGAACTCTCCCACTGGTTGATAATTGAAAATTCTTATCTTTTATAAATAATCACTCATTTATCAAAGGTGTATTAATTATCCGGCATTACCGGAACGGGGTGGGCGTTTTTATGTACCATAATATATTCAAATCATGTTTTCCGCACATTGACTGAATCCTGTGTGATCTTATCTTCTAGAAATTATCACTCATCTATCAAAGTTGTACTAATTATTATGCATTACCGATCAAAATGTTATGTAAGCGCTTCTGAGTGCCTATTTCTGTTTAATTAACATATTTATTTAGGTGTGTTGAGTCAATTATGAAATATTTTAATAAGATTTATCACGTTTAACACTCAACAGTACGCAAACGGGGAATAAATTGAATAGTATACAATTAGCATAATAAAATATTCAATGTCACAATATTAACTGACACTGTGTTTCAAGGTCAGCGTGTATTATTCATATAAATTCTTTTCGAATCTTCGGGTCTTAATTTAGCTATTGACAGATGGTAATTCAAATCACTGTGAATTCGAGCATCACTTATGTCACTGCATTCAAATCAATGTGGATTAGAGCATTATCAATGTTACTGCATTCAAATCACGGTGGATTCGAGCATCACGAATGTTACTGCATTAAAATCACTGTGGTTTCGAACCTCACCAAATTCACTGCATTAGAATAACTGTGGATTCGAGCATCACAAATGCCACTCACTGTTAATTCGAGCATTAACAATGTCACTGCATTCAAAAAACTGTGGGTTCGAGCTTCACTTATGTTACTGCAATCAAATCACGGTGGATTCGAGCATCACGAATGTCACTGCATTCAAATCACTGTGGATTCGAACCTCACCATAGTCACTTCATTCAAATCACTGTGGATTCGAACCTCACGGTGGATTCGAGCACTACCAATGCCACAGCAATCAAATCACTGTGGACTTGAGCATTACCAATGTCACAGCAATCTAATCACTATGGATTCGATCATCACTAATGTCACTGCAATCAAATCACTGTGGATTCGATCATCACTAATGTCACTGCATTCAAATCACTGTGGATTCGATCATCACTAATGTCACTGCATTCAAATCACTGTGGATTCGATCATCACTAATGTCACTGCATTCAAATCACTGTGGATTCGATCATCACTAATGTCACTGCATTCAAATCACTGTGGATTCGATCATCACTAATGTCACTGCATTCAAATCACTGTGGATTCGATCATCACTAATGTCACTGCATTCAAATCACTGTGGATTCGATCATTACCAATGTCACAGCATTCAAAGCACTATGGATTCGAGCATTACCAATGTCACAGCAATCAAATCACTGTGGATTCGAGCATCACTAATGTCACTGCATTCAAATCACTATGGATTCGAGCATCACCAATGTCACTGCATTCAAATCACTGTGGATTCGAGCACTACCAATGTCACAGCATTCAAATCACTATGGATTCGAGCATTACCAATGTCACAGCAATCAAATTACTATGGATTCGAGCATCACTAATGTCACTGCATTCAAATCACTGTGGATTTGAGCATCACTAATGTCACTGCATTCAAATCACTGTATATTCGAGCATCACTATTGACCCTGCATTCAAAGCACTGTATATTCTAGCATCACCAATGGCCCTGCATTCAAATCACAGTGAGAGTAGCCCCAATAAGGTCATTGACTCAGTTTGCTTGCCGATAACCCGCAATCCAAAGAACATAGTTCAGTGAGTACTGGCTCGTGTTTGACACACCTTTCCAATTTAGCTGTTTGATTGGACTAGGCTATTATAAGGATAACTGGCTGTCAGTGATCCCCTTATCGGTTTTTTCATGTGTAAGCAGGGTAATTACAGCATAATCATGGGGGATTAAATATATGTTAATACCCGTCGAAGTTAATGACTTTATCGCATTATCACTGCCTATATAATTATATGTCAATACCTATATTTACGATCATTAGGATAGAACGGTAAAACCGTAACGAAATAGTCTTATCATTGTATCGCAACTGCTCGATAATTAAGTTTTTTGATTAAATCTTAATTAACGACCGATGTAAAAATGCTCAAATGCGAATTGCGTGCGGTAATTGTTTTGATGGATATGTTAGTGTCATACAATGGCGTATGGAATTAATAAATATTCTATCTCACAGACTGTCAACTCATCTCATTTCAAAAAGTAGGGCTATTCTTTTTAAGTAGGGCAAAAGTATGGATGAATAGGGTTGATTGATTACTTTTGAAATATCACAAATGGTAAATTCACTGCACTGTACATTATCCATGATTAGACCTCTGTGCTCCAGGCAGGTGAAATAAATATTTTGAGTTAACACCTCAGATTTGAAAAAAATAGGGTTAATAGAGCTCTTTCAAGAAAAACTAGGGGAAAAGTATGGAGGAAATTAAAAGTAGGGAAATGTAGGAAAAGTAGGGCCCACTTGACAGTCTGACCTCACTGCCAGGTACACATTTGTCATACACCCGTCAATAAATACTGTACTTTTGCATAGACCGTGGCTACGGTGTTAGTTAGCAATACTGAATTATTAAAGAATAAAGAAAGGATTTAACGGTCTCTAAATTAATTCTTATATTTCAGATTGCTTTCACATTTGGTTTGATGATAACAGTATGTATACAGATGATTGGTCACGTGTCAGGTGGTCACATGAATCCAGCGGTTTCCATAGCAATGGCGGTCTCCATGGTAATAAGTCCGCCCAGGGCTATTCTTTACGTGTTGGCTCAAAGCGGTGGTGCTATTATTGGCTCGTTAGTTTTAAAATGGTAAAGTATAGAAAGTTTTTACGTTATAGATGACGTCACAGACCTTGTATAACATCGATAATAATATCCGGCTCGAACAGCGATAATAGTTTCACAAAACGAGGGTTCAGTTCAGCTCCTATGTATTTATATAGGAGTACGTATAGTATTGCACTGAACCCTCGAAATACAAAAACATAATTTTTTTCATATTTGATATGGAATTACTTGCCGACGAATATATTTTTGATTTCCCTGAATTTGACATAATTTGCAATAAACAAATTTAACTCCCGACTTTATTCTAAGAAATTTTGCAGTCACCGAAGAAATCTTTGCATAAACTCATAAACTGTTGACTGTGACGCATACCAAAATGTGATGTAATGACACCTACTGTTATTCCCTGGTTATCATCAAAATGGAAAAGTAGAAAAAAATCTCTGATCTGTCAAAATCCCATCGGTCGTTTTGATGTCTAAAAGCGGCTACTTTCAGTTAAGAAACACGTCAATATCAAAATTACAGAAAATTTATTTCTAAAATGAAATGCAGTGTCGATGCTTTAAAACTACCATAAATTCATCAGAATATGATAAAAAAACTCATACCGCTTTAATAAGTTGTATATGTTACAGCGTCATTAAAGACGATAAAAAGTCACGACGCTTTAATAAGGTGTAAATGTTACAGCGTCATTAGAGAAGATAAAAAGTCATGATGCTTTAATAAGTTGTATATGTTACAGTGTCATTAGAGAAGATAAAAAGTCATGACGCTTTAATAAGTTGTATATGTTACAGCGTCATTAAAGACGATAAAAAGTCATGACGCTTTAATAAGTTGTATATGTTACAGCGTCATTAGAGACGATAAAAAGTCATGACGCTTTAATAAGTTGTATATGTTACAGCGTCATTAGAGAAGATAAAAAGTCACGACGCTTTAATAAGTTGTATATGTTATAGCGTCATTAGAGATGATAAAAAGTCACGACGCTTTAATAAGTTGTATATGTTACAGCGTCATTAGAGATGATAAAAAGTCACGACGCTTTAATAAGTTGTATATGTTACAGCGTCATTAAAGAAGATAAAAAGTCATGACGCTTTAATAAGTTTGATATATTACAGCGTGTCACCAGAGTCTGTACACAGTAACCTAGGGGTCACTAGTGTAAGTGGGAACATCGATGATGTACAAGGATTTGTCTGTGAGGCCATCTTTACTTTTATACTCGTTATGTCCATATATGGATGCACAGATTCAAACCGACCATTTTTCGGCAGTCCGGCTCTTGGTATTGGGTTGACCGTAGGAGTTATGCATCTGGCTGGGGTAGGTATAATATCTACCATGACACATTCTTACACGTCGAAGTTCCATCGATAAGTAATATAATATTTTAATATTATAGTTATTCTCATTGTTGTTGTTGTTATTGTTGTTGTTCCCGTTGAAGTTGTTGTTGTTGTAAGTATCATTAATGAAACTGCTATCATAATTATCATTATTTATACTTCTGTTATTGTCATCATTATCATTAAAACTATTGTTATCAATATCATTAAAGCTATATCGTTATCATTATAATAATTATTATATAATCATGAACATTATTATTATTATTATAACTATTATCATCATTTTTATTATAATTATCATTATAATCATAACTATAAACATTAGTTGTATTATTATCATTATTATCATCATAATAATTTTCATCATCATCATAATTATAATTATTATCATCATCATTATTATAACTATTATCATCATCATTATTATAACTATTATCATCATCATTATCATAACTATTACCATCATCATTATCATAACTATTACCATCATCATTATTATAACTATTACCATCATCATTATTATAACTATTATCATCTTCATTATCATAACTATTATCATCATCATTATTATAGCTATTATCATCATCATTATTATAACTATTATCATCATCATTATTATAACTATTATCATCATCATTATTATAGCTATTATCATCATCATTATTATAACTATTATTATCATCATTATTATAACTATTATCATCTTCATTATCATAACTTTTATCATCATCATTATTATAACTATTATCATCATCATTATTATAACTATTATCATCATCATTATTATAACTATTATCATCATCATTATTATAACTTTTATCATCATCATTATTATAACTATTATCATCATCAATATTATAACTATTATCATCATCATTATTATAGCTATTATCATCATCAATATTATAACTATTATCATCATCATTATTATAGCTATAATCATCATCATTATTATGACTATTATCATCATCATTATTATAACTATTATCATCATCATTATTATAACTATTATCATCATCATTATTATAACTATTATCAGCATCATTATTATAACTATTATATTATGGTCAAGGTCGTAGTAAGTAAACGGTTTGGCACAGACACGATCTCGTATCGGAAACATAAACTACGGAAGTCTGGTGTTGACATTACAGCTTGAAGAATACGCAAATTCAACTTCATTAATTCTCGATTTCATCTTTGTGAATTCACGATTTCACGATTTCAAATTCACGAATTCGCCAATTCAACCTCGCGAATTCACGATTAAGTTGAATTTGAGAATATCTGAAGCCAAAATGTCACCACCAGCTTTTCGCAAAAACTACCATGGTGACATTTTCTCTCACAGGAGCTATTAAATTCGAGAAATTGAAATTGTTAATTTGTGAAGTTGAAATCGTGAATTTAATATTTCCTAGGAGAGAAATAATGAAGAGCGAAGCTCACCATGGGTCTACGTAATACTTTTTGTTTCAAGAACTTACCTGGAAGGCAAACAATTAAGTGAGAGAATCAAGAAACGCTTCATAAATTATTATCATAATGATAACATTCTTAGAAATCAGTTGGAAATCAACAATTTTACACTGTTTTATTAAAGTAGACAACTAGCGATTCCAAGGGGGCGCACCCGCCCCGCCCCCCCCCCCCATAAAATTCCCCAAGTATAAAATACGAAAATATACAGAGATCTTTAATTATACGATTTTCAAATAAGCGATTCTGATTTAATAAAGTCCTTCTCCTGTGGATACATCTAAGACTATGTTTATCCATATACGTAGGTCACAACCTGCTTTACATGTTTACTTTATTCATATTTCAGATCCCATTTACGGGTGCGAGTATGAATCCAGCACGATCCCTGGGTTCAGCAGTTATCTCCAACGACTTTGAAGGGCATTGGGTAAATAAAAAAAAATGCATACGGTTATTTCATTACGGTAAACTGTCAGTCCGGTCTGAACGGATTTTACCGTCGATATAATTTCTTCGGTGCAATGTTCAGTTTTGAATAAAATAAGATCAGATGCAGAATGAAAATACAATTTATCAGTCATAATTAAGTCGCATATGAGCGATGCTATGGGATTTACAACCTCTCTTGTAAGTGACGTCATTTCAATAAAACGCAACATGTGATGTCACTATTTGCAAGCAGGAAACAAAATTTACTCCACATGGTCATTTTGTTTTCATATTGCCATATGGAGCAAATAGTGCTTACTGTCAGTACATGGTGACGTCACATGTGACATTTTTGGAAATGACGTCACTTAATTAAAGAAGAGATTGGAAATCCCATAGTTCAGCGCTCATATAGAATATATATAGAGTATAGTTTTGATACTATTTCTTAGAGATTTGAGTATGAATCTTAAATTGAGTGTTAGTTATATGAGCCGAGTGCTTAGTATAGTTTTGATACTATTTCTTAGAGATTTGAGTATGAATCTTAGATTGAGTGTAAATTATAAAAGCCGAGTGCTGAGTATTATGTTTGATACTATTTCTTAGAGATTTGAGTATGAATCTTAGATGGAGTGTAAATTATAAAAGCCGAGTGCCGAGTATTATGTTTGATACTATTTCGTAGAGATTTGAGTATGAATCTTAGATGGAGTGTAAATTATAAAAGCCGAGTGCTGAGTATTATGTTTGATACTATTTCGTAGAGATTTGAGTATGAATCTTAGATTGAGTGTAAATTATAAAAGCCGAGTGCCGAGTATTATGTTTGATACTATTTCGTAGAGATGTGAGTATGAATCTTAGATCGAGTGAATATATTTTTCGAGATGACTGTTTGGTACAACGGTTATAATTTATTCTTACCCTCAAATGTAAGAATCACACAAACCTACAAGAAATCAAGAATACTCTGCACCCAGGAAGCAGTGTTATTTTCATCGGACACTCAACGTCTCTAAGCTCAGACCTTGACCGCTGAGTACTGAGTACAAAGTGGTGAGTAACGGTTATAATTGCGGGCCCTGTGTAAAACAAGTTCATTTACCTTCGTACTTACTGTACTGTTGCTAGTCATGGCGATATACCAAAATTGTTCAGATCGCCACTTTTTATATTTTATACTTACAGGTATACTGGGCGGGGCCTATTTTGGGTGGCATTATTGCAGCCTTCGCTTATAAATATGTTTTCAATCCGTACAAGAACTGCATGTCCTACGATGATGCCGTAAATAAAATGTGTACGTATACTCGTTTTTATCCCTTCTAAAATTAAACGGTTTGGGTTTGGGTTTTAGCGTTATAAAATATGTACGTTTACTGGTTTTTATACCTTCTAAAATCAAACGGTTGGGTTTTAGCAGCACTATTGACTTTTGCTGTGAGTATAATGTTCATTTAGCTGTGGAATTGACAAATTGAAGCTCCTAAGTCGGAAGAATTATGTCATTTGCCAATTTGCAGTAGGGGACTACATGTGTATGAATGTTACACCTACCGAAAGTTACTTAAAACGAAAGTTAGGCTGAAAATGATATTTTGCATACTACCCTAATACAGTATCATACATGATACAAAGCGTATTTTTTAACAGCAATTGATTATATTTTACATAAGAAGTTTTTGTTGCCGACGTATGGAATGTATGGAAGCCCTGGAGGGACATTTGACTAAGAGCTAGGAAGTACTATATCCCTCTAGTGTCTGCACTAGTAGTTAGATCTATATTATCTATATGTAATCCACTTAGGTAATTAACCGAAACAGACTATAGCACTGCTGGGGGTCCGCCGTCATTTTGACCTGATCTTTAATTGTGTCATTGGACCCAGGTCATAGGTTTAATCTGTCAACGGAAAGGTTTCCCGCGTCCTTTGTGAATGATAAATTTTAAGTTTTAAATATTAAGAATTAAATTTTAAATATTAAGAATTAAATTTTAAATAATAAGTTTTAAATTTTAAATATTAATTTTAAATGTCCCTCCAGGGCTTCCATAGGAATGCAATTAACCTCTTCGTTTATATGTTATTCTCAAATACATGTACATAAGTTTCATTCAATATTTATGCTAATAGACATTTATTATTTTTCAAATGCCCAATCAATTAATATGTGAATAAGATATGCCAACATGTTGTGTGATTTCACCGATATTTTACATAGAGCATCGCGCTGTATGGACGTATTTAATATTTTATTCTTGAAAATTAGTTTTCAAATAACTCGTAAAAAGTCAAAAACCATATCGAGAGGATAATGTTAAATTGATCGCTGTTTTTCATTCTACGTATATTGTAATTTCACACAACTGAAAAACAGACCGTAACATTTTTATTTCTCGATTTTTTTTGGGGATAAATTATGAAAAGTCTAAAACTATAAGGATAGGATATTTTATGTGCTGAATGTTTTCTTGAATGTATTTGTAATCTATTGAAATGTTTCATTCAGATACAAGATGATATAGCATATCGGTTAATGTTTATGGGATGGGTATCTATTAACTTACTGCATGCCTGAATAAGTCGCCTTAAATAGGGGTAAATATGCAGTAATTGGATGTCTTTCGTCGAAAGTAATTAAATTTAGAGGATATAATTTCTTGAAAAGAGTTTGTGCAACTAAATGCAAGATATATTGGGTAATATTAAAAATACCTCCGAATAAGGAAAATTCATAAACTGCGTGTTTAGGAGGGTCGTCTAAAAAGTTCTCGGAGTGATCTGCATGCTGAGGGAGAATAAAGTACAGTAAAATCTTAGTTAAAGACCACATCAATGATAAGACAACCAAAAATTGAGAAAACAATGTTCAAGTCCGTTTTTACTATTTTGCTCTTTACTCAAACTCAATATTAAGACCACCTCGATAAGAAGACCAGTTTTCAAGGGTCCCAGGGATGGTCGCATTATTGAGGTTTTACTGTATAAATACGTTTCTTCGTTTATATACAGATAGACGACTTTCGCTTCACCCCTCGCGGAGGTTATGAGTCAGTTTTTCGCTTCACCCCTCGCGGAGGTTATGAGTCAGTTTTTCGCTTCACCCCTCGCGGAGGTTATGAGTCAGTTTTTCGCTTCACCCCTCGCGGAGGTTATGAGTCAGTTTTTCGCTTCACCCCTCGCGGAGGTTATGAGTCAGTTTTTCGCTTCACCCCTCGCGGAGGTTATGAGTCAGTTTTTCGCTTCACCCCTCGCGGAGGTTATGAGTCAGTTTTGCACTGACATATTTTAGGATTAGTTTAAGGTAATAGTACGGACTGGTATTCATGTATTCTCTCTACGTTGACCATGGTAGTTTGTGAGTATACAACATGCAAATCCGTCGGCAACCAGTCTAGAAAAAAGTATTTGACCGTACTAGTATTTTAATGTGTACCGCCCGTTCTAATGCCCCGACCTTTTAATACCCAGCTTTCAGTGCCTTCCGGCTGGCTTATCGCATTATTATATTTAATGCGACAAGACATATAAAAATTCTTGTTTGCCACTGTTCTCAAGTGATCAGGAAATTTGATAAACAAACCAATTAAAGTCCAAGAACTTTTGAAACACCCCTCGTATGTACTTATAAAGTGGCACATCAGTCTGCGTTGTTGTTTATGTGTTAACTGTCATCAAATATTTATTTAATGTTTCTTATTTTTAGTATCAGATCGTGATACGATCTTGGTCCCGAAAGAATACGAGCAAAAGGCTAATGGATCAACGAAGCATTTTAATGACAGTGCATGTACTTCTATTCACTTGTAAAGAACTGACCAACTATTCTTCGAAGAGAAATGATATAAAAAGCAAGCATATTATTCCCATTAAGGTTCATTTGATTTTAACATTTCGTTGCATCATTTCCAGATCTCCAAAACTATTTTTCGTCTTTTTGAGAAAGACAACTTTTAAGTTTTACCCTCGTGAGATAATTTTTTACATACAGTGTTATGGAATTGCATTTTATTTAAGTTATAAGCATTCCAGAACAATAAAGGTAGTACATATAGAAAGAACTTGGAAAGATTGTTTCAATTTTCAACGATACCAAAATAATCAAAAACCGCCAAAAATTGAGTTCCAGGGTTGTGGAAATAAGGCGAAAATGTATCAACCTGGGTAACGGATAGAATAAATCTATGATTACATGATACAATAATTTTGCATTGATGAATCATATTTGAACTGGAAGACCTCGTAAAGCGAAGGTTAAAATGTTGGTGATAATCGGAAAATATAAGTACTTTTAAAAATGTAATGAAGCAAAATTTAGATGGAACATATTAGATAAAACAGGAGGCCAATGTACACATTATGCATATACTTGTATTATATTAAAACTGTATTCTGTTATAATTATCATGTATTTCATTATCCATCGTATATCCATGGTCAACTAATATTCAACATAGTTCTGTTGTAAGTAATTACTCTTGTATCAAACAATTATTTTGTTATGAGGAGTACTTAAATGTTTTACCAAATACTCTTAGATTTTATTTTATCAGATTAATAACTGTCTGTGCATCCACTCCGTATACAAACAGAACGCTATAACAGAAATCAAATCCAACGTAATGAAAGATATTGTTGATGTTGAAATTTAAATGATTTAGAAGACGAATTTCACTTTACATGCATATGTCATTTTTTCGAACTTTCACGTAGGAAATAGTTTAAGACTTCTATGTTTAAATTTTAGAATAACTTCAATCAAATGAGAGAAAAACTTTACATAACTTGGCCTTATTCACTAAAACACGCACTTAACCAGAGAAATATCATACTTAGTATTATAATTAATTGAGTTTATTCCCTTTATTCCTATTAATTTGTTTTATTATTATCATATATTATATAATATACAATCACTTGTAATATTCAACTCTATGTATGACATTTGTAACTTTTAAGAACAAATATTACTATGTAATTGATGTTATTCGTAAATATATGTATTTATTTTTCCACATCATATGATGATGTATTTGTGTATATATTTACTTATGACGCTGAGCTTTACTCGCTCAAGTCGATTAATAAACTTTATGTTCTGTTCTGTCTGTTCCATATAATTGTACGATGTTACTAAGGATGAACAAAATATGTTTGTTTCAGGTTTCCCGACGTCCTACCCTATTTTTTACCCCGACGTTAGAATGTTTTTTCGCGTTATAATTTTTTTTCGCGTTATAACATTTTTCGCGTTATAACATTTTTTCGCGTTATAACATTTTTTTAGTAAAATTTCTTTGTGTGAATTTTTCTTTAGGTTCATATTTCTGCCTAGTTATTAGACGCTTTACGAGTATTCCAACAATAGAGCATTATATTCACCTTGATTAAACATTATCCATGTTAAAAGGGAAAGGGGATTTGTCTTTTTAACATATATTCATCTTAATCTATGTTTAATTTACAATATATTTCGTTTGAAAAAAAAATTCAAAAAAAAAAATTTCCGACCTACCTACCCTATTTTTTAGGGGCCTGAAACAAACATATTTTTAGGCCTAATGGTAAATTTTTTATGAAACATTTGTGTGTGTGTTTTGTTATTTTATTCTCCGCTGATAAAGAGAAAACACAATCTCCTTCGGCGGAAACAGTGCCCGGAAGGAAGACAATGGGTGGGCCGAGTTAGAAAAAAGAATTAAACATATTTTTATGCTTAATGGGAAATGTTAGCTATTTTTAAGCTCTATGTAGCATACTGTTTCATATCTCCATATGTAAATAAAGACCATATCTGTTTGGTGAAAATGAAAAAGTACGGTTTATAAATACAGTAAAACTTCAATAATAAGATGCCCATTGGAACCGTTGAAAGGTGGTCTTTATATTGAGGTTGAATACAGAGCAATACCGTGAAATCGGACTTGAAAATATTAAGACCATCTCAATATTAAGAACTGTTTTCAAGGTTCCAGTGGTGGTCTTATTATCGAGGTTTTACTGTATTCGCAATAAAAATTATTCACAGAAAAAATCATGATCACATGTATATTGTCTAAAATGTTGTCTGTTAAATCGTTGTTATGAGTTTAAATGAATTACTGTTTTGTTTACGTTATATTTGTCCATTCAAATCTCAGTACAAATCATATATGATTATGTTCATGTAATATTATGCAGTATATAGGCCTATATTGTTATTGAAAATTAAAGATATAAAGCCATCCTTTTCGACTTCATTTGAATCTTCAAAAATTGTATTTGCATTTTGTGAATTTCAATAATTTCAATGTTTTATTGCACGACAACAAGTGACCATGGCATCCTATAAATGAATAGGTAACATTAACTTCGAGTATATAATTATCCAGCCGCATATAGCAATGTACGGGAGATAATTCAGTTGAAGTGTCCGGACCATTCGGAAAACCTCGGCCAACTACGTCAGGTGTTGTTAGAATAACGAAGTGGTACGGAAATATCCGAGAGCTGACGAGAATGGTGTCCGGACCAATGGAGTTTCGTCAAAGGGAAACTACTCGGTCGGAAAGAGAGAAAGTCCACTAAATACAAAAAGCTTCTCATTGTCGTACGACAAGACAAGTCTAGGGGCCATATTCACAAACACTTTAAGATTGAAACTCAGAGACTTAGACTTTAAATTTGCAAAAGTTATAGTTACCGGCTTTCGTTCAATTCGAATGGATGAAATTTTGTCAAAGTTAATAATTGGTGTCACCCATTCTACATTTTTGCCAGTTTTATTAAGATCTAGATTGTAATAAAAAACGTTGGAGCAAAAAGAACTTTTAACATTTTAAAGTCTAAGTCTGAGTTTCAGTCTTAAAGTGTTTGTTATTACGGGCCCAGGTCCACGATCTCTGTACGACAGTCACGCTTTAAGGACACAAACCTTTCACGCTCTCGTGCCCAGCTTCACATATAGCTCACACATTATCCTGTCGTTTTGGGTTATATCCAAAATAGCTGTCTGACTGATTACTTTAGTCGCTACAGCGCTTAAATGCTTAATATGGAGGGCGTGGGTTCGAAAATTGGAAGAGGTGTTTGTTCTTCCGTGACAATTTGACTGAAGAAACGCATCCAAAATCATTTGACTTTTAAAGTTGTCGGTTGCGTGCGGAGGAGCAGGTAAGTAACTGCTTAATACCCCAGCACCCAATTGTATAAACGCTTAACCAAGTGGTTAAACTAACCAGCTGGTTAAAATGTGGTTTAACCACGGTTATGAATTGTATAAAAAACTGGCAAGGTCAGCTGACACCAGTATATATAACTGAAATACTGTCCAGAAATGGCGTCAAACCCACAACAAACAAAACCAAAAATATAAATGAGCTAATTGGTGCAGATGTAAAATGCAATAAGTTTAATTCCAAATTGCCCCAAAAATGAAAAGGGAAATAACTGTAGATGGGAAATAAAGGGAAAGAACCTGTGACAAACCCTGTGATGCAGACACATGTATTTCCATAAATCTCTGTAGAAACATGGTCTTCTGCAGCAAAATGTACCAAGATGAAACAATATTTATGTAATGATGCACATTCAATTTAAGTAAGGATGCACATTCAATTTATGTAATGATGCACATTCAATTTATGTAATGATGCACATTCAATTTATGTAATGATGCACATTCAATTTATGTAATGATGCACATTCAATTTATGTAATGATGCACATTAAATTTATGTAATGATGCACATTCAATCTATGTAATGATGCACATTAAATTTATGTAATGATGCACATTAAATTTAAGTAATGATGCACATTAAATTTAAGTAATGATGCACATTCAATTTAAGTAATGATGCACATTCAATTTATGTAATGATGCACATTAAATTTATGTAATGATGCACATTCAATTTAACTAATGATGCACATTAAATTTATGTAATGATGCACATTCAATTTAAGTAATGATGCACATTCAATTTAAGTAATGATGCACATTCAATTTATGTAATGATGCACATTCAATTTATGTAATGATGCACATTCAATTTAAGTAATGATGCACATTAAATTTAAGTAATGATGCACATTCAATTTAAGTAATGATGCACATTCAATTTATGTAATTATGCACATTAAATTTATGTAATGATGCACATTCAATTTAAGTTATGATGCACATTAAATTTATGTAATGATGCACATTCAATTTAAGTAATGATGCACATTCAATTTAAGTAATGATGCACATTCAATTTATGTAATGATGCACATTCAATTTATGTAATGATGCACATTCAATTTATGTAATGATGCACATTCAATTTAAGTAATGATGCACATTCAATTTATGTAATGATGCACATTCAATTTAAGTAATGATGCACATTCAATTTATGTAATGATGCACATTAAATTTAAGTAATGATGCACATTAAATTTAAATAATGATGCACATTAAATTTATGTAATGATGCACATTCAATTTAAGTAATGATGCACATTAAATTTATGTAATGATGCACATTCAATTTAAGTAATGATGCACATTAAATTTATGTAATGATGCACATTAAATTTAAGTAATGATGCACATTCAATTTAAGTAATGATGCACATTAAATTTATGTAATGATGCACATTAAATTTAAGTAATGATGCACATTCAATTTAAGTAATGATGCACATTAAATTTATGTAATGATGCACATTAAATTTAAGTAATGATGCACATTAAATTTAAGTAATGATGCACATTAAATTTATGTAATGATGCACATTAAATTTATGTAATGATGCACATTAAATTTAAGTAATGATGCACATTAAATTCATATATTGACTTTCTTGAAGTTATTTATAAATATATAAAGAGCAACATGATTATAATTATACTAAATGCATGCACAATCAAAGACACACCCACATTTTACAACACAAAAACATACAATGGTATGCAATGATGCACATTAAATTTAAGTAATGATGCACATTAAATTCATATATTGACTTTCTTGAAGTTATTTATAAATTTATAAAGAGCAACATGATTATAATTATACTAAATGCATGCACAATCAAAGACACACCCACATTTTACAACACAAAAACATACAATGGTATGCAATGATGCATGTATAAACAAGTATATTAATTATGTTTTACACAGTTTCAAACAAGTATAAAGCTATAAATTGCACGTGTTCCTCCAATTTGAAGAGCAATTGTATCACTTTCCTTTTCTGAACATGTTCATTTAAGAAATGTCACTGTTTAATTCATTATGTATTACTATGTGAAATATGTTGTTCAGTCAACCGCAGGCCTGGCTCATAGACTAAATACTAATGTAATGTTCTAAATAAAGTAAAAACTAGGAAATTCCACCGACTTGCTTTGCCACTACAACCCTTTGTAAACTGACACGCGCCTTTCAAAACCCATGTCACGCTGCACAGCGATATTGTACATGGACTGTTTTGTATCATACAATAATGTTCGAGTGTTCCACCTATCTCCTACTGTTAGATTATATGAAATAAGAAGGCATTTCGCTGAGACTTAAGAACCTGTTCGATGTATCTAGGCCTATTGTGTTCGAGCCAAAACTGTTCGAGGTTTCGAGGTTCTACTGTATTGCCTTCAAAAAACGATTCGATGAAAATTAAACCTTGTATGAAACCACTCAAACCGTCAACAACTACTCAATTGTAATTCATGTTAGACGTTGATGGAAATTAGCCTAAGGCCAACTTTAACAATATATGTTTATTGTACCCTGAACGATCCAATGATTTTTTTACAGGCCCCAACAGGACAACCCCATTTATTTTTGTTTTTTTAGACAGGTACATAAATGACCTGGTACAATTTAATATTCTAACAATACACACCGAATATGAATAACACATCAGATATGCTTCTTATTGTTAATGCTTAGTGCATATTGCTTAGTGCATATTGTTTAGTACCTATAAGCTGATTCATGCAACATAGCGTTTTGATAAAAAAATGTCAAATAAAAATGGACAATGTCACTATTGGAGTAGTATATTTCTTGTTAAATGATTCCATCGAACTTGGCATCGACTCAAGTTTTATTGACTTTTTCATGCTGAATATAATTTCGTGCCCAAGACCAAATATATCTAAAACACACACCCTTCCCCGACCCATTCCAACATAGTGTGGAAGGCGTGCCTTACCTATGGACATTCAAGTTCGAAGAAATAATAATTTGAACACACAAACTGGTTTACGGCAAGACCGACACTTATTTCGAAAAATCTGAATACTGTAATAAAATGGCCAACACTGCAATAAAATATTTAATGTATGTTTTTGATGTGATTGTAAGCATATTAACCGGAACGAAATATACACCAAAAGCAGCTCAGACGATCTAGCTACACAACTTTTTTTCCGGGGGACCATGCCACTGGACGCCCCTAAAACTAGGCATACACATCAATTTCAGCTAAGCTATGCTCCTAGCCGATATATGGGATCACGGAAGACAGCGATTTACCATTTGAAGTGAAATAATAACCACCCTAGTTCAATATGATAGCTTCAAATGATACGTCATATACGACTGCGTCTTTGTAATTTCGCCAAGGCATTAGCCAACAATACTACACGCCAGGCCATCGATCTGTCTCCGAAAACCCAGTATTACGGAATTTTCAACATAGCGGATAGGCTACTGAAGGCGGTACGGTGCGTGATAGATACAGATATTAAGAGGTGGTTCGATCAGCAACTATAGTGACTATGGTGACTATGGTTGGATGATAAAACTAAGTCTAGTTTATCTATGGTCTAGTTACTCTTCGAACTTGGAGGCTTGAATACTATATAGAGGTGTTCCGAACATTAACTATGGTCCAACCACCGATTTAGTACGGTTGAACTATAGTCGATATTCGGAACACCTCTATAGTGTTTTCAACCCTCCAAATTCTAAGAGTGACCAGAGAACTAGACCATAGATGAACTAGACTGAGTTTTATCATCCAACCATAGTCACCATAGTCACTATAGTTGCTGATCGAACTACCTCTAAAAAGAATAGGGGTGGAGGGATATAAATCTACTTTTATATTTATCTTACCTCTAGATGATGAATCAATATGATAATTGGTGGATTCAACCTGTATTACATTAAGTCATGGTTCAAACAGATAGAATGATATAAACATGTCCACAAGTTAATCGAACCGCCTTGCCATTCTAACGATTCAAAAATAACAGTAAAACATTAATTATTTCTGTAATTACCAAAGCTCTCGGTACTAGCCATGTATCTTAGTCTGTTACCCAGCGTAAGTAGTTATGAAAAAAGCGGAGGATTCATCCTGGTATCGTCAAAACTCAATAGCGATCAGCCAGAGGAACTTGTTCTTGACAGCAATACTGAGAGGGTTTGGTGCAAGCTCCCTTATGAAAAAAACAAGCCTCCTGCAAACTTTCTTGCGAATTTGCAGCAAAGTTGCAGCAAATTTGCCGCAAACTGTTTTGTTGCAAACTTTTATCATGCAAATGAGGTTTGCTGCAAATTTGCCGCAACCAAAATTATGCAAATGAAGTTTGCAGCAAACCTCATTTGCATGGTAAAAGTTTGCTGCAAATTTGCTGCAAACAATTTTGTTGCAGGAAGTTCACAGCAACTATAACAGGACTCCGCCTACTGCGAACTTCCTGCAAAGTTACCGCGATCTTCCTGCAAAGTTACCGCAAGCTTCCTTCGAAGTTGCTGCGAAGTTGCCGCAAACTTCCTGCGAAGTTACCGCAAACTTCCACAATATACAGACATTTACTAAACAATGTAACACAATAACAATTTATTCAAATTAACAGAAACATTTATTATGATCAATATAACTGTCAAGATTAACCTAGATTTTGAACTCACACAAAAAAATATTTAACAACTGGAATATAACTAGCGGGTAAGAGAGGCATCAAGATATGAATTAGTTGTCATTATCAAGTTCAAAATGGTTTGATCACAAATTATTTTCATACAAGTCAATGAAGTAGAAAAATGATTTATAATAATCAAACAACAAGATGGCACTAGATAGCTCACCCGAGTGTAATGACTATCATATGCATAACAGGCGAGTTATAAAACTCATTAGTTACTATGGAAGCACATGTACATGGTTGCTAAGAAGAGTCATGGTTGTTAAGATGGATTCTAAAGAAGTTTAGTAAAAATCCATCAAGAGGTTTAGGAGAAGTTGTTTGAAACATATTGTTCATAACACATGACGGACACAGGGCGATCACAATAGCACGACTTTAGCTCTCGTGAGCTAAAAAAACAATGTGCACAAAAAGAACACATAATATGCATTGAAAAATAATATATTTGCATTTTTAGTAATATGTGAATAATTATTTCTTTTAATATTTAAAAGACGTTATATTAGATACAGTCAATCTTGTATTAAGAGACCACCAAAGGGTCAGACAAAAAGTGGTCTCTTAATGAAACAGACTTTTAATACAAAGCTTGGATCCAGATAAGATATCAGGTTTCAATATTTTCTAGTCTGCTACTAAACATACATTTGTACTTAAAATGTGCTTCAACATGTTAAAAATACAATGTACAAAACAAACAGTTTTATTCTTTTATTTGTAATAAAAAAATATTCACCAGATCTTATGAATCTTATATAATCTGTCTATTATGAATTAGCGGTCGTTTAAAGAAAGGAAAAAAATGACTGAAAAAACTTTGAGTGACGACCAGTTACGTTAAACAAAAGTCGCTTAGCAAAACATAAAGATATAGTGAAAATTGTCGGGAGTTTTTCAAAGATGACGTTTACTGCATATGGCCGCATAAGACATGTGGATTGACTGTACTTGATAATTTTAATTTCAACACTAGTCTTGTTATTAATTCATCTGTCTTTGCAATTTATTAATAAAATACTACTTTTTTACCCATGTCCATCTTGGTTTATCTTAATAACTTAATTTGACAATACTGCATAAACGCCTGTACTCATTAAAAGAATAAAACAGCAATTACACAAAACTTATATTTTACAATAAATTCAAATCTTCTTCAGTCTGTCTATAAATCAATGATCCTGTATCATACGAATAATGGCAATAATCTACTGGTTGTTCAGAATAATGGAGATGGTCTCAGAGGGCACTAACATGACCATTTTGATTGCCTGCTGCACCCCAGGCTCAGTCTCATGATCTGCACTATTAATGTAAATCATGTCGCCCTTTACTTGAAAGATCATTGTCTGACTTGGTCTCAGGCCCATAATAACTTTCTCCACCTCTGGATCAGTTCTGAATAAGTCCATTATTGTATGACTACTAAAGTTTCGACATTGTGTCTTGGAATGGTAGATCAGCTGTTCCATTTTTTTCTGTGCTCTCAGGAGGGTGTGAACGCCTTCACAATTCAGCTTTTGTCCAACTTAAGTACTTCCACTGCATAGGCTGACCGCTGTAACAATAACAAGAAAACCTTTAACATCTTTTATTTAAAGACTAAGTGATCAAAATACCTTTTAAATGTCTATGGTAAATACAGGAATTGGGTTAATGAGTGAGTGACAGTGTGAGAGTGGGGTGTGACAGGTTGGGAGAGGCTGAGGGTGGGGTGTGACAGGTTGGTAGACAGTGAGAGTGGCATGTGACATGTTTGGAGACGGTAAGAGTGGGTTGTGACAGATTGGGAGAGGATGAGAGTGGGGAAAGACAGGTAGGAGACAGTCAGAGTGGGGTGTGACAGGTAGGAGACAGTCAGAGTGGGGTGTGACAGGCAGGAGACAGTCAGAGTGGGGTGTGACAGGTTGGATACAGTCAGAGTGGGGTGTGACAGGTAGGGAGACCGAGAGTGGGGTGTGACAGGTAGGGAGACAGTGAGAGTGGGGTGTGACAGTTGAGAGTGGGTGTGACAGGTAGGGAGATGGTCAGAGTGGGGTGCGACAGGTAGGGAGACTGTGAGAGTAGATTGGGACAGGTTGGGAGACAGGGTGAGAGTGGTATGTGACAGGTTGGGAGACAGGGTTAGAGTGGGGTGTTACAGTGAGACGGTGAGAGTGGGGTGTGACGGGTAGGGAGACAGTGAGTTGTGTAAGGTAGGGAGACAGGATGAGGTTGGGATGCGACAGGTTGGGAGACAGGGTAAGAGTGGGGTGTGACAGGTAGGAGACAGTCAGAGTGGGGTGTGACAGGTTGGAGACAGTGAAAGTGGGGTGTGACAGGTTGGAGACAGTCAGAGTGGGGTGTGACAGGTAGGGAGACCGAGAGTGGGGTGACAGGAAGGGAGAGTGAGAGTGGGGTGTGACAGTTGAGAGTGGGTGTGACAGGTAGGGAGATGGTCAGAGTGGGGTGCGACAGGTAGGGAGACTGTGAGAGTAGATTGGGACAGGTAGGGAGACAGGGTGAGAGTGGGGAGTGATGGGTAGGGAGACAGTGAGTTGTGTTAGGTAGGGAGACAGGATGAGGTTGGGAGACAGGGTTAGAGTAGGGTGTGACAGGTAGGGAGACAGGCTGAGGGTGGGGTGTGACAGGTAGGGAGACAGGGTTAGAGTGGGTAGTTACAACTTACAGGTAGTGAGACAGGGGTGTTACAGGTAGGGAGACAGTGAGAGTGGTGTGAGACAGTTGAGAGTGGGTGTGACAGGTAGGGAGATGGTCAGAGTGGGGTGTGACAGGTTGGGAGACAGGGTGAGAGTGAGAACTCCAATAGTTCACAAAGTTTGTCCAGGGAACTTGCCCAGTTGCCTGAGATAAAGGCACTGGACAGCGAAGGCCTCATAAGGAAGAACTCTTTCTTAGTCTGAAAAATAGTGAAGGTTCATAGTGGGCCTTGTCAGTAGCAACCGCTACCCACATGTCTCAAAGATCAACTTTTCAAGACTATGTCACGACTTGTCTCAAAAAATTATTTCTCTCCAATATATCTATGACTTAAATCCAATATAAATCACTAAAGGAATTTTAAACCTTTTTAAGAACTTTCTTTAAATATAAATATGTATACAGATCGATCATGCTAAGAAACCAACTTGTATGTAAGTAATCATGGGACTCGGGTAACTAGTAATGATAGCAGTATTAAAACTTTCCTTTTTCTGTACAGAATATTATTTCACAATGATACTCAGTTAGTATAAGTTATACAAGTGATATTTTATATTAAGAACATTAATTTATTAACAGAATCTCAGACAAAACCAGTGTTTGACAATCAATGTATGTATCCCATTAGGCTGTCATACTTACAAACTTCTTGTTGCCCATGAAAGGTTTTTTTTTCAATAATGTTGGAAAAACCCACATCCGCATCAGACCCGATGTATGTTCGCTGCTCCCATAATATCCTCCTCTGAGCTGCAACAAGTAAGCAATGAAAGGTTGACATACATAGATGTTGTTAAGGATTTAACCACATGAAAGAAGTATGTAAAATCATGATCAAGTTACTTTGTGACCGTGTGAAACTGTATGATTCAAAATCGCAATATAAGCGAAGGTGCTTAAAAAACTTACACATACCACAGAAAAAGAGGTAAAGGTCTACTGAACTTTTATCTTGTTTTCAAATACAACTCATTTTCGACTGGACAAACTAAAAAATGCTTTATACTATATGATGTAAAAAATGTGCGACCAAACTAGCATAGTAATCGGACATTTTCGGTTTCCACCGTTGCTCAGTGCGCACCGATTTTTAGTGTCATCCGGGGGTCAGAACAGTGGAAAAACGTCAGTAGTAATGAATTTGGATTAATTATGGATGGGTTATTTTGTAAAAGAAACATAATAGGAAGATTAAACTATGTCATTAAGCATGCTAAGGCAAATTGAGCAATTCTAAATATTCACCATACCCCACCCACCCATTTTACAACGAAATTCACACCAAGTCATACTATATACAACTTAAAATTACATGAATAGGAAAGAAAATAATGTAAACTAGCATAAATCTTGATAAGGTAACATATATTAAAGTATTACCTTCAAATGATCGCTAAAAGCGACTTTCTTTGCCCTTGGCGCCCTCGTTCCTGGCAGACGCTTGCATGACGCTTGAATGGCGCGTTTATTTCACGGATACGCGGTTAAGCACGTTTACAGTGCGGATGCGTTAAAAAAATATACGTGCTTAGATGTTAAATAACGTGTATCAATATTTTTCCATTACATTGCAATTAGATCTGGCAAATGGATTAGTTTGGCATTCAAATAAAATTGTTACAAAGTGTCAAACTAACGAAAGAAAAATGTCAAACAAATAATGGAAGAGCAGATATTGGGCTGACGTCGGACGCATGAGCAAGTTTCGTTTTGATTTAACTCCGGCCAACATCGGACCGATCATAACATATATTGTTCCACAATAATAAAACTAGTGTTTATGTTATTGTTACAAACATGTAATATTAAACAGTGATGTATTTGCGCACATAAATAAATAGTCGAAATGCCAATGTTTCCCGCAAACTTCTCGAATTTGCAGCAAAGTCACAGTAATTTCACGGCTAGCCGCAAAGTCCTACGAACTTCTTGCAAACCTTACTGTGACTAAAAAAGTTTGCAGCTAATTTGCTGCAAACTTTCTGTTTTCATAAGGGACACTACTAAAATGAGAAATGAATATTATAATGAAACATCTTGAAAATGGTGTCACTGAGAGCAATATCGGATGCTTTTCCAGGTAAATCTACACTCACTAAGTGTAAATATTGCACGCACACCAGTCCACATCAAAACTAAAACCAGTTATGTTGTAACTCGCTATTTTTGCAAAGGAAACGTTATACTCGTGTATAACGTTACACAACTAGATGTTTGTTATATAATTATGGAAACAATGGTGTTGCATTTCTTTGCAAATGGCGTTACTTAAAACAATTTCAATTGCAACGTTTCTTTTCTCGGAAAATTTACACTCAGTTAGTGTAAATAGTTCGTTTACTCTGGTTTGCATTATGACTAACACCGGTTTCGGTGTAAATCATTATTTGTCCAAAGGAAAGGTTATACATGAGTGTAACTTTACACCACTTAGTGTTATTGATAAATTAACATGATACTGGCGCAAATGTTCCCTGAAACCGGTGTAACTTAAAGCAACTCTTGGTGTACAGCTTCTTTAGTAGGTAAATTTACACCCAATAAGTGTAAATATTTCGTTTACTCTGGTTTGCATTATAACTAACACCGGTTTCGGTGTAAATCACTATTTGTCCAAAGGAAAGGTTATACATGAGTGTAACTTTACACCACTTAGTGTTATTTATAGATTAACACGATGCTGGCGCAACTGTTCCCTGAAACCGGTGTTACTTAAAGCAACTCCTGGTGTACAGCTTCTTTAGTAGGTAAATTTACACCAAGTAAGTGTAAAGTATACACTTACACCAATTTCCGTACTAGTTAACACCACATTCAGAGTAAGAAAACACACTTTTTTTACAGTGCAGATGGTAATTCAAATCACTGTGAATTCGAGCATCACTTATGTCACTGCATTCAAATCAATGTGGATTAGAGCATTATCAATGTTACTGCATTCAAATCACGGTGGATTCGAGCATCACGAATGTTACTGCATTAAAATCACTGTGGTTTCGAACCTCACCAAATTCACTGCATTAGAATAACTGTTGATTCGAGCATCACAAATGCCACTCACTGTTAATTCGAGCATTAACAATGTCACTGCATTCAAAAAACTGTGGGTTCGAGCTTCACTTATGTTACTGCAATCAAATCACGGTGGATTCGAGCATCACGAATGTCACTGCATTCAAATCACTGTGGATTCGAACCTCACCATAATCACTTCATTCAAATCACTGTGGATTCGAACCTCACGGTGGATTCGAGCACTACCAATGCCACAGCAATCAAATCACTGTGGACTTGAGCATTACCAATGTCACAGCAATCTAATCACTATGGATTCGATCATCACTAATGTCACTGCAATCAAATCACTGTGGATTCGATCATCACTAATGTCACTGCATTCAAATCACTGTGGATTCGATCATCACTAATGTCACTGCATTCAAATCACTGTGGATTCGATCATCACTAATGTCACTGCATTCAAATCACTGTGGATTCGATCATCACTAATGTCACTGCATTCAAATCACTGTGGATTCGATCATCACTAATGTCACTGCATTCAAATCACTGTGGATTCGATCATCACTAATGTCACTGCATTCAAATCACTGTGGATTCGATCATTACCAATGTCACAGCATTCAAAGCACTATGGATTCGAGCATTACCAATGTCACAGCAATCAAATCACTGTGGATTCGAGCATCACTAATGTCACTGCATTCAAATCACTATGGATTCGAGCATCACCAATGTCACTGCATTCAAATCACTGTGGATTCGAGCACTACCAATGTCACAGCATTCAAATCACTATGGATTCGAGCATTACCAATGTCACAGCAATCAAATTACTATGGATTCGAGCATCACTAATGTCACTGCATTCAAATCACTGTGGATTTGAGCATCACTAATGTCACTGCATTCAAATCACTGTATATTCGAGCATCACTATTGACCCTGCATTCAAAGCACTGTATATTCTAGCATCACCAATGGCCCTGCATTCAAATCACAGTGAGAGTAGCCCCAATAAGGTCATTGACTCAGTTTGCTTGCCGATAACCCGCAATCCAAAGAACATAGTTCAGTGAGTACTGGCTCGTGTTTGACACACCTTTCCAATTTAGCTGTTTGATTGGACTAGGCTATTATAAGGATAACTGGCTGTCAGTGATCCCCTTATCGGGTTTTTCATGTGTAAGCAGGGTAATTACAGCATAATCATGGGGGATTAAATATATGTTAATACCCGTCGAAGTTAATGACTTTATCGCATTATCACTGCCTATATAATTATATGTCAATACCTATATTTACGATCATTAAGATAGAACGGTAAAACCGTAACGAAATGGTCTTATCATTGTATCGCAACTGCTCGATAATTAAGTTTTTTGATTAAATCTTAATTAACGACCGATGTAAAAATGCTCAAATACGAATTGCGTGCGGTAATTTTTTTGATGGATATGTTAGTGTCATACAATGGCGTATGGAATTAATAAATATTCTATCTCACAGACTGTCAACTCATCTCATTTCAAAAAGTAGGGCTATTCTTTTTAAGTAGGGCAAAAGTATGGATGAATAGGGTTGATTGATTACTTTTGAAATATCACAAATGGTAAATTCACTGCACTGTACATTATCCATGATTAGACCTCTGTGCTTCAGGCAGGTGAAATAAATATTTTGAGTTAACACCTCAGATTTGAAAAAAAGTAGGGTTAGTAGAGCTCTTTCAATAAAAACTAGGGGAAAAGTATGGAGGAAATCAAAAAGTAGGGAAATGTAGGAAAAGTACGGCCCACTTGACAGTCTTACCTCACTGCCAGGTACACATTTGTCATACACCCGTCAATAAATACTGTACTTTTGCATAGACCGTGGCTACGGTGTTAGTCAGCAATACTGAATTATTAAAAATAAAGAAAGGATTAACGTTCTCTAAATTAATTCTTATATTTCAGATTGCTTTCACATTTGGTTTGATGATAACAGTATGTATACAGATGATTGGTCACGTGTCAGGTGGTCACATGAATCCAGCGGTTTCCATAGCAATGGCGGTCTCCATGGTAATAAGTCCGCCCAGGGCTATTCTTTACGTGTTGGCTCAAAGCGGTGGTGCTATTATTGGCTCGTTAGTTTTAAAATGGTAAAGTATAGAAAGTTTTTACGTTATAGATGACGTCACAGACCTTGTATAACATCGATAATAATATCCGGCTCGAACAGCGATAATAGTTTCACAAAACGAGGGTTCAGTTCAGCTCCTATGTATTTATATAGGAGTACGTATAGTATTGCACTGAACCCTCGAAATACAAAAACATAATTTTTTTCATATTTGATATGGAATTACTTGCCGACGAATATATTTTTGATTTTCCTGAATTTGACATAATTTGCAATACTAGTAAACAAATTTAACTCCGGACTGTATTCTAAGAAATTGTGCAGTCACCGAAGAAATCTTTGCATAAACTCATAAACTGTTGACTGTGACGCATACCAAAACGTGATGTAATGACACCTACTGTTATTCCCTGGTTAACATCAAAATGGAAAAGTAGAAACAAATCTCTGATCTGTCAAAATCCCATCGGTCGTTTTGATGTCTAAAAGCGGCTACTTTCGGTTAAGAAGCACGTCAATATCAAACTTACAGAAAGTCTCTTTCAAAAATGAAATGCAGTGTCGGTGCTTTAAAACTACCATAATTTCATCAGAGATGATAAAAAAAGTCATACCACTTTAATAAGTTGTATATGTTACAGCGTCATTAAAGACGATAAAAAGTCATGACGCTTTAAAAAGGTGTAAATGTTACTGCGTCATTAGAGAAGATAAAAAGCCATGACGCTTTAATAAGTTTTATATGTTGCAACGTCATTAGAGACGATAAAATGTCATGACGCTTTAATAAGTTGTATATGTTACAGCGTCATTAGAGAAGATAAAAAAACATGACGCTTTAATAAGTTGTATATGTTATAGCGTCATTAAAGAAGATGAAAAGTCATGACACTTTAATAAGTTGTATATGTTACAGCGTCATTAAAGAAGATAACAATAATGACGCTTTAATAAGTTTTATATATTACAGCGTGTCACCAGAGACTGTACACAGTAACCTAGGGGTCACTAGTGTAAGTGGAAACATCGATGATGTACAAGGATTTGTCTGTGAGGCCATCTTTACTTTTATACTCGTTATGTCCATATATGGATGCACAGATTCAAACCGACCATTTTTCGGCAGTCCGGCTCTTGGTATTGGGTTGACCGTAGGAGTTATGCATCTGGCTGGGGTAGGTATAATATAATGTGATACTTTATTTTCAAAATCCAATAAGCCTTGCAGCCCATGAGGACAACATATTTACAAATATATACAATCATATGTAAACATATGCGGAGAAGATTATGTTATTACTTATAACAATGTAACATAAATATAATTACAATTCAAACAATCATATTATGTATATATAAATGTACGATGAAAAACACGTCCTTAGCACAATTTGATAATGAGTATTCATTCAATACATCACGTATTATCAAGAGTTCAATAAATCGAAAGATTAAAAACAAAACACAAAAACAGAACAAAAACAAAAACCGCACAGTTTCCTGTCGAAACGAAATACAGGAGACTGTTGGTAAGTATATATCATATATTGGTACCACATTGTATTTCCGTTCTATCGAAAAGAAAATATAGAACGATAATATTGGCGGTATTTAAGTTTTACATGTTATAAGTTTACTTTTAAATATAATTGAAAACACATACATGTATACATACGAAAGCTGCTTATTTTAAAATCATGCTTTCAAGTTGTAACCTTTGTATACGAAGCATGCCAACTTCCGTAAAATCATCTCATTTTCACCAGTAACTAATTCAATAAATTTTTGCATGCATGGTCTCTTCCAGAAATATGGTTTAATATATTGTTTTCTTAGTTCATCTAACAATGAACATTCAATGACAAAATGATACTCATCATCTAACTTATTACATAAAATACACTTTCGCTCGTTGAATGGGATTCTACTTGGCTTATGCCATCTACCAGTTTCTACAAGTAGGCGATGGGAAGACATTCGTAATTTACTTAATGCGACTTTATGTTTTTGATTGGTAATGCCACTAAGATATGTTTTTAATTTAAGGTCAATACACAATTCCCGATAAAATAATGCTCTAGATGAATTATTTATGTTCGTATTCAGAACTTGCATAAAATTGTCCCTAAGTCTTTGTTTAACTAAATTTATAAATCTGATTTTATTTCCGACACCTTGAAAATACCATACTTCGTAGAATCCTAAGGACGACAATAAATCCCGCAACCTACTTGCCCAATTTGTAATGGTAGGCATGAGTTCAGTATCACGTTTTAATATTTTGTAAACGATTTTCACGTATTTGTTGTCAGCAGATTCTAAGATTTTCAACCAATAAACAATTATTTTTAGGTATCGACCGGTAATTAAAGAATGTCTGCCCAATTCATTGTATACAAAATCGTTATGTGTTACTCGTTTCACACCAAGAATATGTTTACAAAATTGTGTATGTACCCTTTCAATATTACTAGCCGTATGAAAACCCCAGACTTCACAACCATAATTAAGTATTGGCAAAACTAATTTGTCAAACAATTCTAATCTATGTTTTATTCCAATATTTGTGAAGTTGTATAAATATCTGTTTATTTTGAAAATTGCTTTTATCGATTGCCCCGCTAAAGTTATTTGTGTTTGATTAAAAGATCCACCAGCAGTAAATACGATACTTAAGTAAGAGAATGTATTTACAACTTCGATATTATTACCATTATATGTAAAAGCCGTATTTCTAGATAAACTTCCTGATTTTCTAAAAATCATCACTTTTGATTTTTCTACATTTACGTTCAGTTTCCACTTATTACAATATTCTAATAAAATATCGAAACCTTTTTGTAGACCTTGCTGTGTTTTTGAAAACAAAACAATATCGTCGGCATATAACAGTAAAAATATTTTCAACATATCGGTATCAATACCTTCGTATCCTTTTAAAAAGAGGGTTTCTTCTAGATCGTTAAGGAACAATGAAAATAATAATGGGGATAAACAATCCCCTTGTCTTACGCCTAGCATGCAATCAAAATGATCACTTAGTTCATTATTGATTTTAACTCTTGATTTAATACATTCGTACATACTTCTAATAACATTTAACATTTTCCCGCGTATTCCAAGTCGTATAAGTTTATGCCACAAATTTGGTCTAACAATATAATCAAAAGCTTTGCTAAAATCTATGAAACCACAATACAGCTTGTCATTCTTATTTAACATATGTGATATAAGTCCATGTAAAACATATACATTGTCTGTAGTACTCATACGCTTTCTAAATCCTGCCTGGGCTTCGACATAAACAAAATAATTTTCTGCCCAATTGTCAAGTCTATTGTTAAGAATGCGAGAAAATAACTTGCCTACAATACTCAACAATGTAATACCTCTATAGTTATTTGGGTTGTTAATACTGCCCTTTTTATGTAACGGTACTATGAAACCTTTGGACCAGCTGTCCGGAAATATACCAGTATTAAACACTTTATTGAATATTGCATGTAAACAATGTGTCAATTG
The DNA here is from genome assembly GCA_032209605.1 of Mactromeris polynyma. Classification (NCBI taxonomy): domain Eukaryota; kingdom Metazoa; phylum Mollusca; class Bivalvia; order Venerida; family Mactridae; genus Mactromeris; species Mactromeris polynyma. The sequence continues at coordinate 2,087,398 of JASFXZ010000014.1, forward strand.
GTTTTTACCATGTATTAAAAATTCATTTAACATACTATCCGGTCCCGCGCTTCGGCCACACTTCAGTTGCTTGATTGCATGCATTATTTCATTTACAGATAAACTGTCGTCTAATTCATTAAACATTGTTTGGAATTCATTGTTTACTATGCGTTCATTAAAATATAAAATATCCTCATCTGGTGTAAAAAAATAATCAGATGGGTTGTTGATGCTCTCAAAATACTGTTCAAAGCATGACATATTAATATTGTTTTTCTGTACCTTAATTCCAGCGGACTGTTTTAACATATTCCACTATGCTTTTGCATTTTTATATCGACATTGTTCAAGATGTTTAGTGTGTCTATTATCATGTTCTAATTTGCTATGTCTTAGTGTTCTTTTATATTGACTTCTTGCGCTCACAAGATTTATTCTATGTTCTTCCGATTTCAAAAACCTGTATTCGTTTAAGGCTTGATTAAACTGTTTCTTTTTTGATTTACAATCTTCATTATACCATTCTTTGCTAAAGGTACCAGTTGTATTCGTTTTAAATTTCGGCTTACAATTTTTCTTGAAAAGTGGGGACGCAACATTATCAACAATGTTTACAAAGTTATTTACATACATATTGATATCATTTTGATTTACACAATCATCATTTTCTAAAGAAATTACAATATCTGTTAATTTATCTTGAACATGAATTTTACTGAGTTCTAAAACATACTGTTTTTGTTTAGTACTGTCCCATACAAATCTGTAATCAACAGTGTCATACATATCTTGATTTGGTACAGGTTTGTTGGAACAAGATACCATATTTTCTATTACAAAATGTACATTACAATGATCAGATAAAACATTTGGATCTTCTATCCTAAACGTATTTATATATTCGAACATATTTTCTGAAGCTAAGACATAATCTATAAGACTTGTTCCATTATGACCTACATATATATATATACCATGACAAATTCTTACACGTCGAAGTTCCATCATTATTATAACGTTTATCATCATCATTATTATAACTATAATCATTATCATTATGTATTGTTCTCATTCATGTACAACTGGGTGGAAATTAAGTACCCTTATATAGAACCTCTGTGTTATGTTATCAGCCTTTCATCTATTTTATTATTTTTCTTAATCATTTCGACATAACAAGGATAGTGTACAAGAATTTTATAGCAATGTGTTCAACCCATGTTCAATGTCGTATATAGGTATGGCACAGACACGATCTCATATCGGAAACAAAAACTACGAAAGTCTGGTGTTGACATTACAGCTTGAAGAATTCGCAAATTCACGATTTCACTATGTCAAATTCACGACTTCGCGAATTCAACCTCGCGAATTCACGATTAAGTTGAATTCGAGAATAGCTGAAGCCAAAATGTCACCACCAGCTTTCCGTAAAACTACCATGGTGACATTTTCTCTCACAGGAGCTATTAAATTCGAGAAATTGAAATTGTTAATTTGTAAAGTTGAAATCATGAATTTAATATTTCCTAGGAGAGACATAATGAAGAGTGAATGTCACCATGGATCTACGTAATACTTTTTACTTCAAGAACTTACCTGGAAATCAACATTTTTACACTGTTTTATTAAAGTAGACAACTAGCGATTCCAAGGGGGCGCACCCGCCCCGCCCCCCCCCCCCATAAAATTCCCCAAGTATAAATACGAAATTATACAGAGATGTTTAATTATAAGATTTTCAAATATTAAGCGATTCTGATTTAATAAATTCCTTCTCCTGTGGATACATCTAAGACTATGTTTATCCATATACGTAGGTCACAACCTGCTTTACATGTTTACTTTATTCATATTTCAGATCCCATTTACGGGTGCGAGTATGAATCCAGCACGATCCCTGGGTTCAGCAGTTATCTCCAACGACTTTGAAGGGCATTGGGTAAATAAAAAAAAATGCATACGGTTATTTCATTACGGTAAACTGTCAGTCCGGTCTGAACGGATTTTACCGTCAATATAATTTCTTCGGTGCAATGTTCAGTTTGAATAAAATAAGATCAGATGCAGAATGAAAATACAATTTATCAGTCATAATTAAGTCGCATTTGAGCGATGCTATGGGATTTACAACCTCTCTTGTAAGTGACGTCATTTCAATAAAACGCAACATGTGATGTCACTATTTGCAAGCAGGAAACAAAATTTACTCCACATGGTCATTTTGTTTTCATATTGCCATATGGAGCAAATAGTGCTTACTGTCAGTACATGGTGACGTCACATGTGACATTTTTGGAAATGACGTCACTTAATTAAAGAAGAGATTGGAAATCCCATAGTTCAGCGCTCATATAGAATATATATAGAGTATAGTTTTGATACTATTTCTTAGAGATTTGAGTATGAATCTTAAATTGAGTGTTAGTTATATGAGCCGAGTGCTTAATATAGTTTTGATACTATTTCTTAGAGATTTGAGTATGAATCTTAGATTGAGTGTAAATTATAAAAGCCGAGTGCTGAGTATTATGTTTGATACTATTTCTTAGAGATTTGAGTATGAATCTTAGATTAAGTGTAAATTATAAAAGCCGAGTGCTGAGTATTATGTTTGATACTATTTCTTAGAGATTTGAGTATGAATCTTAGATTGAGTGTAAATTATAAAAGCCGAGTGCTGAGTATTATGTTTGATACTATTTCTTAGAGATTTGAGTATGAATCTTAGATTAAGTGTAAATTATAAAAGCCGAGTGCTGAGTATTATGTTTGATACTATTTCTTAGAGATTTGAGTATGAATCTTAGATTACGTGTAAATTATAAAAGCCGAGTGCTGAGTATTATGTTTGATACTATTGCTTAGAGATTTGAGTATGAATCTTAGATCGAGTGAATATATTATTCGAGATGGGTGTTTGGTACAACGGCTATAATTTATTCTTACCCTCAAATGTAAGAATCACACAAATCTAAAAGAAATCAAGAATACTGCACCAAGGAAGCAGTGTTATTTTCATCGGACACTCAAAGTCTCTAAGCTCAGACCTTGACCGCTGAGTACTGAGTACAAAGTGGTGAGTAACGGTTATAATTGCGAGCACTGTGCAAAACAAGTTCATTTACTTTCGTACTAACTGTACTGTTGCTAGTAATGGCGATACACCAAAATTGTTCAGATCGCCACTTTTTATATTTTATATTTACAGGTATACTGGGCGGGGCCTATTTTGGGTGGCATTATTGCAGCCTTCGCTTATAAATATGTTTTCAATCCGTACAAGAACTGCATGTCCTACGATGATGCCGTAAATAAAATGTGTACGTATACTCGTTTTTATCCCTTCTAAAATTAAACGGTTTCGGTTTGGGTTTTAGCGTAATAAAATATGTACGTATACTGGTTTTTATACCTTCTAAAATCAAACGGTTGGGTTTTAGCAGCACTATTGACTTTTGCTGCGAGTATACTGTTCATTTAGCTGTGGAATTGACAATTTGAAGCTCCTAAGTCGGAATAATTATGTCATTTGCCAATTTGCAGTAGGGGACTACATGTGTATGAATGTTTGCGTAGTAAGGGTTGTTACACCTACCGAAAGATTGGATGAAACTTAAAACGAAAGTTAGGCTGAAAATGATCTTTTGCATGAGACCCTAATACAGTATCTAACATGATACAAAGCATATTTTTCAACAGCAATTGATTCTATTTGACATAAGAAGTTTTTGTTGCCGACGTATGGAATGCAATTAACCTATTCGTTTATACGTTATTCTCAAATACATGTACATAAGTTTCATTCAATTTTTATGCTAATAGACATTTATTATTTTTCAAATGCTCAATCAATTAATATGTGAATAAGATATGCCAACATGTTGTGTGATTTCACCGATATTTTACATAGAGCATCGCGCTGTATGGACGTATTTAATATTTTATTCTTGAAAATTAGTTTTCAAATAACTCGTAAAAAGTCAAAAACCATATCGAGAGGATAATGTTTTAATTGGTTGTTGTTTTTCATTCTATGTATATTGTAATTTCACACAACTGAAAAACAGACCGCAACATTTACTTCTTGAAATTTTTTTTGGATAAATATGAAAAGTCTAAAACTATAAGGAGCCGCGGCCGTGGTCCAGTGGTTTAGTGCGCTGGACTTGTAACCCGGCGATCCGGGTTCGATTCCCGGTCGCGGCAGGTCATACCCTTCCATGAAAATTTGATAAAAATGTCGATTCTCCTCCTCATGTGGAGAAGTTGCCGGCTCCTTGTGGAAGGGTAAGTTAGTACTGGTTAGATTTCAGTCCAGGAAAAACTGGTTAGGTGAACCGGCCCCGTATACAACTGAAATATCGTTGAGAAACGGCGTTAAACCCGATGAAACAAACAAACAAAACTATAAGGATAGGATATTTTATGTGCTGAATGTTTTCTTGAATGTATATTGTAATCTATTGAAATGTTTCATTCAGATACAAGATGATATAGCATATCGGTTAATGTTTATGGGATGGGTATCTATTAACTTACTGCATGCCTGAATAAGTCGCCTTAAATATGGGGTAAATATGCAGTAATTGGATGTCTTTCGTAGAAAGTAATTAAATTTAGAGGATATAATTTCTTGAAAAGAGTTTGTGCAACTAAATGCAAGATATATGGGGTAATATTAAAAATACCTCCGAATAAGGAAAATTCATAAACTGCGTGTTTAGGAGGGTCGTCTAAAAAGTTCTCGGAGTGATCTGCATGCTGAGTGAGAAAGCGAATAAAGTACAGTAAAACCTTAGTTAAAGACCACATCAATAATAAGACAACCAAAAATTAAGAAAACAATGTTCAAGTCCATTTTTACTATTTTGCTCTTAACTCAAACTCAATATTAAGACCACCTCGATAAGAAGACCAGTGTTCAAGGGTCCCAAGGATGGTCGCATTATTGAGGTTTTACTGTATACATATGTTTCTTCGTTTATATACAGATAGACTACTTTCGCTTCACCCCTCGACGAGGTTATGAGTCAGTTTTGCACTGACATATTTTAGGTTACTCCCGATTAGTTTAAAGTAATAGTACGGACTGGTATTCATGTATTCTCTCTACGTTGACCATGGTTGTTTGTGCGTATACAACATGCAAATCCGTCGACAACCAGTCAAGAAAATTTGACCGTACTAGTATTTTAATGTGTACCGCCCGTTCTAATCCTTTTAATACCCAGCTTTCAGTGCCTTCCGGCTGGCTTATCGCAGTGGATTGCCCCCCCCCCCCTGAATATGACCCGAAAATCGATATCGATTTTCCAGCTCCACAAGTTTTGATCAATGGGAACATATGTTCAAAAGGCTTGTGCTCAGCCCATTTGATATTGTATCAATATATAGATGCCAATGTATTATATTTAATGCGACAAGACGTATGAAAATGCTTGTTTGCCACTGTTCTCAAGTGATCAGGAAATTTGATAAACAAACCAATTAAAGTCCAAGAACTTTTGAAACACCCCTCGTATGTACTTATAAAATGGCACAGCAGTCTGCGTTGTTGTTTATGTGTTAACTGTCATCAAATATTTATTTAATGTTTCTTATTTTTAGTATCAGATCGTGATACGATCTTGGTCCCGAAAGAATACGAGCAAAAGGCTAATGGATCAACGAAGCATTTTAATGACAGTGCATGTACTTCTATTCACTTGTAAAGAACTGACCAACTATTCTTCGAAGAGAAATGATATAAAAAGCAAGCATATTATTCCCATTAAGGTTCATTTGATTTTAACATTTCGTTGCATCATTTCCAGATCTCCAAAACTATTTTTCGTCTTTTAGAGAAAGACAACTTTTAAGTGTTACCCTCGTGAGATAATTTTTTACATACAGTGTTATGGAATTGCATTTTATTTAAGTTATAAGCATTCCAGAACAATAAAGGTAGTACATATAGAAAGAACTTGGAAAGATTGTTTCAATTTTCAACGATACCAAAATAATCAAAAACCGCCAAAAATTGAGTTCCAGGGTTGTGGAAATAAGGCGAAAATGTATCAACCTGGGTAACGGATAGAATAAATCTATGATTACATGATACAATAATTTTGCATTGATGAATCATATTTGAACTGGAAGACCTCGTAAAGCGAGGGTTAACATGTTGGTGATAATCGGAAAATATAAGTACTTTTAAAAATGTAATGAAGCAAAATTTAGATGGAATATATTAGATAAAACAGGAGGCCAATGTACACATTATGCATATACTTGTATTATATTAAAACTGTATTCTATTATAATTAGTATGTATTTCATTATCCGTCGTATATCCATGGTCAACTAATATTCAACATAGTTCTGTTGTAAGTAATTACTCTTGTGTCAAACAATTATTTTGTTATGAGGAGTACTTAAATGTTTTACCAAAAACTCTAAGATTTTATTTTACCAGATTAAGACTGTCGGTGCAATTATTATGCCGTAAAATATGATAAAATTGCATAACAAATATTTGTAAGATATTCTTATTATTGATTTAAAATGAAATGACATCATGATTTTGTTAGACAAAACCAGACTCTATATTTTGACATTGTTTGTTTAAGTTATTATAACTTCATAAACCAGTTGATTATAATGGTGTTAACATTTTTGTCATTTAGCGCAATTCTTTTGATATTAAGAAACCTACATTTATTTTCATTTAAAACTATTTAAACCATAATTTATCTGGCATAATTCTCATGTCTCAACTTCCTTTCATCCGTATGGAGGTGCAAAGCCATGTTTGCATAATTGTGATTAGGTGCGAACAATTTTAATTGATACTTTGATATGTTTATTTATCATCAAAGCCCTTAATGTCTGGCTTCCAAATTATCTTTGTTTTAGGCGTGTATAAAAACATGTAACTTTATATGCTAGTGAGAAATAAGAATTCATTCAAAGGAGTACCTTTACTTTACATTTAACTGGAGTACCAGAACTTGCATTTAGGTTATTTTATTTTAATATTCACTGGAGTACCAGCTTGATATACATATTGGAGAACCATAACTTAATGATTAAATGATTTAGAAGACGAATTTCACTTTACATGCATATGTCCTTTTTTCGAACTTTCACGTAGGAAATAGTTTAAGACTTATTATTTCAAAAGACCTTCTATGTTTAAATTTTAGAATTACTTCAATCAAATGAGAGAAAAACTTTACATAACTTGGCCTTATTCACTAAAACACGCACTTAACCAGAGAAATATCATACTTAGTATTATAATTAATTGAGTTTATTCCCCTTATTCCTATTTCTTTTGTTTCATTATTATCATATATTATATAATATACAATCACTTGTAATATTCAACTCTATGTATGACATTTGTAACTTTTAAGAACAAATTTTACTATGTAATTGATGTTATTCGTAAATATATGTATTTATTTTTCCACATCATATGATGATGTAATTGTGTATATATTTACTTATGACGATGAGCTTCAATCGCTCAAGTCGATTAATAAACTTTATGTTCTGTTCTGTCTGTTCCGTATAATTGTACGTTGCTACGAAGGCTGAACAAAATATGTTTGTTTCAGGTTTCCCGACGTCCTACCCTATTTTTTACCCCGACGTTAGAATGTTTTTTTCGCGTTATATTTTTTTTTCGCGTTATAACATTTTTCGCGTTATAACATTTTTTCGCGTTATAACATTTTTTTAGTAAAATTTCTTTGTGTGAATTTTTCTTAAGGTTCATATTTCTGCCCAGTTATTAGACGCTTTACGAGTATTCCAGCTATAGAGCATTATATTCACCTTGATTAAACATTATCCATGTTAAAATGGAAAGGGGATTTGTCTTTTTAACATATATTCATCTTAATCTATGTTTAATTTACAATATACTTCGTTTGAAAAAAAATCTCAAAAAAAATGTCCGACCTACCTACCCTATTTTTTAGGGGCCTGAAACAAACATATTTTGAGGCCTAATGGTAAATTTTTTATGAAACATTTGTGTGTGTGTTTTGTTATGTTATTCTCCGCTGATAAAGAGAAAACACAATCTCCTTCGGCGGAAACAGTGCCCGGAAGGAAGACAATAGGTGGGCCGAGTTAGAAAAAAGAATTCAACATATTTTTATGCTTAATGGGAAATGTTAGCTATTTTTAAGCTCTATGTAGCATACTGTTTCATATCTACATATGTAAATAAAGACCATATCTGTTTGGTGAAAATGAAAAAATAGCTGTTTATAAATACAGTAAAACATCAATAAGACCACCTTGAAAGCTGGTCTTAATATTAAGGTTGAGTAAAGAGCAAAATAGAGAAAATGGAGTTGAAAAATTGTGTTTTTATTTTTTATCTTATCATTGAGGTGGTCTTTAAGTGAAGTTTTACAGTATACTGTATATCAAAACATCACCAAAATCGGACTTTAAAATATTAAGACCATCTCAATATTACGACCAGCTTTCAAGGTCCCAGTGGTGGTATTATTATCGAGGTTTTACTGTATTTGAAATACAAGTTATTCACAGAAAAAATCATTATCACATGTGTATTGTCTATAACGTTGTCTGTTAAATCGTTGTTATGTATTTAAATGAATTACTGTTTTGTTTACGTTATATTTGTCCATTTAAATCTCAGTATAATAATTATGTTCATGTAATATTATGCAGTATATAGGCCTATATTGTTATTGAAAATTAAAGATATAAAGCCATCCTTTTCGACTTCATTTGAATCTTCAAAAATTGTATTTGCCTGTTGTGAATTTCAATAATTTCAATGTTTAATTGCACGACAACAAGTTACCATGGTAACCTATAAATGAATAGGTAACATTAACTTCGAGTATATAATTATCCAGCCGCATATAGCAATGTAAGGGAGATAATTCAGTTCAAGTGTCCGGACCATTCGGAAAACCTCGGCCAACTACGTCAGGTGTTATTAGAATAACGAAGTGGTACGGAAATATCCGAGAGCTGACGAGAATGGTGTCCGGACCAATGGAGTTTCGTCAAAGGGAAACTACTCGGTCGGAAAGAGAGATATTCCACTATATGCAAACAGCTACTCATTGTTGTACGACAAGACAAGTCTAGGGGCCTTATTCACAAACACTTTAAGACTGAAACTCAGACTTAGACTTTAAATTTTCAAAAGTTATAGTTACCGGCCTTTCGTTTTCGTTCAATCTGAATGGATGAAATTGTGTCAGAATACTTGTTGTTACCCATTCTACATTTTTGCCAACTTTTATTTAGATCTATATTATAATAAAAAAACATAGTCCTCGTGCCTAGTGGCAAAATGTATCAAGATGAAAGAATATTTATGTAATGATGCACATTAAATTTATTCATTGACTTTCTTGAAGTTATTTATATATTTATAAAGAGCAACATGATTATATACTAAATGCATGCATTATCAAAAAAACACCCACATTTTACAACACAAAAACATACAATGGTATGAAATGATGCATGTATAAACAAGTATATTAGTAATGTTTCAAACATTTTTAAAGTATAAAGCTATAAAATGCCTGTGTTCCTCCAATTTGAAGAGCAATTGTATCACTTTCCTTTTCTGAACATGTTCATTTAAGAAATGTCACTGTTTAATTCATTATGTATTACTATGTGAAATATGTTGCTCAGTCATCCGCAGGCCTGGCTCATAGACCGAATAATAATGTAATGTTCTAAATAAAGTAAAAACTAGGAAATTCCACCGACTTGCTTTGCCCCCCACAACCCTTTGTAAACTGACACGCGCCTTTCAAAACCCATGTCACGCTGCACAGCGATATTGTACATGGACAGTTTTGTACCATACAATAATGTTCGAGTGTTCGACCTATCTCCTACTGTTAGATAATATGAAATAAGAAGGCATTTCGCTGAGACTTTAGAACCTGTTCGATGTATCTACTGTGTTCGAGCCAAACCTTTCGAAGTTCTACTGTATTGCCTTCAAAAAACGATTCGATGAAAATTAAACCTTGCATGAAACCACTCAAACCGTCAACAACTACTCAAATGTTATTCATGCAAGACGTTGAAGGAAATTAGCCTAAGGCCAACTTTAACAATATATGTCTATTGTACCCAGAACGATCCAATGATTTTTTTACAGGTCCCAACAGGACAACCCCATTTATTTTTTGTTTTCAGACAGGTACATAAATGACCAGGTAGAATTTAATATTTTAACAATACACACAGAATGTGAATAACAAATCAGATATGTTTCTTATTGTTAACGCTTAGTGCATATTGTTTAGTAGTATAAGCGGAGACATGCAACACAGAGTTTTAATAAAAAAGGTTAAATAAAAAGGTACAATGCCACTATAGGAGTAGTATATTTCTTGTTAAATGATTCCATCGAACTTGACATAGACTCAAATTTTATTTGACTTTTTCATGCAGAATATAGCCGGTTTCATGTCCAAAGACCAAATATATCTAAACAAAATACACCCTTCCCCGGTCCATTCCAACATATTGTGCAAGGCACGCCTTACCTATGGACATTCAAGTTCGAAGAAATAATAATTTGAACACACAAACAGGTTTACGGCAAGACCGACATGGGTGTAGATTCCTACATGCCGTGTAGGCCGCGGGCTACACTTATTTCGAAAAATCTAAATACTGTAATAAAATGGCCAACACTGCAATAAAATATTAAATGTATGTTTTTGATGTGATTGTAAGCATATTAACCGGAACGAAATATACACCAAAAGCAGCTCAGGCGATCTAGCTACACAACTTTTTTTCCGGGGGACCATGCCACTGGACGCCCCTAAAACTAGGCATTCGCATCAATTTCAGCTAAGCTATGCTCCTAGCCGATATATGGGATCACGGACGACAGCGATTTACCATTTGAAGTGAAATAATAACTTCAATAATAGCTTCAAATGATTCGTCTTATACGACTGCGTCTTTGTAATTTTGCCAAGGCATTAACCAACAATACTACACGCCAGGAAATCGATCTGTCTCCGAAAAAACAGTATTACGGAATAGACAACATAGCGGATAGGCTACTGCTAAGGCGGTACGATGCGGGGTAGATAAATATATTAGGGGGATATAAATCTACTTTTATATTTATCTTACATCTAGATGATGAATCAACATGCTAATTGGTGGTTTCAACCAGTATATTACATTAAGTAATGGTTCAAACAGATAGAATGATAGAAACATGTCCACAAGTTAATCGAACCGCCTTGCCATTCTAACGATTCAAAAATAACAGTAAAACATGAATCATTTCTGTAATAACCAAAGCTCTCGGTACTAGCCATGAATCTTAGTCTTGTACCCAGCGTAAGTAGTTATGCAAAAAGCGGAGGAGGGGTATTCATCCTGGTATCGTCAAAACTCAATAGCGATCAGCCAGAGGAACTTGTACTTGACAGCAATACTGAGATGGTTTGGTGCAATATTAAAGTAAAAGGAGTACATAACATGTATATTGGTTCATTCTACAAACCTCCATCATCCACAGACCCAGCATACCTGCAAGACCTAGCCACTTGCTTATCCAGGATTCCAAGAGGATCACACCTATGGTTGGGCGGCGACTTTAACCTTGCCGATATAAACTGGGAAGATGAGAGCCTACAACCCCATCCGTCAAACTCAAGACAGTGTCAACAGTTGCTTAATAGTATCAAAGACTCATTTTTAGACCAGATTGTCACATCACCAACACGAATTACAGAATACACAAGTAACCTCCTAGACCTATTCCTTACAAACAACAAGTCACTCATAAACAAATGTGAAGTCATTCCGGGAATTGGAGACCATGAAGCCATCTTTGTTGAATCGAGCCTCCGCCCCATGCGAGTAAAAGTCCCAGCAAGGAAAGTATTCTTGTACAAAAAGGCAAATTATGATGCCATCCGTTCAGAACTTGCACAATATTATGACACCTCCATTGAAACTACTTTTGGTAACACAGTAAACTTTGCTTGGAAGATGTTTGAGGGTAAATTAAAACAACTGATAAATGACTTATACATGTACAATGTATATACCATCCAAAATGTTATCAGGAAATAAGGTCAACAAGCCCTGGATAAACAAAGAAGTTAAATCCCATATTAGGAAATGTAATAAGCTCTACAAGAGGCATAAGACCACTCACGAGGCTAGACACAGAAAACAATACCTGACCAAGAAGTCTGAAACCCAGCGCCTACAAAGACAAACATACTGGAGATACATGTATATTGAAAACCTCATAGAAGTTGGTGACACAGAAACAGTTCAACCAGAACAAGCAACAGCGTTTTTGGAACTATATAAAATCTCTGAAAGTTGACAACTGTGGAATCTCACCACTAAGAGAGAAAGGCAAGCTCCACAGTGATCCTGCTGATAAAGACAACATCCTCAACAAACAATACCAGTCAGTTTTGTTGTATTCGTTGTTGTTAGCTCAGAATGAGATTGACCGCAGAGCGTGGGAGTAAATGTATATTAACACCAAGACGTGTGGCTAGTTCTAAGATTTAATAAGAAGTAGTGGGCAGTGTATCTGCTGGACTTATAACAGGTAGATATCTGAGCATGCGCATTATCAAGTAGATAGATAATATAACAGTTTTTACTGATGAAACTCTACATGATATTCCAGTCACAGAAGGAGAACCATCACCTACTATGCCAGATATACAAGTCACAACAGAAGGGGCACTTAAGCTACTACAAAAGCTAAACCCAAATAAAGCAACAGGTCCTGATATGCTACCAGCAAGAATACTGAAAGAACTTGCAGATGCTTGTGCGCCATACTTATGCCACATCTTCCAGACATGCCTTACCACAGGACTCGTCCCCGATGTTTGGCGAACCGCGAACGTCTCCGCCGTGTTCAAAAAGGGTGATCGATACAAAGCCAGTAACTACCGACCTGTTTCATTAACGTGTATTTGCTGCAAGATGCTCGAACATATAGTCGTCAGTAATATCACGAAGCATCTTGACCGATACAACATATTAACTGACTCACAACATGGTTTTCGTCAAAAACGTAGAGCTCTGCGAGACACAGCTTGTGTCCCTCGTTGATGAACTGGCAAAATTCATGGACAACAGGAAACAACATGATATGGCGGTACTTGATTTCAGCATAGGCGACTTCATGCAAAATTGGACCACTACGGCATAAGAGGCTCCACCTACAGCTGGGTAACTGCCTTTCTGTCAAACAGAACTCGGCAGGTGACAGTAGAGGGAGCAGTGTCCGACCCAGCACCCGTTTGCAGCGGCGTCCCCCAGGGAAGTGTACTCGACCCGGCTTTGTTCCTGATATTCATCAATGACCTCCCTCTTCATGTAACATCCAAGACCCGCATATTTGCTGACGATTGCGCTGTGTACCGCGAGATAAACTCGGAGGAAGACTGCCGACAATTACAGAATGACCTAAGGGCATTGGAGGGGTGGGGGAGAAAATGGGGTATGTGTTTCCACCCAGAGAAGTTCAGCATCCTTCGTATACACAGGAAGCGATCTCCTATCCTGTTCGACTACACGTTGAAGGGACACACTTTCACCATTGACAGCACTAGCAGATACCTCGGTGTGGATCTCGTCCAGAACCTACCATGGAACACCCACATCGACCGAACTGTGAACAACGGGAACAGCACACTTGGCTTCCTGCGTTGAAACCTACGCATTGGAAACGAGGAAGTCAATGCAGCCGCACACTTCTCGCTTGTCCGTCCCAAGCTCGAGTATTGCTCAACAGTGTGGAACCCGCATACCAAGGTGCTAACAAACAAACTAGAAATGGTTCAGCGAAGGGCTGCTAGATTTGTGACTAACCGACATCATAACACTAGTAGCGGTCCAGATATGCTAGTACACCTCCAATGGGAATCGCTCCAATCCAGGCGAGCCAAGATCCAACTCACAATGTTCTACAAGATTATCAACGGACTGGTAGCCATTCCACATGAGCAGTACCTTACTCCCTCAGCTAGAACCCACTTCTCAGGACGGAAATACATACAACAGTCAGCTTCTACATCACACTACATGAACTCTTTCTTCCCTTGAACCACAACAGCATGGAACAAGCTCCCAGCTATAGTAGCTGAAGCCCCTGACTTGGTTTCTTTCAAGCAGGGGGTCTCAATCATGTCATGTTAAGGCCCGGTCAGCTACAAGTAGCCACTAAGGACTCCAAGAGCTGTGTCGGTCGCGGCATCCGTAACCGGGTTGGTTTGGGACGAGGAGATGAAAACGGTGAAAATGTAGCTACCCACTAACTAACTTTACTCTTCTGTCTTTTAAGTATCAATCTCTTCTGACTCTTCTATCTTCTAGTTCATTATTTTCAAGGTCTTGCACATCAAACGTCGCGTAATAGTCAAGAGTGACTGTGTTGACGATAACATGTAGTAGACAATTAATTATGATTTTTTTTATGGTAAGGGCAGGTAATCCAAGCTACTATGTGATTCTCACGGCGACATGATTCTTACGTAGTTACCGCAAATGTTTACAAATCGAAGTTCCCGGTAAAAGTGACTACATAACTACCGATATATATCCTGTCGGTGTGACAAAAGTATTTTCTGTGATAGTTTCGCTCAAAGGTAGCAATGTAGTTAAATTTTAATGTCACATTTTTGTATATTTCTTTCGTGTTTATTGAAAAATTACATATTTTCTGTACTGCACCCCTCCCACTTTGGTTGACATGACAATAATTTCAACTAACATAATCCTAAATAGCTTCGTTTCGACCCAATGTGTTGTGAAAGCTTGTTCCTTCAGTCTTTTCTAAACTAAATCTTAAATATTTCAGGTATGAATCATTAACTTTATGAAAATATTTGCCCCGAAAGTGTATTGTATTTTAAGTATTAAAGTAAATCAAGGGGAAAATTTGCCTGATGAGGGGGTCAAACTCACAACTCCCTAAAGACTAGTATAACGACTGACCTAACTAGGCGGCCATCGAATCCCACACCACTTAGCTCCTCCCCATTCCGACATTTGAGGTTCAACCACCATGGGCTGTCGTCCTTTGTTGCCACCATTGACATGTAGTGTTTTCTGCTATTCTGCCTTACAGGGTTGGGTTTTTGCTGGCAAAAATTAGTTTTTTCCTTGCCAGTGGTAAAGACTGGTAATAACTGGCAAATATGGCAAAAACTCCTCCACTAGATGACAAAGTTATTAAGAATAAATCAGGCCTTTTTCTGTCAGTTTTGGGAAAAAGACCCTAGATAAATGGGAAATTTAGTGTCGTAAAATTTGCCAATTTGGGACAACTTTAATCGCTTCGTAGTTAGAAGAACAGGCTTTTCATATCTAAATTTTGTCTAAACAAGCATTCTAATCTACATTTCTTATCAACTGTCAAAAAGACACACAAAATGTCCACAATCGTTTATAACACGAGGGACAATAATGGCCAGAGTTATTCAAAGAGCTTCAAGTTGAAGATATACAAGGTCACCCCAGTAGACAATTTTTCGTAGCTGCTTCTGATTTTTCAGATTGGGGAAAAAAACATATTTGGGAATGGGTCAGATAGTCTGACCTGTGGGAATTATAGAAAAAGGCCTGTAAATAAACACTTAATACATAATTATAACAAATCATATATATGTTATATGTTGGACATTATGCAAAATTACTAGTTCAATACATGTATACATTATTTGATGCTGAGAGCATCTCGGCACTAAAGAAAAATATCATTAAATTACTGAATAATGCAGGCATCTTTTTCTATACTGAGGCAGCTCATAAGCTTGGACTGAATGTAACTGAAGTTTGAAAACATTCTTTGTTTCTTCCATCTCTTGTAGACATCTTTAGGCTGATTTTGAAATTTCAGTGTATAGATACGCAAATGAAAACTGATAGGATTTGTGGGACAAACTCTGGCCATTTTAATTTGTTTGTATACATTTTTTAATTTGCATCTATTTATCATCGCCACCGTTTTCCCAATTGAGCGACGCCTCCGGAAGAATGTTTGGTCTTTTTAGATATTTGGAGGATAGTGCATGATACAGGAGATACCCCAGTTGCAGAAGCACCCCTGGTTCTTTTACGTGCTCGATGTTTGTAAAGCATCATACACGGGACCTCATCGAACCTGCGATCCCTGGATTACTTGTCCAGCGCGTTACCACTGGACTACGGATCTGCTACGGCCATTTTAAAGAGTGGCTAATAATTACATGTGAATTTGGACATAAAGTTATACCATGACAGACCCGCATGATGGCATCTGTCATCTATGCCTCTAATACACAGTGCAATGCACAAATATATAGATGTCAAAAAGGTGTGAACTTAAAATGGGGATTAGCCGATGAAAACTGCCCATCTCGTTCTTGTATACATAATCATTATGCATTATCTTGAGATCAATGAATAACATTTTAGACATAAAAGCACTAATTTAGTAAGTAGCCTTAAATTTCTTACTCACATATTTATGCCAAACCAATTTTAGTTTTTGCCACCTTATTTTTTCCTTGCCGTTTTTCCGGGTATTTCCAAGTTTTTTTCTACCCATGGCAAAAACTGTCCAACCCTGTTGCCTTACTTCCGGTTTCGTGGTATTTTGCCAACAAAAATACATTGAAACAATTTGGCATTTAATAGGAAAAAATATGGGGAAAAAATATTATCATCAAAATAACTGTAAAATATTTGAAAGAAGAAACTGAACTCAAAAGAAGTATTACAAGTAATTTTTTCTTCCATTAAGAGTTCGTTATTTCGTAAGAAGTTCGAAAATACAAGCAAGGGGGGAAAGGCCTGATGTAGGTCTCCTACCTGTGACTCACTAAATGCTTGAACGGCTCTACGGAATTGGCTAACTGTACAGCTGTCTAACGCCACACCACTTCATCTTAAATCTTTTTAACACTTACCTCATTATTTCTCCTTGTTTTATCTTTCACTTAAACAAACATCCAACATGCACTGACCCATCATGGAATGATGGATGTTTTTTTTTTGTATTTGCGTTTATTTATCGTCGCCACCGGTTTCCCATATGGGCGACGCCTCCCGAAGAATGTTAGTCATATTAGATTTTTGGAGGATAGTGCATGATACAGAAGGTGCCACAGTTCCAGAAGCACCCCTGGTTCTTTTACGTGCTCGATGTAAAGCATCATACACGGGACATCGATTTTTAAAGTCTCGTCCGAAAGACTGTTAGTACAATGTACGGTCAGTGATGGATTGGGGAATCGAACCAGCGATCCCTGGATTACAAGTCCAGCGCGTTACCACTGGACTAAGGATCCGCTACTGATGGATGTTAAATGCATGCAAGAGTAGTATAAGAAGGTGCACAATATTTTTGGTTGACGGACGTTGGCCCCTTCATTATTTTGCACATGTGGACAAAAGCCCCTTTAACATAGGACATTAGCCCCAATCAAATATTTATTAGTATTTTATCTAAACAGGGAAATAATAATGGGGAAAGTTTAGGGCAAAATTAAATGCCTTAAAACAAATATTTTTACAAGTATTTAAAAACAAGGGAACATCCGAGAAGTTTGGATCTAGTAATAATTAGTGTTAACAGAATCTGATAATGACCTAAAATTAGAAACTTAGTATTATACATAATCAAAAAAAAAATTGAAGTTTGTTTAACAATTTGTTTAAATATTGTTATAGGTCTAATGTCCTGTGATCAAGAGACTTTTGTCTGAATGTGCAAAATCATGAAGGGGCTTTTGTCTGCCAATGCAAATTGGAGCTAAGGGGCTAATGTCCTAGGGGCTAATGTCCTACATTCCATAGCATGATGGACGTTAAGTGCATGCAAGAGTAGTCTAAGAAGGTGAACAATATTTTTACAGTAATTGAGCTCAATGCTTACATTTATAGATTAAGTGACTGGGTAATTTTCCCGGCTAATATTGACACCGCTGTTTCATTATATTATTAATTTGTATACTACGTACTCATGTTGTCATGTTTTATATAAACGGTACAATAATGTGTTCCACAATTTTTACAGGATGTGTACGTGCTGTGAAGTATGGCTGTAAATATATCAGGTGGATGTTTTTGCTGTGGAGGATCGGCCTCTGCGAGAATGGATATCGATGCAGCATTAGATGAACTGGGAATGCTAAGTTCAGTGACTGAAAGCAGGAAACAGTATATACAGGTAAACATCAATTGTCCTCCTCCTGCTTATTATGGGAAGTTCTGGGGTTTCCATTGGATTTCTCAAATGGGGGTCTTCGGACGCCCACATTTGCAAATTATGAGGGTCTTCGGACGCCCACATTTGCAAATTATGGGGGTCTTCGGACGCCCACATTTGCAAATTATGGGGGTCTTAGGATGCCCACATTTGCAAATTTTGGGGGTCCCAATAGTAAATGCTGGCTGTGACATTTTTTTCCATCGGCCTTTAACGTGACACTTGCAAGGTGCCAACCACTGAGGCGATATTTGTTGAGAGTAATTACCACAAAGTTGTTTAAATAACGAAAAGTGATTATTTGCCAAAATAGGATAATCCGACACTCGTGGATCCTACTGATGCACATCTGTTCATAAATGCGAGTCCTCAGCCCAAAAATTGCATCAGAGATGCAGAAAACAGGTGTCCGTGAAATCCCTGGAAGTTGTCAGTTATTTGCCTAGAAATCAAGTTAATGCATGTTGGTAACCATTGAACACTGGTTTAGTCATCTGAGTGCTGTTCATGACTGAACACCAGTTTTCAAGGTGTGGTCGTATTATTGAAGTTTACTGTATATTGTTCATTATATGCTACCTAAAAATTTTCCAATTTAAACAACTACAACACTAATTTTCTCAATCACGCCGGATCCATTCCCAACATGGTGAAAAAAGCCTTGTTATATTATCTGTTATAAAAGTATTGCTAAGAAAATACAGTAAAACCTCAATAGTACGACCACCGTTGGGACCCTTGAAAAGAGGTGTTCTTATTGAGGTGGTCTCAATATTGAGGTTGAATAAATTGTGTTCTAAATTTTGAGGACTGGTGGTCTTATTGTTGAGGTGGTCGTTAGGTGAGGTTTTACTGTACATTCTTTTGTTTTCAGGAAAGAATGCGAACGAGAAGTGAGAGTGGTCTGTTAACAAAGCATCAGTCTTACCCTAAATCTCATAGTCTGCCGACTAGTTCGGCAGCATCCACCTACCAGATTGTTCACATTGACACAAACTATATTACCGGCTTCTCGGATTTACCGAAGCCGGACTGCGTTAAGGCTTCTTGTGCTGGGGATACTGCGTTAAGTAACGAGGAAGTGTTTGTTGATCATGCCAAGGAGTATCGTACACAACCGTTTGATAATGTGGAATCCATGGCTGACAAGAGAAGAAAAATGAGATTAAAATACCGACGAGAGGACATTACTGCTCGGAATCGTAGACTTCTCTCTAGAAAGCGCGCTAAACAGCCGTATGAAGTACCATGGCGGTTGACACAGTCTTTTCAAGAAAATCTTTTAAATCGTCATGACGACATTCCAGAATCTAAGTCAAACTCTTCTTCTCCGGTCAAACCGGTCAATTCGGATACGCTTCCAAGGTCAAGGTCATTGGACAACATAGATTTTTCTAGCTTCTTTATTAGTGAGAACCAAGATCGTAGAGACATAGACAGTGTTGCCACCGAACTCAAGAATCTGAACGTGTCTGATTCTTAACAAATGTTTTGTATGTTTTTTTCTCTGAATTTTGAGACATGTGCAAAACTGTTATAAATACGTTCAAGTTTATTGAGCAGTTACGACAGTATTGCACTACACTTATGTGATTGTTATTTATATACCTTGAAATTAAAGCCCCAGTATTTTCTACTTCAGCCAGGCTATTGTTGTATAAACTGCAGTATGTTTGGTTCAGTTGTAACGCCCTGAACGTGTTAACCTCGACAGCTGCTTCCATTTTTATGCCCCCTTTCGAAGAAGAGAGGGCATATTGGTTTGCACATGTTGGTCGGTCGGTATTTCCGTCCGTCCGTAAGCTTTTCGTTTCCGATCGATGGCTCAAGAACCCCTTGACCTGTCATCCTCAAACTTGGTCCACACATTCACCTTGGGTAGCAGAGGAACCCTATTGTCAAAGGTCAAGATCATAGGGGGGGCATAATGTTTTACAAACATCTCTTGTTACGACTTCAATTAGTGGCGTGATTGGATATTTGCCCGATCTGAACTCTACATGTATAAGCTTTGCCACAATAAAACCTGTATTGGTGACTAAAAATCCATATTCATGTTTTTACATTTTCTAACAGATATATGTTTCAACTTTCGTTTAAAACCAAAAGTATTACAATCGGATGTCTACTTTTCTTTTTATAGCAATTCCAATATTAAGAACAAGATGCAAAAGTTAGCTACAAAATGATGTTGTTGCTCAGAATGTAATTCTAAAACAATCAGCTGCTCTTCAAATGAAAAAAAACAAATCATGCAATACTTGTATTTCTTAATTTGTTTAATTTTATAAATTACCATAAAGCTTCCAAATTAAACATCTTCAGACAAAAAACTTAGTTCGTGACATCTGTACTTCAATACTTCCCTAAACCAACTAGTTCGTGACATCTGTACTTCAATACTTCCCTAAACCAACTAGTTCGTGACATCTGTACTTCAATACTTCCCTAAACCAACTAGTTCGTGACATCTGTACTTCAATACTTCCCTAAACCAACTAGTTCGTGACATCTGTACTTCAATACTTCCCTAAACCAACTAGTTCGTGACATCTGTACTTCAATACTTCCCTAAACCAACTAGTTCGTGACATCTGTACTTCAATACTTCCCTAAACCAACTAGTTCATGACATCTGTACTTCAATACTTCCCTAAACCAACTAGTTCGTGACATCTGTACTTCAATACTTCCCTAAACCAACTAGTTCGTGACATCTGTACTTCAATACTTCCCTAAACCAACTAGTTCGTGACATCTGTACTTCAATACTTCCCTAAACCAAGGTCAATAATACAGGTTTAGTTTTGGCAGCGCTCATATTTAACTTAATTAGGAATAGAATCGTACTTTATAACTGCTTATCCTAATACCCGAAACTCATATAATAATTTGAATGAAAACAATTTTTCTTACAGCCTTTTTTTGCTGCTTATTTATTCCTGCCTTCTTACAAACGATCTTTAAATCTTTGCGTTATAAAATTCCTTAAACGTTTTCTGAAACTGCGAAACATCAGTCAGATACAGGTATTTCTTATGCTAGCGTTAACTCGGCGTGTTATTCAGGGTAGGACATACCTGTTTTGGATATGTATGATTTTGGAAAATATGTAATAAAGTGACAATGTAGTGTTGTAGAATACATCTGTATGAAGGCATTCACCATAGATGTTTTCATGGTTAAGAGTATATTTTGATAAAAAAGCAATCTAGACTATTTACCTTTAATATTTTGGACTCAATTTTATGTGACTGTATATTTTTTGGCATCCTCCCTACCCAGGCTATTCATAACATATATTATACCCTGGGCAAACTGACTGTAAAAATCTTGTACTCATGAATAATGACTGGGGTGAAATCCAGCAGCTTGATTGGCCACATGACGCACTCCTCATGCGATACAAAAATTGCGGCTTTCAAATTGCACATTTGTTTTCAATGGTCGCCGCCATTTTGTCAATTTGCTGATAACTCTTCACAAAGGAGATTCCTTCTTTTTTTGTTATCTTCAATTTCATTGGTCGAGAAATGCTAATGAATATTCAGTAATGATACAGTAATGGCTTGGGTGAAGTAGAGAGACATTTTTAGTGGTTTATTTAATTCCTGTAGGTTGTGATACATATTTTGGCTGTTTGCTCTTTTGCATTAATGTATACTTTGAGTTTGTAGAGTATGATTGAAAATTTTCGTTTTTTTAAAATTTGAAGAACATTTTCGTTGATCACAATTTGACTTGCATATATCACAGGGTAATGCCATTTCTGTCTTCATTGTTATTTCGTGAATTTATCAATCTTTTAACGCTATTTCTCCTGTAACGGAAAAAATAGTAGAACATTTTCTGCATTTTTCAAGTTTGCAGACTTTTGCGGTTGGTTTATTTCCATAAGATAAGATAGCTGCCAATATTGGCTATGTTCAGTAGTTATAAGTATGTTGACATAATTCTGTGAAATGTAATTGCTATGAAAATCTTTTTGCTCCAGTTTTTGTGTTGTTTCACCCTTTGATTTTTTGTTGTCATTTTTACTGTACATAACAAAAATATATACATGTATTGTTAAAACTACTTAATAAGGATGAGTAAAAAGGTTAAAATTTCCAGATATATCTGTGTATTGTCAGGGTTCAAGAACTAGGACGTATGTTAGATTTTTGGTTTGTTGCATATTTCTATTTTGGAGAGTTTTTACTGTGTAAAATCCATAATAAGTTGAAGTTCGAGGGACGTAGCTGACTTCTGTTGCAGGTTTTTGATGATATTTGTTGATGGATATATAAAACTTACCCATGGTCAACAAGTCAACTTTTTAAATATAATGAGTCAGATGCATACCATAGTAGTTCAATATATACCAGCGCCGCTGTATGATTTCCAACCTCTTCATTACGTGACGTCATTTCCAGAAAACGTCACATGTGATGTCACCACGTACTGATTGTAAGCAATATTTGCTCCATATGAAAACGAAGTGATCATGTGGAGTAAATATTGTTTCTTGCTTGCAAATAGTGAGATCACATGTTGCGTTTTCTTGAAATGACGTCACTTACAGAAGAGGTTGTAAATCCCATAGCAGCGCTCATATTCAGTTGGAACTCGTTCATTCAAATTTATAGAGTTCAAACAATACATGGTTTCGAATACCCCATTTCAATTGATATGCCTAAGAAGATACATCGGGACCTGATTTCAGACGATGCCAACTATTTAGATAGTATGTTGTTGAATCAACAAGGTTATATTGCGTCATTAACCTATGATAGAAATGTGACACCCCTGGGTAATCATTGAAGCCCAATGTGACAGTAGTTATCATCTCTTTAACACCTGGTTCTTTCAAATTGGTTGTAAAACAAAAAGTAAAAATACGGCTACAGTCAGACCTCGTTTATTCGACAACCTTCTATCAGAATACTTGGTATCATCCGAAATAAATATCAGGTCTATCTTCTTTGGCACATCAAATTTAAATGGGCTATTCGAAACCATGTATTATTCGAAATTAAATTTCCGACCCGATGAATTCAAACGAACGAGGTCCGACTGTGTTAATACCTAGAAAAATTCTGAAATCAGATTTTTTTCGAAACACTGAAATATATGCTTGTTACTACATTGATATCTGCTAAAAATGTATTCAAAATTGCACTGAAATGTGTTCGATGATTTTGTATAGAAGAGAAGCTGTCTGACACAATCTGAAGGCAGCTACGCCTTGCATATTTATATTATATTTCACCCATTTGTTTATCTGTTTATGGAAATGTGTTATGCTTCTATAAATTGCTACATATTTAGTGCAATGTCTGAACAAACATAATGGTTCAGTGAATTGTAGTATAAATTGTCAGTTTAAAATACTCTTGGTAAAGCAGGGTTTATTTTGGGAATATGACCCATACCCTCAAATTGGGAATTTTTGTGCGTTAATCTTAGAAATTGGGAAAAATATCTAAAAATTACTGCAAAATTATATAAATAAAATTAAAGGATGAAGTGATTAATTATACTATATATATAAACTCCTTGCTAGAGTAAAGCCTCTAACTTTGATAATTTTTGGCTGAATTAAACCAAAACTTTTTCTTCAGATTTATTGGGAATTTTTACATTCAAATTGGGAGAACGATATACTTTTTATCATTGGGAATATAGCAGAAAAACAGCTATAAAAACAGCTATAAAAACAGCTATAAAAACAGCTATAAAAACAGCTATAAAAACAGCTATAAAAACAGCTATAAAAACAGCTATAAAAACAGCTATAAAAACAGCTATAAAAACAGCTATAAAAACAGCTATAAAAACAGCTATAAAAACAGCTATAAAAACAGCTATAAAAACAGCTATAAAAACAGCTATAAAAACAGCTATAAAAACAGCTATAAAAACAGCTATAAAAACAGCTATAAAAACAGCTATAAAAACAGCTATAAAAACAGCTGAAAATAAACCCAGTAGAAGATGTTTGAGGAATCTCATATTTGAATGTACACTATTGAATCTTCTAAATAATTTTTGACTAAAATAGTGCTTGCAAGAGTTATTTCCCTTGAATCCTTTACTAGTGTACTGTATATTATGATTTTGAATGAACTTGCTTGAAAACGTTTAATTGCTTCGACAATTGTTAGAAAGGCATTTTGACAATTAATAGTTGTTTCATTAGGCTTAAAAAATATGTTTGTTTCAGGTTACCCGACCTACACTATTTGTTGTCCCGACCTGAGAACATTTTTTCGCATGTTAATAATTTTTTTCTT
Organism: Mactromeris polynyma; assembly: GCA_032209605.1. Lineage (NCBI taxonomy): Eukaryota > Metazoa > Mollusca > Bivalvia > Venerida > Mactridae > Mactromeris > Mactromeris polynyma. The sequence continues at coordinate 2,111,923 of JASFXZ010000014.1, forward strand.
TTCGGTATTTTTTAGTTTCTTTGTGTGAACTTTTCTTTAGGTTCATATTTCTGCCAATTTATTAGACGCTTAACGAGTATTCCAGCTATATAGCATTGTATTTACCTTGATTAAACATTATCCATGTTAAAAGGGAAAGAGGATTTGTCTTTTAACATATGTATTCATTTAAATTGATGTTTAATTTGCTTCGTTTGAAAATTCCGACATTCCTACCCTATTTTTTTTGGTACACGAAACCTGAAACAAACATTTATTTAAGCATTGGCATCCTTATTTTTCTAAAATTTGTGATAGTCTGCAAGTCTTGTGACTTATATTTGCTGATATCTTGCTTATATAATTTTATGTGTCATGACAGTACGAGAATATAGGAGCGCATATCCAGTTAAACTTATTGTAGAAATGGACTTTGACTGAAGTATAGCCTGTACATTTAAAAACGCACGTTTTTGTACCAGTGATATGTCTTTAAATGTCATTTAAATGTGTTTTAAAAGTCCATTTTGATATGAAAATACTGGTTGATTGAAAGAATATTTAGCGTTCATCATTGCGTACAATGAAACAATATCATGTTATGTTCTTATCTAGACTCCCTAGGTAAGTTCATGAAATTAGAGAAATCTTTTTGCGTTTTTAAATGTACTGAGTTTATTGTATGTATCTTTGTAATGGTCTAACTTTAGTAGATTTTGTCACAAATGACTGCCCCATATGGTTGATCATTATAGTTCATAATTGATGTATTTCAAAGAAACATTTTGTGTTGATAAATGGTGGTAATATGCGGTACTAACATGAAGCATGTTTTAATCCGAAGATATTAGATTAACAGTAGATTAAGCCGTTGAATGCATAGAAATATCTCATTATTCATATGTTGAAACAGTAAAGTTTCAGTTAAATTGTATTATTGTACGAATTTAACACATTTTGTGGTACAGAAACATATAAAATCAGCCTTGTTTGATTCAGGCCAATAGAAATAAATGTTAAATTTTCATGTTTCTATGTTTTTGCCAAGTATGCAAGGCCCATTTTTTGTAAAACGAAATTTCCATGTTGACAGGAAAATTAGAAAGATAATCTAGAAATTAATGAATCGTGCCCTTATTTATGATTTCTTATTGACGTCTTTCCGCTCATTTTGAAAAAAATTTTTTTATGTGAATCTAGAAGATTTTGTCTGTATCAGAATAAAAGGCGAACTGAAAAATGGCCTATAACCTTCTATCAACGTTTTGGTGCAAAACGGTCAATAATCAGTTTTAAGTGAAGAAGTTGATAGAGAGATTTTACACCAATCTCTGAATATCTCGCACATTTAGTAGTACCACAAACTTGTGTAACTTTTCAGCTACAAAGATAAGTGCAGGCTTTCCAGCGGCACTAAAATTCCTAAAAAAACCTATTTTTTTTATTTTTCTAAAATTCCTTAAAAAAAGTGAAAAAAATCCTAAAAAGTCATAATTTTTCATTGAAAATCCTAATTTTCATGGGGAATATCTGTGAAAGATTCTTGTATGCTTCACCCTTCTGTGATGATATTAAAGTATATATTTCTTGAGTGTTACCAGGAAACCTTTCGAAATAAATAATAGAATATTGTATGTGTTTAATTAAAAGTGTTCCAGAATTAAGCATTTTTTCGGTGATGGTGTTAAAGATACCTTCTTAAACAAAATTCTGCCCTGCCGAAATGACCTTTTCACAGAATTATTATTTTTCATAAGGCTTTGCTTGCTCAAATTCTGAAAGTTCCTATACTTGTGATTTAAACTATGTATTTTCACTGTTTGTTTACTTTGCATTTTGCACTGAAAAAAAACTCATTTTCATTATCTAAAGAGAATTTCAAAAATTCATCATTAGATCACTGAATATGCTGCTAAAATGTTATGAATTGTTGTATAAATATTCATGATATGCTTAAACATTGTCTGAAAAGGACGACTACTATATGTATAACTGTATTTGTTCACAAAAAATGTTGTTTAACCTGACGATGTTAATCTACACCATCCGCTGGTATTTCTTTTCATGAATAGTATTTTAAATGTGTTAATTTTCTATTTCAATGCTGATTGCTCATGTTTATTCAACTTTGACCTCAAACATACAGGTTTATCCACTATAGAACTAGAAATTATTTTGCGCGTTTTAAGTTATCAAAGTTCGCGAGGACAGTCATTCTATGAACAGAAGTAGTCGCAAAATTGTCACTTATAATGAAATCGCGAAAGTTTCTAGCTATTCGTATCGACATTTCGTTTTAGCCTAGTTTCTTTAAGGAATATCTCCGACATCTGATGACCAGAGTCATTGATCTCCTGGCATCTGATTGGTTGGTTTATTATGTCAGTCTTAAAATTAACCAATGATGAAACAGCATTCTGAGACTGATCTCTAAACTCTGTTTAGTAACTTCAGCCCTGCGTTCAGTAAAGGTGTTTGCGGCTAACATTTCGTAACATTTGCAATTTGGTTCCCCGTGTGCTGTGAATGTGATACGATGGGTCAGGGATACCGAAGGAAATAGTTTCGTAACATTCGCAACTGTTAGCCATAACTGAACGCAAGGCTTGTCCTAGTCACTATCTGCAATAACGGGCATACAAATTGAGCGTTCATGAATTTATGGATTGTTTGAAAATGTGAGATATTTTTGTAAGATTCCGGTCAGATCAGTGTAGTCCATCGTATGGTCTTGCCAATATATGTTTGATACTATTTTGCAACTTTGACTTTTTGTTTTTTGATGAATTATTTTATGTCTTCAAACAAATAAATTTATTTAATTTCTTCCACTGTTATTGTTTTCAATTAATTTTAACTTAGTTACAGTAAAACCACTTAAAGACCACCTATATAATAAGACCACCTCAAAATTTAGAACAGTTTTCAAGTCCATTTTCACTGTTTAGCTCTTTTTATTTAACCTCAATATTAAGACCATATCGAAAAGTTGTCAAGGGTCCCAAGGGTATTCTTATAATCGATGTTTCACTGCACACGTATTAATGTATGAATACCTTGTATAAAATTACCAGTACAAGCTCATGTGAATACAGGAAAGGTAGGCATACACTTTTACTTTTTTCAAACCAACCAAGCATAAGAAGGGATCATTATGTAACCGATAAGGACACAGAAAATAAATAATATTGATTCTGAAACGTACAAATAAATGATTTTTTTAAATAAACTGCAACTTCAATGATTAATATTAACTGCTTTTGTTTTGTTAGCTTAGTGGTAACAAGAATATCTTGAGAAAAGATGGTTGGCACAATTTGACATAAAGATTTGTTGTGCAACATAAAAAATGATGAAATGTTACGATAGGTGGTCACTCTATATTCAAACTTGATTTCGGTAAATTCATCGAAATTCAGTGGATTTCGGTAAGATAACGTACCCCCTTATCGAAAGGTATCCGCATCAAGGTTACACACATTGTTCGGTTAAAGAGAAGTTGGATTAGTGGTTAAGGTAAGATTTGATAGGTTTACACAACACCGATATGCAAATAGCAAAGCCATATACATACGGCTGTGCCGAAAAAAACGCTTGACTTCCAATATTGAGGCCATTATAAGGTTTGAACCTGGGTGTGGTATATGTCTTTTTCACCAGGATTCTAGAATTTATTTTCAAAGACACTTGTCTCGGACTTAATGGAAATGTAAAATTTGACTTGTCCTACATAGGAAGCTGGTTGTGCGAGAATATCGGTACATTTAGTAACAAACATACAATCACAATGATAGCTTCACAATCTAAAATTAATAATCACATGTATGTTTTTGTGAGACTCAAAGGTTTGACTTACAACTGAATAATTGCTTATGTTGGTTAGCTTTAAAAACAGACTCGTCAGGGACGACCTTCAACTCAATTGTTGATTTAGCATTAGACTAATCCAGGACGTCGGGCATATGTCCTCATTTTTTTAATTTATAAGAATACAATGTCAGTTGCTTTAGGAAGAACAGAGATTTTAAATCCAGTGACACTGGCGAAATCATCTGACCACCGTAAAAAAAATGAAATTCTATTTGAGGAATGACAAAAACTCAAACACTAAAAACTAATTCTGCTGAGGACGGTGCTTAGAGAGGACAGACGGTTTGATCTGTTCAATGGTATTAATGATAAACTCAGTTCCATTGTCTAGTTTCTATTTTATTTCATTTTATTTTTGTTATCGCACAAGCAAATCCAAACTGTTCCTTACTCTGAAATAAAAATAAAGAAGCCGTACACTATATAGTACAAAAGCTGAATAGTATCTATAAACTCCTCCAACACTTATCTCCCTTAGTGGTACTTTGTACATCAGGAGTTCCTTCCCTTTATCATATCTAGAGTTCTCTCCCTTTACCCATTCTATATACATGTGTATATTCAATAATAATTTTGACTCAACAAATCAAAGACCGTGTTTTTCAAGGTTTTAAGAGTCGAACAATTCAAATATCAATCAGTAGGCCCCGATCTCCCATAGCATCTGACATAGACATCTCAGCTCAGTGTTGAGATTTTGCTCAAATTAGAGCATGAGTTTGAGACAACTCACTTGGAACTCTCGAAACTGTTCTGAAAAAAGCTAACCTTTTGTTTTCGTTTTGTATTACCGATTTTTGAGAACGGTCTCATATGAGAAATATCTCAACAGTTTGAGACAATATTTGAGCCGAAATTTGGCTAAGATCGATATGCATTGGGAGTTCGAAGCCAGATGACATTCGTGATGGCTGTGATTAGGATACTGCAAAGGGAGATAAGCGGATAGTTAGTGTACCACTGACGCAACACCGCGTTACTAAGTATGCGGCATCGAATTTAGTAATTGCGGGTCACGTAAAATACACTGTTCCAGATTTCGCAGAAATATATATCAAATGACCCATTACGACCATTTCGATGCATTAATATATATGTTATCGTTCAAAGCGTTTTACAAATAGAACTGAGTAGTCTATATGAGTGCTGCTATGGGATTTACAACCTCTTCTGTAAGTGACGTCATTTCAAGAAAACGCAACATGTGATGTCACTATTTGCAAACAGGAACAATATTTACTCCATATGGTCATTTCGTTTTCGTGGTGCCATATGGGACAAATATTGCTTACTGTCAGTAAATGGTGACGTCACATGTGACGTTTTCTGAAATGACGTCACTTAAAGAAAAGGTTGGGAATTGTACAGCGGCGCTCATATAGTGTTAGAAATAATTTTCTAGTTGACCACCCTATGTACGGATATATAAACCATGGATTGAACACCTCATTGTATGTGTGTTTAGATTTGGTTGAATTCTCGCGAGGGGCGATGTCTTCTCCCGAGATCTAACCGTGATAAAGAAATTGCGATGTTCGCCATCTTGTTTCTGAATCGAGAGATTTTTTATCCACCGTAATCGTCATATTTAATTATTTCTTCAGTCTTAATTAATATATTTTAAATAACTACAATTAGACAATGAAGAATTACACAGAACAGTCGGCCATTACACGAATATTTAAGTGGTAATCAACAGAGCCAGCAACTGACGGAAATGAACGGAGATTGGCGAGTATAGCCGATCGATTAAGTGGTGGAAATTCACGATACCACGGACGATACTAACCAAATCTTCGCTAAGGATTTTGGGTAAATTATTTCTTGTTATCGTTTCACCGATATCAGCCAGTTTCCAATCCATGGTTTATATCTATATCCGTTGTGTATCCGTGGTTCATAATATATCCGTATCCTAAGTACGAACAAGCGGACATAAAATGTTCTGTTTAAAATTCCAAATGTTAACATGATTTGGACCAGACACTATAGACAGTTCATACATCTGCAACATTTATCTCCCTTGTTCTTAATCATCAGCCATTTTGATCGGTAAAATTGATAAGCACTTATAGGAGTAATTCCCAAATATGTGATAATTGAGAAAATACCAAGAGTAGTTGCATGTTACAAACACTTTTTCATCTAAGTTCTGAGCCATATGCCCTCATGAGTATATGAATATGTTATTTTACATGTCTGATTTTATCTTATCATCGTTTACATGATATTCTTTATACACTTTAAGGAATTACGCCTATCAAAATGACCGATTATTCAGAACAAGGGAGGTAAATATTGAAAATGTTGCATCTATCTTTTTGTTCAGTTACTTACTATCGGCATCTGCATTGACCACCAAGACAGAAGGCATGTCCTTTGGGACAAGTAACATCCTGGCATTGCTTAGAACCGATGACAACAATACCGGTGCAGTCATGCCCTGAAAGTATATGTTTGTGAACTTGGTATTATTATTCGTTACAACAATATTATTTACCTATCAATATTTTTCTCAAAGGGTGGGAGCGGCGGGCTGACCCTTGGGAACAATTTGTATTGGGGGGGGGGGGGGGGGGGGGAATTCTCCACCTTAGAGTGAAGCATTTTTATTTAATTCCCAACTTCAGGAATCTTTAAAAATCCAACACAAATTATTGTGCCGGGGACCCTAAATCATCCGGCATGTCAAATTCCCAACTGTCAGGAATCGTCTTCTGTCTAAAAGTCACTGTATCCTCGCTCCCCCCTCCCCTCTGGGGAAACATATTGATAATTGCATTGCGGCTTAATAACAGCAGTACTGAAATTATAACAATACTATCCATTGTCGCATAAGCATAACAGTGAATGGTAACGATATTTTTATTGTTTGAATTTTCTGTAGACTTATCATATAAATCTATCGACAAAGGTTCAGAATTTTAGAAAATCACGCGGTGCCTGGGACTAATATACATTTAAATATTCATATATTGGTCCCAGATAAACGGAGAGAGGACTTTCTTGTATATGCCAAATGGTGGGTTACTGGATATCGAAATACACCGAAATACCAAAATACAGCGACCACCGAAATACAGCGATATACCAAAATACAGCTATCATCGAAATACAGCGAAATACAAAAATGCCGCGATATACCACAATACAGCGAAATACATCAAACTACAAAATATAAAATATGATATGCATACTTATTATGTACATGTATAAACAACTGTTTACTTTCTAAATATAAAAAAATGAACTAGATAACATTATTAACAAATTTGATGTATCAGCTTAAATTACCAATTTTGAACCAAATTATATATATTTTCTCCAACCAATGTATTTATTGGTCTCAGACATTTTGATGTATTTCGGCGCGTGTTTCGGTACTTTTACTCCGTTACTGCTTAGGGCGTAACGCATCGCAGGCATGTGACGTCATCAAAGTGATACAATCCATTACCATAGCATATATATACAACCTGGGACCAATATATAACATATAGAATGTATATGCCACATATAGTCCGTGCCGTATACAGTTCGCATTAAATTCATGCGTGAACTACATGCGGCGAAGAGCGCCGCATTAAGTTCACGTTAGCTTTATGCGGCGGACATGTGCTTTGACGCTGCATTAAGTTAACATCTCTTGAATATGTTTTTTTTAAATGTGTATTTGAATAAGATAACAATATCAAAAAAGTTAAATTTGGAAAGGAGATAAACAGACTTAAGTCAGATGTATTAATGTTCCTCAACCACTGTCGGTATGACCAAATTGTGGATTTTAAAGAAACCTCACAGAAATAATAAGTTTAAACACATTTTTAAACATCTGTCATGATTAATTGCGAGAAAAGCATGTAACCTGCTAACGCAAGATTGGTGTTATCTGTTAAGATAATAGTAATAATGATTTTTCACGAATCCCCGTCTAGCGCAGCCGGTATCGCTCTAAAATTCTAGTTCGAATGTCGCGGGTTTGATCCCGGGTCCGACCGTCTACGGCTGTGACGATGTGATCATATAATATGTTGATGGTTACTCGCTTTTATCTGCTAGAAGCTGTTTGTAGAATTTTAATCAAGCAACACTAAACCAAACTATTTATTTCATTTTAGCATATTTTTTCTGTTATTTTATTGAACATACCCGAACTGGTCCAGAAGATGTGTCCACTGTCTGATGTGGGGAATATATGTCAGGTGACACACGTTTATATTCTTTTTGAATGTGTATAAGGCAGTTTGAGGAAACATGCATTCTTTAAATTAGAACAGATGATGACGATGAGGACTTTAAATATGACAAGAGCTACATGCGTCATGACCTTGCCTTTTCGCCGCAAATAGTTTGCCTCGTAGTTGGCACATTGCTCAATAAATGTATGTTGCCGTTTTTTCTGTTTGTATTTGTGTATCAATATTAACGGCACCGAATTACACCAAAATACAAAGGGATAAACAAGTTATTACATTTTAACTGTAAAAATGATCTAAATTACATTATTTAGAAAACTAGAGTATAAGCCCAAAATACGAATTTTGAACAAAACTATAGATGTTTTGATATACAGTCATGCGTATTTCGGCGCGTATTTCGGTATTTGAGTATCAATTTCTTGTCACATAGATAATGACCAAATTCTCCGGTAGGTCCACCTGGGATCATCCTCCAATCTAATAGCTGCAAAAGTCACACCATCCTGACTGTTATATGACTTAAATCCTGATACAATAATATAAATATAATAAAATAAAGATAATTATGGTGTACCGGGATTGTCTGGATCGATGCAAGTACATGTGTCATGATGACAGTCAATTTGCCAGGAGCCGGTACAATGTTCGAGTGTACAGTCGCCATCGGCAGTACAGATTTCCGATGCTACCATAGCTGTAAACAGAAAGGTAAATGCTTGTGGTACGATACCAAATCAAAGTACTGGATGTACAATTGTTGGACTGGATGTACCATTGTTGAACTGGATGTACCATTGTTGTACTGGATCTACAATTGTCGTACTTGATGTACATTTGTTTCAAGATACCAAATCAAATTACTGGGTGTACACTTTTTAATAAAGTCATTTTAAAACAAAATCAAAATCCAATATTTCATCTTTATGAGCATAAAACGCATACTTGCATTAACCCTAAACAGTTCCACTACAATGTTTCTATTTCTTATGAAATTGAGAAAACAATACATGTCATGAAAAATACATTCAAAGTGACACCCGGACAAGTTTACGTGGCTTGCACATATATCCCACATCACATTAAAATGTTGAATATCTTGTTTCTGTGAATGTCAGTATTATGGATGCTTGTATTTGTAAACCAGTTTATGCATGTTGTTAGAGATGAGCGTATTATAAACCGTCAAGTTTTAGGTCTGATTAAACCGACTCTTCCTGGTCTGCTGCTTTACCATTTTTTTCAGATCATTGCAGTCTATAAATTTGTATTTCATGAACCAGTGGATTGGATTTTGATATATGCCAGCTTTCTTGAATTAACCCTCACACGCGTTACCATAGTCTTAAAAGCAGTACATTTAGAATCGGTGATCATATTCTAGATGGGGGCGTTGCCAGAGCTGGTAGAATGTGTATGCAAACTATCTAGGGGTGTATAAGGGCATAATACCCCGGAAAAACTTTTCTAGAACGTTCATGGTGCAATCTGGTAACATTTTCACAAGCAATACAGCAAAATTCGAAGCGTTATATATTTAGAAAATTTAAATGCTAACCTGCATATAATTGCTCAACTGTTGGTTATTGCAAATTTTCTATTATTGATAATCGTGTTTACGCAACGGCGTATTTTGCGTACAGGTTGCTACGCGCCTTTTGACGTTACCAGTGAGTGAATGACGAGCGGCTTTAAACGCATTATTTTCAGTAATCACGCGGAACGTGCCTTACCTGAATAACTCACGAATGCATCATCGACCGAACAAGTACGGACAGTTGCTCGTTTTGAAGCTGGGTACGGGTACTGACGACCAAATATTTATGGTTATTGAATGTAACTTCCACTCTAGAAAATGAGTAATTTTTACCACAGTTCTGTATCTTTGTTTTCATACGAATATACACGTAACTATTTATCACGTCAAAACAAACCAACCGTTAAAGGTTGGCAAACTGAAGTACGATCAGTATCGGAAAACACCAAACCTAGCCTGGGGTCATGGCTCACTGATTGCCAACGTTGTCAGTATAGCCAGGCGGAATACAATCACTTTGCTTATCTGATTGGACAAGATAGTGACAATGCGCGCGCCTTTTCTTTATCCGGTATCTTGATCACGTGATAAACTTCAGTCCTGATCAGCACTGAAACATAGTCACGTGGATTCTATTACGCCTGGCCCTACCGACGCGGAGCAATAGGAGGTTTTGTCAGGATTCCAATCTACACTAAACCGACACTCATCTTCGGCATTTTATGCGGTATACAATAGTCGAGCGGACACATGCTAATTCTACTATATAACCGACTCCTGTGGCCGTGGTTAAGGCATCCGCCTTTGGAGCGGGTGGTCGAATGTTCGAATCCCGGAAGAGATATGTCCGGTTGGTTAGCAGCCAGCTTCTTAAATAATGGTTACCATGTGCCTACCTGCCTGGTGTCTGGCATTAATGGATAGGAATCGGGAAGTAAAAAGGTGTCTCATTAATCAGAAAAAGCTGGCCCTTTAAATAGGGGTGACACTATAATAAATAATCACTTTACTTTAACTTTGAAAATCGCTCATTGTTCTTAGCCGACGACAGATTGGACTAGCGAAGATCGCTCGGTAGTGCAATTTTCCAATATCTTAAAATAAATGAAGTTCAGAGGCTTCAAAAATACGTGTTTCTGTTCAGAGGGTTCACTTTAAGGGATTGAAGGATCAACAGTATTACTTATATTTCGCTCAAACCGTGATTTCCACTTCGCGAACTTTACCACATATACAGTATTTAGTTATATGTCAAAATGTTTAACTTTATTTGTTGATATGGAAACAATAATTTATTTTTACTCCTATAGATATGTTTCTAAAGGCATTTACGCGACTTTTATTCAGACTTTACGAAGATTTTTATTACATGAGTTCAAGAATCACTTTTGAAGTACATGGTCTTGCCCAAAACACTGTTCAAGCGCTCGTGAAGGAAATTGGGTAGATTCCGGGAAGGATACCACCTTCCTTTTGGAGATATCAAATGTTTTAACATTCTTTATGATCTACTCTGGAGTTTTATATCTGTTTTTTTAGACAGAAAATGATCCACTAACCATAATTATTGTACGAAACATGTCCAGCTTTCCTGGATAACTATCAAGAATGATCGCCCTTAATTAACGGCTTTGTTAAAGGCATTTCCTCTTAATTGGATTGAATCCCTTCTACGTCGAAAATGGTCAGAAATCAATAATCCATATTGGCTCCATGTTATCACCGATTTAATATACTCTAACTTAACATCTCCTGGTAATTGTCGTTAGCAACTAACTTATCCATCCCGCTGTGTACGGTAAAAACCAGGGATGTCAACCGAATATTCGGCTATTCGAATATTCGTTCGCGTGGCCGAATATTCGAATACTGATTCGGAATTCGAATATTCGAATGAAAATAAGGTTCAATAAAAAAAAGCTGAATGCAAGTGTATTAAATTTCATTGATGGGCATCATAAACACCAAACCGGAAAATACATCTCATATTCTATATTATATTTTAATCTTTATAACACATTTTAGAAGACACAACAGGGTAATTTAAAATAGAAATATCTCGAAAAACGATGGTCGGCGCTATTTGGAGGTTAAGATTTGTTGCGCAACATAAACATTGCCGAGATGATACGATTGCTGGTCAGTCCAGATCCAAAATGGATTTCGTTAAATTCACCAAAATATAGTGGATAGAGAAGTTGGTTTAGTAGCTAACATAATATTTGATAGATTTACACAACACTGATATGCAAATAGCAAAGTCATGTTAGTATGGCTGCACCGAAAATAAATTGTGGTTAACATTTAAGTCCTTAATGGGAGCAGAATATTCAAGCACTGTGGTGTCTTTGATAATAAAAATCACGTGTTATGTGATCACATCCCTAAGAAGGCGTGATGAAGTCGGTGGACCATTAAACAACTTTCAAAAATGAAAATAAAACCAATTAATAAAATGAATGTGATCTTACCAATGCATAGCGCAAGAAGAGCAAACACAACCTTCATCTTTCAGTCTGTGATTAGGAGTAATTTACTTGTAGACTATGTTGGCAAATTTATCAGATGATAAAAAACTAGACTTTCTGAAAATTACCGGCTGTCGTGTAGATTGTATAAATATACATTTTGTACATTAACTTCATCACGTTGGACACGATATACGTCATTAAAGAGACTTACTCCTATAACCCAAATTAACGCTATTTAATATATATGTAGTGTAAAATATCCTTTGATTATGAAAATCATGTTATAATTCGGAATTTAAAAATAAGGCCATCTTTGCAAATCCATGCAAAACCCGAAGCAGTATCACATAAACACCCATACAATCATGTATATAATTGCCGAACATACTTTCAATGCAACAATACCAAATAAAACTCCCGCATTGTATGCCAAAAGTTTCGTTTATTTCAAACAGATAATGGACAATAAAAAAAAAAGTTGTTCATATGACGCTGATATATTCGTCGTTACTCCAGTGCTTGGGATATAGTGAGTGTTAAGGTCAACATATCAGCTGCGTATATGTTCCACAGACAGACGTGCCACATGGCTTATACGACTGCACGGGACAGCAGCACATAAATAAAGAATCAAAAATGAACACCATAGAAAATATCAGCGTCATTGATTGGGGGTCTGTCTCTGTTGTGTTATGTGTGTGACTGAAATTTCTTCAGTGCTAGGCGCTGCAGTCGTAGGGGGGTTGCGTTCGAACCCATCGATTTTACTAATTATTTCCTAACATTGCGTAGTTTTTAATATTTCAAAATAAACGTTGAACGAAGTCTTTAAGTTTAAATTGGGCATTGTTTTACAAAAAAATCTTTATCAAAGATAAGATATATGAAGTCTCTGAGGTCACTGCATTTAGTCTAGTTCTCTGTAGTTTGAACAGATAACTATCTAAATATGGGAACGTTGCGAAAATGTCTTGCATTGCAATAAAATCGGTACAAACTTCACGGTAGCACAACACGACACAATTCAAAGTAGCATGGCACCTCGATACACAACAGAGCGCAGTACACAGAACAGTACAGTACGGTAAGGTAACAGACCCCCCTTATCGAAAGGTTAACAAACGTTGTTCGGTTAAATAGAAGTTGTTTTAGTGGCTAACGTTAGAGTTGATTGGTTTACACAACACAGATATGCAAATAGCAAAGCCAAGGTTTGAACCCCGGGTGTGGTGTATGTCTTTTTGACCATCAGCGCTCTAGAAATATTTTTCAAAGACACTTGTCCCAGATTTAATGGAAAGTAAAATTTAACTTGGCCGACATAGGAAGCTAGTCCGTTAATATCTGTCAAATTATTAACAAATAAACATACGCAATGATAGCTACAACAATCTAACATTAATAATCACATGTATGTTTTTGTGAGAGTTTGACTTACAACTGAATAATTGTTGGTTAGCTTTAAAAACAGACTTGTCAGGGACGACCTTGTTGATTTAGCATTAGACTAGTCCAGGATGTCGGGCATTTGTCCTAATTTTTTTATTCATGAGAATACAGTGTCAGTTGCTTGAGAAAGAACAGAGATTATACGTCCAGTAACACTGGCTAAATCAACTGACCGCCGTGCCTAGAGAGGACAGACAGTTTGCATCTGTTCAATGGTATTTATAATAAACTCAGTTCCATTGTCTAGTTACTATTTTATTTCATTTTCTTTTTGTTATCGCACAAGCAAATCCAAGCTGTTCCTTACTCTGAAATAAAAGAAAGAAGCCGTACACTATATAGTACAAAAGCTGAATAATATCTCCAAGCTCCTCACAGTACTTATCTCCCTTAGTGGTACTTTGTACTTTGTAATTATTTCCCTTTATCCCATGTATATTTCTCTCCCTTTGCCCATTCTATAAACTTGTGTATATTCTATAATAATTTTGACAACAATCTCACTTGGAACGCTTGGAACTGTTCTGAAAAAAGCTAACCTTTTGTTTTCGTTTTGTACCGATTTTTGAGTACGGTCTCAGATGAGAAATATCTCAACAGTTTGAGAGAATATTTGAGCCGAAAGTTTGCTAAGATCGATATGCATTGGGAGTTCGAAGCCAGGTGACATTCGTGATGGCTGTGATTAAGATACTTAAAAGGGAGATAAACGGAGAGGATTTTGGACTGACGCAACACCGCGTTACTAAGTGTGCGGAATCGAATTTAGTAATTGCGGGTCACGTAAAATACACTTTTCCAGATTTCACGTTCTACAGATGTTTTATGAGGTTAAGTTCGTTCTTTTACTACGGCCTGAAACAATAATTATCATATAGCAAGCAGAAACCGTTTAGTACAAGCAATTGACTGTATTGTGCTTGAAGTTGATACCCTCGGCCGGCTGGTAGAAGTAAAGTTTAAATAAAACAGAATAATATATCAAATAACCCGCTACGACCATTCCGATGCATTCAATATATGTTATTGTTCAAAGCGGCTGATAAGAACTGAGTAGACTATATAGTGTTGGAAATAAGGTTCTAGTTGACCACCCTATGTACGGATATATAAACCATGGATTGGACACCTCTTTGTATGTGTGTTTAGATTTGTTTGAATTCTCGCGAGGGGCGAGGTCTTCTTCCGAGATCTAACCCGTGATAAAAACTGCGATTTTTTATCCACCGTAATCTTCATATCTAATCATTTCTTCAGTCTTAATTAATACATTTTAAATAACTACAATTAGACAATGAAGAATTACGCAGATCAGTCGGTAATTACACGAATATTTAAGTGGTAATCAACAGAGCCAGCAACTGACGGAAATGAATGGAGATTGGCGAGTAACGCCGATCGATTAAGTGGTGGAAATTCACGATACTTACCAAGTGCTCGCTAAGGATTTTGGGTAAATTATTTCTTGTTATTGTTTCACCGATATCAGCCACTTTCCAATCCATGGTTTATATCTATATCCGTTGTGTATTCGTGGTTCATAATATATCCGTATCCTAAGTACGAACAATCGGACATAAAATGTTCTGTTTAAAATTCCAAATGTTAACATGATATGGACCAGACACTATAGATAGTTCATACATCTGCAAAATTTATCTCCCTTGTTCTTAATCATCAGCCATTTTGATCGGTAAAATTGATAAGCACTTACAGGAGTAATTCCCAAATATGTGATAATTGAGAAAATACCAAGAGTAGTTGCAAGTTACAAACACTTTTTCTGCAAAGTTCTGAGCCATATCCCTTCATGAGTACATGAATATGAATATGTTATTTTTATATGTCTGATTTTATCTTATCATCGTTTACATTATATTCTTTATACACTTTAAGGAATTACGCCTATCAAAATGACCGACTATTCAGAACAAGGGAGGTAAATGTTGCATCAATCTTTTTGTTCAGTTACTTACTATCGGCATCTGCATTGACCGCCAAGACAGAAGGCATGTCCTTTGGGACAAGTAACATCCTGGCATTGCTGAGAACCGATGACAATGATACCGGTGCAGTCATGCCCTGAAAGTATGTTTGTGAACTTGGTATTATTATTCGTTACAACAATACTATTTACCTATCAATATTTTTTCTCCAAGAGTGGTAGCAGCGGGCTGACCCTGGTGGAATTAAACAATTTGTCTTTTTGGGGGGCGGGGGGTGGGAGGAATTCTCCACCCTAGAGTGAAGCATTTAATTTAATTCCCGGCAATTGGCGAAGTCTAATTCCCAACTTCCGGAATCTTCATTATCACATTAGCATCAAAGTGAATGGTAACTTTCTTTTTATTGTTTCAATTTTCTATAGACATATCATATAAAACGTAAGGGCAATCGAAAAGCCGTAACTACCAGTTTGACACGTATGCGTTTGCAACAAATATCTTATGAAAAGGTCAGGTAATTATTATCGTTTATGACCTTCGTAATATTCGTTTGGGTATTCGAGTTTAGGCATATCTAAATAGACAGATCATTTATATTGTTATTGTACTGAAGTTTGTGTTGTATTCGAATAGAGGAAAACTGTCTGCTAAGTTAAATGAGATTTGGCATACTTCAATTTATCATATATCCTATTATAATGCTAGAAATAAACAATGATGTTTTCTTAAAAATCATTGAAATGATTGATTTTTTAATGAATTATGTTCAGTACTTGCAAGAAATAAAACACTATCCGAACTAGTACTAACGTCAGAAGATATGTCTAGTCATGGTAAACATATACACGTCACAATACGAAAGATGTAACGAATGTCATGTTCGGTTAACCGGTTAACCGTTTGGAAAATTAAACGGTTAACTGGTTAGCAAAATAACCGAATGTTGACACCCCTAATATAAATCTATCGACGAAGGTTCAGAAATTTAGAAAATCACGCGGTGCCTGGGACTAATATACATTTAAGTATTCATATATTGGTCCCAGCTATACGGAGAGAGCATTTTCTTGTATATGCCAAATGGTGGGTTACTGGATATCGAAATACAGCGAAACACCAAAATACACCTACCATCGAAATACAGCGATATACCAAACTACAGCTATCATCGAAATACAGCGAAATACCAAAATACAGCTAACATCGAAATACAGCGAAATACCAAAATATAGCTATTATCGAAATACAGCGAAATACCAAAATGCTGCTATCATCGAAATACAGCGAAATACCAAAATACAGCTATCATCGAAATACAGCGAAATACCAAAATACCGCTATATACCTTAATACAGCGAAAAACAAAAATGCAGCGATCATCGAAATACAGCGAAATACCAAAATACAGCGAAATACCAAAATACAGCTATTATCGAAATACAGCGAAATACCAAACTGCCGCTATCATCGAAATACAGCGAAATACCAAAATACAGCTATTATCGAAATACAGCGAAATACCAAAATGCCGCTATCATCGAAATACAGCGAAATACCAAAATACAGCTATCATCGAAATACAGCGAAATACCAAAATGCCGCTATATACCTTAATACAGCGAAATACCAAAGTGCAGCTATATACCATAATAAAGCGAAATACCAAAGTGCAGCTATATACCATAATAAAGCGAAATACAAAAATGCAGCGATATACCACAATACAGCGAAATACCAAAATGCAGCTATATACCATAATAAAGCGAAATACCAAAGTGCAGCTATATACCATAATAAAGCGAAATACAAAAATGCAGCGATATACCACAATACAGCGAAATACAAAAATGCAGCGATATACCACAATACAGCGAAATACACCAAACTACAAAATATAAAATATAATATACATACATGTAATTGTTATGTACATGTATAAACAACTGTTTACTTTCTAAATATAAAAAACTATAACTAAGTAACATTATAAACAAATCTGGTGTATCAGCTTAAATTACCAATTTTGAACCAAAATACAGATATTGTCTCGGATTAAAGATTATTTGTTGGTCTCAGACATTTTGATGTATTTCGGCGCGTATTTCGGTACTTCAACTTCAGTACTGCTTAGGGCGTAAAGCATCAAAGTCATGTGACGTCATCAAAGTGGTACAATCCATTACCATAGCATATATATACAACCTGGGACCAATATATAACATATATAATGTATATATTGGTCCCAGATGCAACAGTAAAAATCTGTGCTGCTTTATTGACTTGAACGCATTTGTAAAAAAATACGTTAGGCCTACTATAAGCAAAAATCCCTCAAAACTTAAATAGTCGTTTTATTGAATCGTCTTCTACAGGTGTGACCACATTGTAGATTTTAAAGAAACCTCACAGAAACCTCCGAAAAGGGCACCTGGGGTCATCCTTCACCCTAATAGCTGCAACAGTCAAACGATCACTCTGGCTGTTTATAAGATATGTTTTAATCCTGCTACAAGAATATAACTAGAGTAAACGAAATATAATTATGTCGTACCGGCATGGTTTGGGTCGTCACAAGTACATGTCTTATGATGACACCCGACTATCCAGGAGCCGGTACAATGTTCGAGTGCACAGTCACCAGCGGAATCACAGCTTTCCGATGCTACCATAGCTGTAAACAGAAAGGTAAATACTTGATGTACGATATTTTCGTGACAGGACTAGCGATCCTTCAGAATAAAAACATATTAAAGAATATTTCATGTACAAAA
The DNA here is from genome assembly GCA_032209605.1 of Mactromeris polynyma. Lineage (NCBI taxonomy): Eukaryota > Metazoa > Mollusca > Bivalvia > Venerida > Mactridae > Mactromeris > Mactromeris polynyma. Next base: position 2,130,142 of record JASFXZ010000014.1, read on the forward strand.
TAAAATGATATATTTATCACCATTCAAACATTTTGATTTCGATGAACAGTTGTCAAAGTCAGATATGCGTAAACATGCAATTGTTTCGTTTAGATAAATTTGTCGCGTCCAGTCACGAGATTTGTGCAGTGCTGAAATAAGTCGTACGTGAAATTTGGCGGTATGGCCAACACTTGCCGTAAAATGCGATTACAGTATAAAAGAGAGAGAATAAGTTGCTACGGGGAACGCCACATACATAAGACAGTGCCCTCCTCACAGACCTCCGGGAAAACAAAAATCTATAAAACAGAATGCATTTGAGGAGGCTCAAGGGTTCATACATCTATAGGGAAATGATCTGGTCATCCATAAAGGATAAGCAGAAAAACTAGGAGAATCAAAGAGGACAAACTGGATGGAATACATTAAAGTCTTTACAATGACACTGTTTAAGGTGAACTGTGCGTAACCTCAAGTGAAGTAGACATAATTTCAACTTGCATAGTGTGGCCATTGATAAATAGCCAACGACGAACGTGATATAAATTCTTCCTCAGTTTCATGAATGGAACTATATTTTACAAGAGTATGTAAGTCATAACGCGATATGTTATGGTTGGCAACCAGGTATAGCTTCAGCTAAAGGTCGACCCATGCAAACACGTCATCGGAGTATTTTCTTGAATTCAGTCGTTTCGCGAGCAGAAATGCTGGCGAATCGCTAAAATGACACATTTTACATGCATCTTTGTTTGTTTTGGATGTTACGCCGTTTCTAGAGGGTGTTTCAGTTATATACCGTGGTCAGTTGACCTAACCAGCGCTCTTGTGTTATCAACTAGTACTAGCCTGCTCCTCTGAAAGAACTGACTTCTTCTCAACATAATTCAGAATTCAGCGGTGAAGGACAAATGATTTTGGACACATTGTCTTTAATTGAATTGTCACGGAAGAACATACACCGCGCTCGGGGTTCAAACCGACGACATAAATTCAAGATTAGTATGACAGAGCTATCCGAAAAGTCTCAATTTCGAAAACATTACCACTTTGCGTACATTACCTCATGTACAGTATTAAATGTGTTTGTTAAGATGGTAACTTTTATTTGTTGATATGGAAGACGGAGATTGTTTTTACTCCAAAAGTTATGTTTTTAAAAGCATTTATACTAATAGGCTTTTATATAGCTTTATGCGCCACTTTTGAACCACACGGCCTTCCCTAAAACACCTTTCAATGCGCAAGTGCGCGAATTGGGTAGGTTCCAGGAAGGGCATCACTCTCCTTTTGGAGATTTAATGTTTTTAACCTTCTCTGGGTGAGTTTTAGATCTGTTTTGAGACGGGAAATGATACGTTTAACTTAATTATAGTACGAAAAATGTCCAGCTTTCCTGGATAAATATTAATAATGATCTCCCTTGATTATCGACTTTGTTAAAGTCATTTCCTCTAAATTGGATTGTCTCCCTTCCACGCGAAAATGATACCCGTAAAAATTGTCAGTAATCAATTATCGTTATTGGCTCCATGTTATCACCGATTAAATATACTCTAAGTTGACGTCTCCTGATCATTTTCGTGGGCGACTAACTTATCCATCCCGCTGCGTAAGAAAGTAAAAAAACAACAACCGGAAAATGCATTTATTACACATCCAAAGAGACACTTGAGGGTAATTGTAAAGACGAAAATGCATTTATTACACATCCAAAGAGACACTTGAGGGTAATTGTAAAGACGAAAATGCATTTATTACACATCCAAAGAGACACTTGAGGGTAATTGTAAAGACGTTGCGGATAAAATTTAAATCCTTCATGGGAGCAAAACATTCAAGCACTGTGGTGTCTTTCATAAGAAAAGGCATGTGTTATGGGACCACATCCCTAAGCAGGCATGGTGAAGTCTATGAATCATAATACAACTTTAAAAAATGAAAAAGAAATTAATAAAATGAATGCCATCTTACCAAAGCAAAGCGCAAGGAGAGCAAACACAACCTTCATCTTTCAGTCTGTGATTAGGAATAATTTACTTGTCGACTCAGTTGGCAAATTTATCAGATGATTAAAACACTAGACCATCTGAAATTTACCAGCTGTCGTGTAGATTGTCTAAATATACCTTTTGTACTTTATCTTCATCACGCTTGACACGATATAAGTCACTGAATTAAAGGGAATTACTCCGACACTTATGAAAATCGTGCTGCAATTCAGAATTTAAAAACAATGCCTCCGTTGCCAGTCCGTGCAAAAAGCCGAAACAGTGTCAAGGTAACACCCATAAAAGCAAGTCTTTACTTGCAGAACATACCTTTCATTGCAACAATGTCAAATACAAGTCGGCATTGTAAGCCGAAAGGTTCGTACACCGAGCCAACCGAAACAAGAAATATCTTGAAAAAAGATGGACGGCGCAATTTGAAGGTTAAGATTTGTTGTACCACATAAAAACAGTTACCGAGATGTAACGTTTGCTGGTCACTCCAGATCCAAACTGGATTTCGGTAATTTTACCGTAATTCAGTGGATTTTGGTAAGGTAAGGTACCCCTTCTTGAAAGGTTAACCAATCCGCGTCAATGTTACAAACATTGTTCGGTTGAAGAGAAGAGTTGGTTTAGTGGTTAACGTAATATTTGATTGGTTTACAAATCACTGATATGCAAATAGCAAAGCTATGAAACATGTACCAAACGTCTGCGCCGAAAAAGTTGTTTTAATGACGCTGATAGTGTTGTCGTTACTCCAGTGCATGGGATACAGTGAGTGTTAATGCACAGTGTTTGCTCACATTAGCTGCTTATATGTTTCACAGACAGACATGCCACATAGCTTATACGAATACAAGGGACAGCAGAACTTATAAAGAATCAAATAAACGCCATAGCAATTATCAGCGTCATTTTTTTGGGAGGAAGCGGGGGTCTGTCTCTATGGCGCAATGTGTGTGACCGAAATTTCTTCAGTGCTCGGCGCTGCAGTTGTAGGGGGCTTGCGTTCGAACGCATCGGTTTCACTTACATATTCCTAAGATTGAGTAGTTTTTAATATTTCAAAAAAAACATTGACCTAAATCTTAAAGTGCCACGCGTCCAGGTTAAGTTTAACTGTCTCAAAGATAAGATGTATAAGCTATCTGAGGTCAGTGAATTGTGTCTAGTTTTGTGTAGTTTGAACAGATAACTGTCCGTATTTCTCTAAATATGGGGACGTTGCAAAAACATCTAGCATGCCAATAAAAGCAGTACATACTTATAATAATACACTGTACGGTAGAAAAGCACTGCACGGTTCGACATGTCACAGTATGGTACGACATGAACTGCACGGGACGACATACACTGAACAATTCGACATGACAACGTGTCACTGTACGGTGCAACGTGTCACTGTACGGTACAACGTGTCACTGTCAGCCTTATTAACCTTTATATAATTATATATAAAAGCCTTATTAACCTCTATATAATTATATATACAAGGCAAAAAGCTTTATTAACCATTATATACTTACATACAAGACAAAAAGCCTTATTTATCTTTATATAATTATATATATACATGGCAAAAAGCTTTATTAACCAATATTTACTTACATATAAGACAAAAAGCCATAGTAACCTTTTCATACTTATCAATGTCAAGTCAATATCGTTATCAATGTCAAGTCAATATCGTTATATCACAAAAACAGTAATATTATATTTTCCAAGTACCCAAATAAAGATAGATATTTTAACTTTCTACTTTCGATTTCAACAATGCAATTTACAGACCAATCAATATTTTACACCACTTAAAGTACATGTACACATTCACGATAATCGGACGGTTTACCGGCTTACGCAAACTTAGAATTTTTTTTTTTTATCAAGGTCATAAGATCTACGTACATTTGTAGCATTAAATTTGTCACCAAAGTTAGACCAACCTTAACCATGCATCGATCCAAATCAATAAGGACATGAAAGGTAGGAACGGGTGTTACATAAATACAGTAAACCCTCAATAATAAGACCCGCTTGGGACCCTTGAAAACTATTCTTCTTATTGAGGTTGTCTTAATACTGAGGTTGAATAAAGAGCATAACAGTGAAAGTGTGCTCAGAAAATCATGTTTATAATTTTGTGGCGATCTTCTTATTGAGGTGGTCTTACTATTGAAGTTTTAATAAGGGATGTCGATGTGTTTTGGTATTCGAATAGTCGGTCAACCTTCAGATCGAATATTCGAATGTTCGAACGTTCGACCTTCTTATTTAATTATAATGCATTTGAAATTCGAAGTTTAACTTTATGCTTATCAATTTGATGTTTTAAACTGATCACTTAAGTTGTAAAAACCCACGATTACTTATACTTTCAGGGTCTAAGTGTCATCAACAGAGTGTTATATCTCTCTTGCCCCCAAATATATATGACATGTCAATAAACACTTGTAGATTTCACGCGTAAAATGTCATTCAATACGATAATGTCAATCATTGAAATTTAATACACTTACATTCAGCTTTTATATTAAAAATATATATTTTATCGAATATTCGAATGCCGAATCAGTATTCGAATATTCGGACGTACAAATGAATATTCGAATATCCGAATATTCGTTGACATCCCTAGTTTTAATGTTTTTGCGATATCAATTTTAAAATTGTACGAGTGGGTTTACCGTGTCTCATTTTGTTTAAATGTACGTATGTCCTGATCTACAAACTATGCTTTTAAGTGCAATTTTATCTTAGATGTTTTTGATACAGCAATGTACTAAAATATATAAATACTATAAAACTGGGCCCGACGTAAAGATTTCAAGCTACCCCTCTCAAAAAATCACACATAAAAAGTTTATTGAAATAAAGCGTATGAAACTTGCAGGATTGAATGCACGTCTCGCGATTGTGTAAAACAGTAAAACCTCAATAAAACGACCACCCTTGGGACCCTTGAAAACTGGTCTTCTTATTGATGTGGTCTGAATATTGAGGTTGAATAAAGAGCAAAAGAGTAAAATGGACTGGAAAATTGTGTTCTTACTTTTGAGGTGGTCTTATTATTGAGGTGGTCTTTAAGTGAGGTTAATGCATTGCGTAGCTTAAGTATGGGTCCAAATAATAATGCATTGAAATGGTTGCCTCATATTCGTTTCTTGTCTCAATCCAATGTCACTTTGTACCATTCGTAAGAGAGAGAATAAGTTGCTACAGGGAACGCCTTATACATACAGTGCCCCCACACAGACCTCCGGGAAAACAACAATCCATAAAACATTAGGCATTTGAGGAAGTTTAAGGGTACATGCGTAAGGGAACATAGGCAGAACGAATGGCCTGGCAGACTATTAGGAATAACTAGGAGAATCAAAGAGGACGGTGAAGGAGGGGGGCATTAATGGATGGAAAAGATCACAGGACAAGTCAAGACAGCTGGCAACAATAGGCCGAAACTGGGCAGGAAATAACATGAACACTATATAAAGTGAAAGAATTGCACGGGGGAAAGGGAAACAAAGATATTTTCAAAAAACAAGAAGAAATAATAACCATACAGTGAATTACAGTCTTGAAACTGTTAATACAAGTTCCACCTGGTTATGTCGGTATGAAGAGCACTTGATAATTTTTCTGAATGGCAGGATTGGAATCGCGGGCGTGACTAGTCGTGTCTCTCCGTGACATTTGATAAGTGTGGTCTAAATTTTGAGGTTGTCTTCTTATTGAGGTGGTCTTAATATTGAAGTGGTCCTTAAGTGAGGGTTTACTGTATATTTTATAATAAACCGCGGGAACGCCATGTGTGTTTGTGACTAATCGTCAAAAACTATGGTTTGAATTTATTCTAAGTTTATATACAGTAAACCCTCACTAAGAAGACCTCAATTTGAAGTCCACGTTCACTGTTTTGCTCTTTATTCAACCTCAATATTAATACAACCTCGATAAGAAGGTTTTACTCTACTTGTATTTGCACAATTTGCACATTTGTATCCGTTTCTACCGGGGTAGATATATGTTTTATGCGTATCAGTAGTTAACTGCGTTGTTACTAAGCATTTTTGCATGCACTGTATTGGGGCACACTTAGGTACAATTTACGTGCAATATAACATTGTTGATAACAGCGAATGCCATGTAATAAGAAAACAGCATGACAACGCACAAATATATCGATATGTTTGTTCGGATAGGACAATGCACGTCTTACAAATCAAGGTAAACTTAGAGAAAAATCTTTCAAATCTTAATTCACAGCGATCAACTACGACTTTACGACTACGTTTTCACACAAGCTAACAATGTGCGCGTATATAGGGAACCAGAAAGCAAATCATATTCTCACACTAAGTCTATCACGTGTACACACGAAGTCCACCACGTGCACACATCGAAACCATACACGTGTACACTTATGTTCTACTACGTGCGCACATAGAACATATCACGTGAAAGCGTACGCCCATTACGCGATCATATAAATCCAACTAAGTGAGCATATCAACATTTCTATGTGAGCACATAAATGCACTACGTGAGCAAATAAACACTATTACGTTAGTACAAAAACACTACTTCGCGAGGACATAAACACTATTACGTGAGTACATAAACACAACTACATGAGCAAATAAACACTACTACGTGAGTACATAAACACAACTACTTGAGCAAATAAACACTACTACATGAGCAAATAAACACTACAGCGAAAGCACACAAACACTTCTACGTGAGCATATAAACACTATTACGTGAGCATATAAACGCTATTACGTGAGCATATACACGCTATTACGTGAGCATATAAACGCTATTACGTGCCCGCAAGGACTACAACATATAAAAGTAATATACCTAGCATTCCCCTTCTATGGCACCGTATTATTTAAAAGCCAGCATGTCATGTCGTATGATTATTGAGCAATTATCGACATACTGGTATACTTACTTCATAATTGATTAAATTTACAAACGCTATCCTTCTATTTATCGACTGATCTTCAAGGTAAAATGTGTACGCTTATGCAATATTTGTGCACTAAAACTAAATGAATAACCTTGGACAAATGTCAAATTTCTTTATTGTCAATATTTAAAAGCTATTGGGTATATTTCTAACTGTATGGAAGGTCATCACCGAAGATATTCGTTGAATGAAATATTAAAAAAGGTATAATACATTCCTTCTTAATTTGCAATAACAAAACAACAATTGGATTGTTTCTTCACTTTGTGAAATGTGGGTATCTGTGATATTGTATATTGCTTTTAATGTTGTTTCTTCAAGTTTAAATATTTTATAGCATGTTGTCATAAGTGTTATTATTAGTTCTACATGTATGTATTATGTTTCATCTATAACCAGTTCATTATAACTTTAAGAAATAATGGTAACTCTCACCAGTTTAACCCTTTTATACAATGATTTATGGAAGGCCACATGGACATTAGACGTGCTTTGTATTTGTTATAATTATGTTCTTACATGTATCAATGTAAAGCTTGCTGTCTTTTTGTTATAATTATGTTCTTACATGTATCAATGTAAAGCTTGCTGTCTTTTATGTCTACCTTATAAGATAAAGCTATTATTATTATTATTTAAGTTTTGTATTTGCGTTTATTTATCGTCGCCACTGGTGTCCCATATGGGCGACGCCTCCAGAAGAATGTTGGGCATTTTAGATTTTTGGAGGACTGTGCATGATACTAGAAGATGTCTTAGTTCAAGAAACACCCCTAGTTCTTTTACGTGCCCGATTTTAAAGCATCGTACACGGGACCTCGTTTTTTGTCTCTATCCAAAAGACTGTTAGTACTGTTAGTGGTGGGGCGGGGAACGAACCTGCGACCCCTGGAATAGTAGTCCAGCGCGTTACCCCACAGGAGCACGGATCCGCTACATTATTTAAGTTATCGCGATAGTCCGTTTTTATTTACTTGAGAACTGTAACAAATAAATTGCGAGGTGGTCTCTGCCAATGAAAACATTTTCTGGAACATATACACCCGCATACATCGTCTACACAATAACGGTAATCTCAACTAAATTTGATTCGACAGATTTGTATGTTTAACATTACACGATTTTTGTACTTAGTTGGCTAAATGTAACTAAACTAGATGTGATTTGCACATTATAAGACATAAATAACTGTTCGAATTTAAGTCGACTTAAAGAGGCATAACATTTGTTTCTTCTCTGAACGATATATTGCATTCTCAAACCACAAGAATTGTACAGTAAAGCCTAAATAATATGACCACCTTTGGGATCCTTGAAAACTTTTCTTCTTATTGAGGTGGTCTTAATACTGAGGTTGTCTTTTTATTGAGGTGTTCTTTAAGTGAGGTTTTACTGTATTTCATTTCACAAAACGACTTTCTATTAGTTGGATATCAACGCGTATCTAAACCGAAAGTAAGTACTCTATAATTAGACATCAAAACGAAAGTAGGAATTTTCCAGGTCAAATTCAGTGAAATAAAAATATTTTCGTCGGCCAGGATGTCATTCCTTATCAAATATGTATAATACAGTAAAACTTCACTTAAAGACCACCTCAATAATAAGACCGCCTCAAAATTAAGAACACAATTTTCAAGTCCATTTTCACATTTTTGTTCTTTATTCATCTTCAATATTAAGATCAACTCAATATTAAAATCTGTTTAAAAGCGTCCCAAGGGTGGACGTAATATTGAGGTTTTACTGTTGCAGTAGTTCTTTCTTATGATAATAATATTTTTCGAATACACTCATAAAATTATGTTTTACTCGAAGAACAAATGAAGTAGCTATTCTTTTGGTGGCATTGCTTTAATAAATACAAGAGCCGCGGCCGTGGTCAAGTGGTTAGTGCGCTGGACTTGTAACCCGGCGATCCGGGTTCGATTTCCTTCCATGAAACTTTGATAAAAATGTCGATTTTCCTCCTCATGTGGAGAAGTTGCCGGCTCCTTGTGGAAGGGTAAGTTAGTACCGGTTAGATTTCAGTCCAGGAAAAACTGGTTAGGCGAACCGGCCGACGTATATAACTGTAATATCGTTGAGAAACGGCGTTAAACCGATGAAACAAACAAACTTTAATAAATACATACATGTAGTAATTTTAATAGCCAGACATCCGCACGAAAACAGAAAGGGTATAACTAATTGATCAAATAATCAATATTATTCGTATGTATTATTATAGTCATAAATCTACGTTAAATCTCAATAATACGACCACCATTGGGACCGTTGAAAACAGAGTTTTATTATTCAGGTGGTCTTAATATTGAGATTGAATAAAGAACAAAAATGTGAAAATAGTCTTGGAAATTGTGTTCTTAATTTTGAGGTAGTCTTTATGTGAGGTTTAACCGTGTATACATGTACATATCTTTTACGTTTAAATTGCTTTTTGAGCCTGTATTGCCAAAGAGGTAAAGGTTACAGTGGAAAAAAAAATAGAAAACGATACTTGAAATATCGATGTATGGTCGATATGTCAAATCCGATATATCGATATCGTCGGTATGCATATTGCCGAATCAATGACAGCTCTAACTGTATAACCGGGTATCAACCTATCGAGTGATGTTGCCTTTTATACAGGTCCGTATTTTTTTCTATTATAATATAAAGTAATCAACTGTGAAATTATGCTAATACAAGTCAAGAGGACCAAGTTAATTTAAAGCTAGACCCGGGGTTAGATAAATAGCTCATTCGTTTGCTGTCTAATCATAACAATATGTAAACACGCATCCCGAGTTGAAAGCTAAGATGATTTACAGCAAAACCTCAATAATAAGATCACCAATTTGATATTTGAAGACTGGTCGTCTTATTGGGGTGGTCTTTATATTGAGGTTGAATAACGTTCGATGAGTTCACTGCATGTCTGGCTGCTGTCCATTACTGTCAATTACTGTCAATTACTGTCAATTACTGTCAATTACAGTAAAACCACAATAATAAGACCACCAATGGGACCTTTGATAACTGGTCGTTTTATTGAGGTGGTCTTAATCTTGAGGTTGAATAAAGAGCAAAATAGTGAAAATGGACTTGAAAATTGTGTTCTTAATGTCAGGGTTGTCTTATTATCGAGATGGTCTTAAAGTGAGGTTTTGCTACATTTGCATTTAAAACACAGACTGTGACTGACATGTCTATCATTCACTCCTCAACATGTATGTATATAATTATGTGACTGGAATGGTAGCTACATATTTGTCCTCGTTTGTATCTCGTATCAACATTTAAATGACTGAACGTGTACATGATCTCGCATTATAATTCGGAACGTATATGTAGATATAAACTGGTCAGCAGAGTTAACCGGCCAGTTGTTTTTTAAATTATGGTTTATTTCGTTTAGTACCGCAAATCCAAAGCAAGCATCGAAAAATCTTTTTGCCAGCTCCAATTTTACCGTTCATGCGACCTTGAGCGTCTCCACGTAAACGCGGTTAGAATTGCGGTGATCAATAATTTGTTTAAACATACATACATAACATATAAGAGATAAAGCATATACATGTACATATAAATGCATAATAGACGTGGCAGTTGTTTAGATATATACTATTTGTTTCTATATATATTATATTGCTAGCTGTTAATATACTAGCGGAAAAAAGAAACTGTGCATGTGTAAAATGTTCATATATCCTTCAATTTTATAAATTAAAGCTTGAAACTTTACACAGGTAAGTTGGGTATCCCTCTCGGTCATTTACACTGGCCAGTGCATGAGTTGCACGGGTAGTTTGCCTGTCAGGCTAACGTCTTCTTTTTCACGTTTTTTTCGTGCAGCAGTCAATTGCAAACACGTTTGTCGCCTAAACCTGTGTTAAACATAGTGTTGTTACATGTAAGACACAAAACCAGGATAATTTTGAAAAACGTCGTTGATACGCCATGCCAAGGTTGAATGAAACTGACAGATGCCGCGCCGTAGGCATGATTGAAGCTGGTGTACGTCATACTGACGTTGCCAGACAATTTGGCGTTCACCGAAATACTGTAGACGCCTTGTGGAGACGGTACCAACAGTTTGGGGCAACCAGAGACCGGCCTCGATCAGGACGTCCACGCGTAACGTCTATTCGCCAGGATACGTACATCCGGGTGGTTCATCTCCGTGACCGACTCAGAACTGCTTCTTTGACGGCTAGAAGCATTCATGGCCTTAGAAGAATCAGTCCCCGAACGGTACGTAATCGATTGCGTGAACGAGGCATACGTCCACGACGTCCTGCCATAAGTCCTGTTCTGCAGCAACGTCATCGTGTAGCACGTTTTGCCTGGTGTAGAAGACACATACACTTCACGCAACAGGACTTGGCACGTATTCTTTTCACGGATGAGTCCAGGTTCCATCTCGACAGCAGCGACGGCCGTTCTAGAGTGTACCGTCGTGTTGGTGAACGTTTCCATGACAGTTGTGTGATTGAACTGCGTCCATTCGGCGGAGGTAGTGTCATGGTGTGGGGTGGCATCTCATCCCGTGGTAGAACAGCACTTGTGGTTGTAGACGGCACACTTACAGGCATCAGATATCGTGACGAAATCATACGGCCTCACGTCCTTCCATTTGTGCAGCAACGTAACGCTAGCTGCAACAGGATAACGCTCGCCCGCACGTCGCGCGGGTCGTCACCGACTTTTTGACCCAGAACAATGTGAATGTGCTGCCCTGGCCTGCAATATCACCGGATTTGTCGCCTATAGAACACGTGTGGGATGAGATGCAGCGACGGTTACGTGGCCTCCAAAATCAGCCGTTGACGTTACCTGACCTATCACGTGCGCTTGTCAGAATCTGGAATGGTATTCCCCAGGCATTTTTCAGAACACTTGTCACATCAATGCGGCGTCATTGTCAAGCATGCATCGATTCCAATGGTGGACATACACGGTATTGATGAGCTGAACTTTGTTTAGAGAACGTCTATGAAAACTGATCTATATCTAAGACGCAGCTGATTCAATAACCATATCAATTGAGCTGGTGTTAAATAAAGGTAAGATAAAACCCTGTTGAAATTGTTATTGCGATTCCTTACATACCTCCTAAGTTATAGCATATTATACACATGCACAGTTTCTTTTTTCCGCTAGTATATATACAAACACAGTCAAAAATTGAAATGTGACAATATGACAAAAAGGTTTGTACGTAACAAATATAGAAGCAGACACAGCTTTGATTATAATCTAGTCTGGTGTATTATTACAGTACGAAAGCGAAAAGAGACTAGATCAATTCGATGAGCGGTTTTTCGACGCGGGCGTACTAACATGGCTTTGCTGTTTGCATATCAGTGTTGTGTAAACCAATACAATCTTACGTTAACCATTAAATAAATTTCTCTTCAACCGAACAACGTGTGTAACCTTGAGGAGGATTGGTTAACTTTTCGATAAGGGAAATGTTAATTACCAAAATCCACCGAATTTCGGTGAATTTACCGGATTTTGGATATGGAGTGACCAGCAATCTTAACATCTCGGCCATTTTTCATGCTGCAACACAAATCTTAACCTTCAAATTTCGCCGACCATCTTTTTTCGAGATATTTCTTGTTTATCGTTACAATATTACGACAACGTGATCTGAAACAGTGATTGTTAGTCAGGTTTACGTAATGTAGAGGGTGATCCATAATGTCTGATACCATTTGTTTGTCCCCCTGAATACGCCCCTGTACTATTTACACAACTGTATTCTGCAAGGATTAAGTTTTATGTGGTTAAATATAAAGTTTTATACAGTTCTGTCCCGCTCTTATATATAACAACTCATACTTACATAAAAAGGTTGCGGAATGACAGTTTAAATCTTAGATAATATGTCCGAGGTGACGTCCTTTACCAGGTTACTACATGATAGTCATATGGACCTTTAAGGGCTCTAGAAAGCCACTAGCCCGACGTCCCCGACTAGTGTCATGCTGAATCAGGCAACCAACAGTTGAGTTGAAGTTAGTCCCGGACAAGTCTGTTTTTAAAGCTAACCAACATCAGCAATTGTTAAGTTTTAAGTCAAACCTTAGAATCCCACAAACACATACATGTGATTATTAATTTTAGATTATGGAGCTATCATTGTGTATGTTTATTTGTAACAAACTTGATCGATATTCTCGGACAACTAGCTTCCTATATCGGACAGGTCAAATTTTACATTTCTATTAGTCCGGGACAAGTGTCTTTAAAAAATATTCTAGAGCCCTGATGGGCTATGTAACTATAAAAGAGATGATGTGATTAATTGATGGATCACGATGCAAGCACTCCCGATACACGTGTTGGTATGTATAGTGAAACAAATTAATAGTTCCCACATCTACAATATTTACCTCCCTTGTTCTGTCGGCCATTTTGATGGGCAAAACTGATAATCCCTTATAGAAGTAATTTCCAAATATGTGATAATTGAGAAAATTACAAGAGAATTTGCGTGTGACAACCAATATTTCTTCAACTTACTGAGCCAAATGCCCACATGAGCATAATGAATAAGTTATTTTTTATATATCGGATTAGTTTATCATCGTTTACACTATATTCCCCATAAACTCTAAAGCAATGTGCCTATCAAAATGGACGACAATTCAGAATAAGGGAGGTAAGTATTGTAGATGTGTGAACTATGTATTACATGTACATGTATATGAATACTCCTTGCTGTTCACTTTGTAAAACACAATACTATCGGAGATGACTTAAACTCCTCCGTAATGGCATTGTGATATGTTAGGACTTTCAGTCCTTTGATTGTTATATTACGACTTACATCACGTCTATTTCTGAAGTTTTCTATTACGCAGTACAGAGCCCGTCAGACCAAATATGTTAACGTGTCTGTGATATTGCACCTTAGTTAGTGAATCATCCTCGGGATACATTTTCTGCATTGTTCCGATGATTGGGGATTTACCTCCAAAACATAATGAAGTATGTCTCATGTTTACACAAATGTCTTGTAGACAAACATCTTCTTACAAGCAATTTACATAAATTATACTAAGTATATTTATAAACACACATTTTTGTACCCGCGATATATCATTTTTTAAAACTCATTTTGATATGAAAATACCGGTCGATTGAAAGCAAATTTAGCGTTCGTCATTGTGTAAAATGAAGCAATACCAAGTTAAGCTTTTATCTTGCTTGCCTAGGTAAGCTCATGAAATTTGAAACATTTTATATGTTGCGTTTATAAACGTACCCAGTATAGTACCAGATAGTATAAATCACCCTGTGCACTCGATTGTTTCCATGCATTTGAATCGTAAATGGTACATCTCACTGCCATCAAAATAACAGAAGATGTATTAGTAGATGTTTGGGATTGAAGTGAAATGTTACTGAAAGGATAGCACTTTTGACCAGTATATACGTATATAAGTATACAGGTTAAAACTTGTTAAAAAACTATCTCTCGTCAGTGAGCATTTAGTTAATGTTGTTATAACCGTTTATTGACAGCTAAGGATTATACTATATTGTAAGGTAATATTTTCAACAGTAGTTTTGCATTCTAGAAAAAAACACTAAAAGTTATTTACAATAAAACTTCAATAATAAGACCACCATTTGGACCCTTGAAAACTGGTCTTAATATTGAGGTGGTCTTAATATTCAGGTTTAATAAAGAGTAAAACAGAGAACATAGACTTGAATATTGTGTTCTTGAGATGGTCTTTAAGTGAGGTTTTACTGTATGTTATCCAACTTAATTAAGGTAAGCAAGTTTAGAATGAAATAATTCTTAACTTTTTTACCATGCGCACGCGTGTAAATGCGTGTTTTAACAACTCGAGGCATTATATAGCATAGTGCTACCTTAGAAGTAGACACATTTGACCGGCCCTGTCTGGAATCTACCCAGACCCCCTGTGTGACAGTCCAGTGCATTACAATCTGAGCTAGCCGACCGGCGAATTAAATATAATGGTACGGTGGGTCACGGTTTTTAGTAGGGCAATAATAAGATATAAACAACATGTGATCACTGTCCCCACAACCATATACTCAAATACATGTATTCAAATGCCTGTCATTATATAAAATTTGAATTTCATATCATAGATACAGTTAAATTTCACCTTAATATCACCTCGATAAGAAGACCACCTCGAAATTAAGAACATGGTTTACAAGTCCGGTTTCACTGTTTTGCTTAATAATAAGACCAGTTTTCAAGGGTCCCAAAGATAGCATTATCACTGAGGTTGTACTGTATGTGTTTTGTCAGTTCTCTCTCTGTCTCTGTCCCGTTCCTCTTCTGCTCTGATCTTGTTATGATCTTCCCAAATCTGACAAACCAATGTAAACAAAGTATTTATACAATTGCTCATTACATTTATTTCAAGACAAATCGACAGATCGGTTTTATCTATCGTAAAAAATACAAAAATACAACCGCACATCCAAGCGTGTATTGACTGTGCAACAATGGAACATTCTCATAGTTTTGTCGGACACCTTTAAAGGTAGATAGTCAGATTTTCTATCAAAATATGATGCGTAATATTTTTGAAACAAATGACATGCTATTGCCTCCACGTTGACATACTCTAAAACATTGCATGGTAACTTTTATTCAAACTTTAATGGAACCGCAAAGCGCGAGGGAGTCCGATACAAATATTTCCTCACTCGGCGCATAGGTCAGGCTAGAAAATACCTGTATCGGACGCTTAAATTTGTGGTTTTGGTAAACATGTACGAAAAGTGACAGTGCATTGTGTAGATAACATATGCATGAAGTTAATTACCACCAATTTTGTCATACTTATCACTAAGGATATTTTGTCAATAAAGTAAAACTATGTACCTTTAAACGAACTAATTGAGTGCATTCAATATTCATAACAAATGTTGGTATAATTGTTCTATATCAGGAACGGGATATTTTTGTATACCTCGCCTTGTGATTCATAATCTAAAAAAGACACTGGATGTACTTAGTATGCTAAAAACATTGTTTATTTTATACAATTGGGTCACCTTATATGTATCCAATCAGTATGCCTTCACATTCATAGGTACAGTAAACCTAACTTAAATACCACATCTATAATAAGAACATAATATTCAATTCCATTTTCACAGTTTTGGTCTTTATTCAACCTCAATTTTAATGATCACTATACATATATCATTTACGTACATGAACTTCCTTGAAAACCGAGTTATGGTATCGTGTTATTGATGATTTTCGGATTCATAGGGTTATGTTATGACGGTATTAAATGAAGAATAGATAAATCACATGCTTATCAAATGATATCGTATTTCTCAAATTCAATGCATTTATTTGCACAATTTCCTATTTTTAAAACAACGTGCGTGTTAATGCAAATAAAACAGTACGTGACAATGCATGTTACAAGTCAGTCTACATATTGATTAAGAAGGCGAATCAATAAAAAGTTGTAATTTCGGAAACTTATATAATGAAAATCCAAGAAGCTAATAATAGGACAATACAATTGTATCTATTTATAATAATATGACATGCTCGAAAATGCGTTGCATTCTATTTTTGTAATCTATCAGTTCGGTTAAATTCGCATGTACAATATGACACAAATCGATACGATTATAGTAAAGCGAAGTATATTTTAAATCAGTGTATTTTGATGCGGATAAATTGATTATTTATTTCCAGAAAACCTGTAGTTCAAAAAGTTTAACTAAGGATAAAAGAGTTCCACTCACAGTGTACAGGATACAAAATTTGTATGTAATATTTCTTTTGTTCATAAAAGTATTTTCTAGTCATTAAATATTTATTCATTTTCATGTCTATTTATTTGTATTATCAAGTTGACTTAATCATTGCTAATAACCGACTACAATTGAACCTCGTTTATTCGACAACCTTCTACCCGAATTCTAGGTAGTATTCGAAATAGATATCAGGTCCCGATGTTTAATTGAAAGAAGCTATTTGAAACCATGTTTTATTCGAACTAATAAAATGTTTGGACCCGATAAAATCGAATAAACGAGGTCCGACTGTATCTGTAGTCTGTTTTTATTTACTTAAGAATGTTTATTAAAACTTTGAAGTTGTCAGTCAATGAAACTATGTTAAAAAAACATTGACCAAAAGAAATACTGAACAAAATAAAAGTTCAACTATTTTTGAATCAACAGTATAGAGTCTAATATTTTTCTATTTATCTATGGGATCCTGTTTGGGCCATAGTCGCATGTTGCGGATAATATTCGTTGCTTTCCCGTTTTTAAAATTGGTTAAAAGAAAAACATTTTGACGAACTTTGAAACCATTTGTTTTAGATGTAAACATATTTTGATTATGAAGAAAGGAACATTCAAGTGATCATGCAATCTTAAATTTAATTATATAAAATAACTGATACTACAAAAGCGAAATAACTTTTTTTCAAAGATCAAAATCAAATCGTTACTTTATACTCAACATGGTTGATTTATAAATATTGTGTAGTATACATGTGAATTAATAATGTGAAGTGTTAATGATTTGAGTTCAATGACCTTTATGAATATTTCACTTTACTATCTATGTATCTATTTATGTTCAATGGTTTGGGGGCTGTTCAATGGTTTGGGGGCTGTTCACTGGTATGGGGGCTGTTCAATAGTTAGGGGGGCATTACGACAACCGATTTATTTATGTAAAACTTAAAATAAAAGATAAAGCATTGGGCATTGCCAGAAATGTGTAAAGAGACGATAATATTGTACCATAGTGTGCTTGCTCGAGTCGTACCGTACCGTCTTTTGTCGTGTTTACTGTTGTGGTCGTGTCTTGACGTATAACGCCGTATTGATTTATTCATTGTTCCATCTGTAGTCATATTATGACGTCTGAAATATTATTATGACATATGCAGTCGTATTATGACGTTTACAGTCGTATTTTGACGCCTGAAGTAGAAGGCTATCGAAATATTCACGTATGTTGTAGTGTTGTGATGTCTACAGTCCTATTGTGACGTCTTAAAATGTGTGACGTCCATCTAATGTCGTTTTATGGTGTCTACTGTTGTAGTGTTATGATGTCTACAGACCTATTGTGACGTTTTAAATCGTGTGACGTCCATCTAATGTCGTTCTATGCCGTCTACTGTTGTAGTGTTGTGATGTCTACAGTCCTATTGTGACGTCTTAAATCGTGTGACGTCCGTCTAATGTCGTTTTATGGCGTCTTTTGTTGTAGTGTTATGATGTCTACAGTCCTATTGTGACGTCTTCAATCGTGTGACGTCTATCTAATGTCGTTTTATGGCGTCTACTGTTGTAGTGTTATGATGTCTCGAGTAGTATTGCTGCGTCTTTAGTCGTATTATGTTGTTATCAGTAGTATTGTGATGTTCGCATTAGTATTATGACGTCTGTAGTCTCTTACAAAGCACTAACGTGATATAACGATAGCTTGAACAGGATCCCGTTTTTATCAGAGTTGAACAGATAACAATGTAGAATGTTAACCAGACGTGTAAAGTTGCAGTCTAATCGATGAAGACACATTTTATGCTAAAAAAGCCAATACTGATTACTGCAATATTTTTTGTTACTCTGTCAAAATCAAGTTTAGCTACGTGTCTATGAAAAAATGGAATAATGCTAAGGAGAAAAGTTTCCCTTGGTATGTACGGGTATAATTTTATGCATTTTTCGATGTACTGCTAATACAAATTTTCTATGGAGTGAGATGAGCGACATATCCAATCTCTTTTTGTCCTCTTGTATAACACCCCTCCCGGTTATTTGTCCTGTTGTATGACACGTTATAACACACCTCACGGTTATTTGTCCTGTAGTAAAGCACTATTGAACACCTCTCCCGGTTCGTTGTCCTGTTGTATAGCACTCTTTAACACCCCCTCCCGTTTTTTGTCCTGTTGTATAACACTACTTAGCACCCCCTCCTAGTTAACTCACCCGATAGAGCATTCATCTAACAATCTGTTTGAGAAACCCCGGGTGAGGCGTATGTTCTCCATGAAAAGTTTGTAATGAGATAATGCATCCTATGTCATCTGTCCCCCACCCTGATTCATATGGTAATGTTGACCACAGGAGATGGTCATAAGTTATTTTCCTTTATCATTTCTAGAGATATCTCCCTTTATCCATTTCATAGTGTATGTAATGAGTTCATTCAAGTCACCCCCCATTCAAGTTTGACAAGTTTTATTTTTCCAAATTGAGAAGGTCATTAACCCATGCGACTATAACATACATAGTAAATATTATAAACAGGTACACTGTATATACAGTTACAAACACACAAACAATGTATAAATACACATACACAATTACAAACAAAATACAACAATAACATTCTAGCAAATATGTACTACCTCATGACTGATAATGAACTTCAGCATGAAGAGGCAAACTAAATTCCCTTATAACTATGTCCTACCGAAACTAAATGTAGGATAAGAAAGGGACGTAGAGCCTTTAAAAAAAAATAATATAATTTTGATAAGAAAGAACACATCAATACATCACCAAATACAAAAATATTACATTTACACAACTAGTATATCAGTACTACGACAAATTATATAAATAATTTGTAAATAAATATAATCAAGATTATTTATGCATTAACATTTAAATTATTTCTCACTGCAATGCTTGGTAAATGTAACTACTTAATTTTGTTAACAAAGTTTTGTTTCTAGTGTTTATAAGTTCTATAAATTTGAACATGTCCGGACGTCTCCACTTATAGATAGGCATATATGTTTTCCGTATCTCATTGTATACATTACACTCAAATATAAAATCGTACTCTTCTTCTAATATATGACATAACTTACACTGTCTGTCATCTAGTGGTGTGGGATTTGGTTTTGTCCATCTACCCGATTCAATACTTAGCCTATGTGAGGAAACTCTCAATTTTGTAAGACTTACGCGGAATTTTCTAACATTCACTATATCTAAATATGGTTGAAATCGAAAATTGTAATATGTTTATAATGATTTGCCCTACTAGATTCTTGTAAATTACCATTCCATTTTTGAATGAATAGGTCTTTTAATCTCTGTTTAAAACAGTTCAAAAACACTTTCGTGTCTCCAACAGTTTGAAAAACCCAAACATCATGGAAGCCTAAACTGCATAAAAGATCTCGCAATAGTGAACACCATTTTGTTTGGTCTGGATAATTATCAATATCATCTTTAAATATACAGTATATCTTTCGCGTGTATTTGTTAGCGCTAACTTGCATACACTTTATCTTGTATTTTGTTATAATGAAGTATCTCGAAAAAATCAAAGGAATTCTACCAAGTTCTCCATAAATAAAATCATTCTGTTTTGTTTTCTTCACTCCGAAAACAGTTTTACAAAATTGTAGATGTATGCGTTCAATACCGTTTCCAGTAATAAATCCCCAAACTCGCTCCCATAATTTAAAATGGGTGCAATTAATTTATCAAAGTGATCCACTTTATGCCTCATCGCTAAATCGGTAAACTTATATAAGTGTTTGTTCATGATAAAAATAGCTTTTAATGCTAGGCCGGAGAGAGTATTTTGGGCTTCTGAAAAAGACCCGCCGGGTGTAAATACAACACCTAAAGAACAGAACTTATTGACTATTTCTACAGGATTATTATGGTAGTAAAAACATTTATCTTGTGACATCCTTCTTAAAGATTAATATTTACTTTTAGTTTGTTTGTATTTACAACTAATTTGCATTTATTGCAATACTGGGACAGAACATCTAAACTAGCTTGCAACTCAGTACTCGTTTTAGCAGATATAACACTATCATCTGCATATAACATCATAAATATTTTAAACATGTAAACCAAAAGAAGTTTGAAAAGATTTAGGCGAAATTCCGGCAGTAAAAACGATATTTCTTTAGCAGGTTTTAAAATATATTTTGCCGAAGTAGGAAACGATATTTTGCAATAACAGTGATGCTGATGATGTTTGTACTCAGCATAATTTTGATAATTCCGATTGCGCTTTAAGCGAATTGGATAATCGTATCACTATTGACGAGATTGAGGCAGTTAAAAAAATAAAGAATGAAAAGGCTACTGGTATATACTTGATTATGAATGAGTATATAATCGAAACTATTGATATATTAGCTAGTCATATATGTGATATATGTAACGCTATTTTAGATTCTGGTTACTTTCCTGAAAAATGGATGGAAGGTGTAATTATCCCACTTCATAAAAAACGTAATGTAAGTGATGTGAACAATTATAGAGGGAACGCATTAGTAAGTTGTTTATCAAAATTGTTCACATTAGTTCTTAATAAACGTATCATGACTTTAAGTGAAAACAATAAGGTTGTATCTGATGCTCAATTTGGGTTTAGGAAAGGTCGTTCAACTGTGGACGCACTATTTATAATATTGAATATTGTACACATCTGCTTGAATGACAATAAGAGATTGTATTGTGTATTTGTAGAAATGTTTTGATTCGAATATATAGGCACGGTCTATGGTATAAACTGTTCAATATTGGTGTCCAAGGTAAAATGTTTAGAATTGTTCGTGATATGTATCACACGGTAAAAATCTTGTGTAATAAAGTGTAATGAATATTCAGACTTCTTTGAATATGAGGTCGGTCTAAGACAAGGAGAAATATTGTCACCGCTTTCATTTTCATTGTTTGTAGAAGACCTAGAACCTTACCCCCAAAGTGATTGTTATTCAGGAATACGTATTGCTGAAATACTTCTGATTTTCTTATTATTCGCAGATGATATTTCAATACTTGGAAAAACACCACTCGAACTTCAAAACAAGTTGAATATGTTTTATAGTTACTGTAATATTTGGGGTTTGGAAGTGAATATAGATAAAACTAAAATAATAGTGTTTAGAAAACGAGGGGGATTAAGAAATAATAAATCTTGGAATTATAATGGCGAACATATAGAAGTTGTTGATAAGTACATCGGTTCTGTCTTTAATTACACCGGTAACTTCAATTTAGATCAATATTTCATTATAGGGAAAGCATTGAACGCACTGAATGTCTTAGTTATCAAATGTTAGAAATTTTGTCTAAATCCTCGGCTACAATGTACAATGTCAATTATTTGATGCTTTTGTTGGTTCTATTTTAAATTATGAATCTGAAATATTGGGCTTCACCAAATCAAAAGAGATAGAACGTTTGCACTTAACATTGTGTAAGCAAATCTTGAACGTTCGGAAAAGCACGTGCTCTACATGTTTTTATGATGAGTTAGGTCGTTATCCTATGTTCATTATTAGATACGTACGTATCATCAAGTATTGGTTTAAAGTATTATCCACTGATAATACTATAATCAAACATGTGTACTTGCAATCTTTAAATGATTGCGAAAACAATAAAGTCAACTGGGTGTCTAACGTAAAACAGTTGTTGTGTGAATATGGTTTTACCGATGTATGGCAACGACCTGATCCGTTTAACGGTAATTGTTTTATACATGTGTTTAAACAGAGGTTAATTGACTGTTTTGTTCAGGGTTGGCGTGGTAGAAAAGATACAAGTCCAGTTATAATATTGTACAATAACTGTAAATCAGATTTCATTATGAAAAATACCTCGATATTATACCTAACAATTTACGATTTTTTATCACAAGAATAAGAATATCAGCACATAGCCTTAAATACAAACAGGAAGATACGCTAGAAGTAGAATATATTATGGTCGCATGGGTTTATGACCTTTTCGATTTGGAAAAATAGAACTTGTCAAACTTGAATGGGTTAAACTCGATTAAACAGCTAGCTTACCTCACCCTTTACGCTATGGTCAATATTGCAAACATATACTCTTTTCTTTCGACCAGTATAGCATTGTTTTCTTTCGTTGTTTTAATACTTAAGTTTTATGTGCGTATTCAGATTGCTATCAAATGCACACTATGTGTTTTTTTGTTACAATGAGTACATGATTAATTTAAGCATTATAATCAATGAGTTTTGTTCTAATTATTGCAAAACAGTGGTACCATACAAGCAGGCTTTTAGCTTAACATACTGATCGTTACAATACTGCACACAAGTTTTTACCTCCAGTGTTTTTTTAGTCGAAGGAACGACAGCCTGACTCCTTAATAAGCACGGAAGCTAAGGCCCAGATAAATGGTTCATGAAGTGTTAAAAATACACGCCTGTTAATTCCCTCTTTCGTTCACTCTTCGTTATCCAGTTTGATACGTGTGTTCACTATGGTAACATGACTAATAAAGATAATATATCCAAAGTCATGTGTCCTCCACGTTGGTCTCGTTCGCACGTAATTTGCTGTCAGTTGCTTGAGGAACAGATTAGACAAGAAAGATTAAATTGTTGACACTACATACATAAGACAGTGCCCCCCACACAGACCCCGAGAAAACAGCCGTCTACAAAATATTATGCAATGAGGAGGTGCAAGGGCAAACATGTATGAGAAAATAGCCGACCTTCAAAAAACAACTTTAGGGGGACGACAACTCTGAAAAGGGTTAATGAATGGAATACATCACGGAACAAGTAAAAAAAGAACATATAATATTATATCAAGTAAAAGAACTGCACTAATATAAGGGAAGGGAAACTCAAAATACATCTAAAACAAAAATAAATAGAAATAATAACCCTACAGCGATTTGCAGCCTTTGAACTGTCAGTAAAAAACTGGGGGTTTATATCGATTTAACAGCTTAATCATCTGACAGTTAACCGCTATATGATCATTGATTTCAAACATATACTATTTTCTATCGACCGATATAGCATTGTATTCTTTCGTTGTTTTAATCCTTCAGGTTGTTAACATATGCACATCATGTGGCATTTTGTGACAATGAGTACATGATTAATTTATGCATTTTAATCAATGAGTGTTGTTCTATTTATTGCAAAACATAGCGCCATACAAGCAGGCTTTCAGCTTAAGATACTGATCGTTACAATAACGCACACACGTTTTTACCTCAAGTGTTATTTAAGTCGAAGGAACGAAAGCCTGACTCCTTATCCGATTGTCGCGAGTTCGAATACTGCTTCTAACGAGCTTCAACCGCGAACTTCATTGACTTTCCTGGCCCTAATTGTCCCCCTATTCCCATTAATGTTTACCCTTTTACCTCATCAGTGACCTCTTTTGTAAAGACTGTTGTTTTCCCGAGGGTGTGTAAGGGGAGGCATTGTCTTTTGTATATGGCATCCCCTGTAAACAAACTTTGAATATATTATCTTTGTCAGACAAGTTGCCACGGTGAACACACGTATCATTCTGGGTTCTAAACATTGTCCTCCATCTTGGTAGTAGAGTGTTTTAAATCTGACCTAACTGACCAGGCTACAAAATATGAGAATATATGTTTTATGTTTTTATTTTCGTTTGAGAACACGCCGCGCGGGATATAATGAAGATTTCAGAAGTTGATACCCAAAACGAAACTAACATAGAAGTAAAAGAAGGTAGAAATCTCCTTATGCTTGCATTAAACAGAACATATTTGGCAAAACATAGTAATATCATTTGAGGGAAGTGAAAAGATGCGGACCAAGGAAGGAAACACAAATGTTAGCAAAGGAAGGAGGGCAGGGCACTCAGAGCAGTGTGCAAACTACAACAAACTGACCTGCTGGCGTATAAAGGGAAGGGAGAAAACAATATCGAAATGATAATGAAAATAAAACAAAGACCACAGCAGCATCAACTAGCGCAAAAATATGGAAACAGGAACACTATATGACTACAAGACAGGCTCACAATATCATTAACACCAAACAACGACATACAGCTGCAGGTGAATATTTCCTTCTATTAACAGTTTTCTTATTTTTTAATTTGCAGAACGTAAACGTAGAACTTCTTAGCTGGCACCTAATAAGAGAATATTGAGGTCGCAATTGAGGCAAACAATGACGTCAGTGGTAAAACCCGTGAATGTGGACAGGAGGTGGCAGATCTTGTCTCGTTTTGTGTATGTGGTAAGTACATTGTTTTCTTAGTAAAGCTCGATTTCTGACGTATTCACGTAGTTCGAGTGTAAGAAGCCCTCTCCTGTCACACATGGCTTCGGAGCCATGTAACTTACTTTGATTAGAACACTATCTTAAAACAGTTTTCTACGCGTTCCGCATTTACCATGATACTTCATCAAGCAAACTAAATTCAAATTGTTTACTGGATATAAACATATCCAGACGGTATTGTTAGATTCTTATCACCTACTCTAGTATCGCATACAACGGAGTCTGCTTGATAGCCCAGGACCACTGGTTAGGTCCACTGACAGCAGTGCTTAACTAAAATACTGTTGAAGTCCTACACAAAACTCAAACACCGTTAGTTATGTTTCCTCACACACTTTTAAGTCACCAATTTCAAACTAGTAGGAGGAAAATAGGTATTAATCTGACGAAAAAGCAGGCGAAAAGTAGGACAAATTAGAGGTTATTACCAAGAAGTAGTTCCAACATAGAATAAGAACAAATATCTTAATATAATGTCTTGGTTTAAACCTTATTTATTAATTCACATATACAACACAATGTACAGTACTATGAAAATATAGATTGGAAAGCTTGTCAATATTTATATTAATTCCTTTCCAAAATAGGAGAATGTTGCATTTTGTAGCTAATGGCTACATTTCAAAATGAGAGATTAACTTGCTAAAGGGAACGCCACATGCACAAGTTAATGCCTCCCGACACATACCCCTGAGAAAACAACAGTCCACAAAACATAGCAATAATAGGCCGAAAGGTGGGAAAATATAACATGAAAACTAGTTCAAGTAAACAAATTCACGACATGAAAGGGGAATTAAACATATATTTAAAACATTAATACGAGTTACGAATTGAAATATAATATAAAGAAGGAGCACAATATTTGGGGACCTCAAAGGACTGCACAACAACTTAACATAAAGAAACTAATTAACACAACGGCCTCATAGCTATGGAACTCTTTAGAGACTATGTTTGTTTTACAGATTCAAGCCTTACTTGTATGTGCGTTTGGAGGACTTGGTGTGTATAAGTTTTGGAACTGTTCGGAGAATGAACATTTTTATCGAGTGAAAAACACTGGGACTTTGGTGCTAGTTAATGGTGCCCTACAGCTTCTCACGGTTGTATGTACCTGTGTCACAGTGGACAGACATAGGTTCAAGTATATGTTTGCAGCGTATGTAAGTACTATCTCAGAAATATGTTAACTATTTACAGAAAACTATAACATCGTTTTCTTGAAAGGAGACTTTAAGTCGAAATAATGGAATATTCGATTGAAAACTATTATAGTTTTTTAACAATAATAAAACTTGTTCGCGGATTACTTCTATAGTTTTTTTTCATTATCAAGGTGCTTTGGAGCTCATGGGTGATGTCCTCATCTGCCTACCATTGGGTGAATATTTACGAGTCTACACAGGTAATACTATTCATATTTTACTTTTACTGTACCTTGACAGACATATTTTCGTTCGAACACATAACAACGATTATCTCCCCTAGTTGTATATTAACCGCTACCTTCACTAGTGTCACGTGATCTTAGATATTTGAGTAAAATGTCCGTTACGCCTTGAATTGTTGTTGTATTAAATTTGTTTATTCACTTGACAACCTAGGTTAGTCTTATTTCTCTGAAATAAAACCAGGAAATTTACCAATACAGTAAAACATCAAGACCACCATTTGAACCATTGAAAACTGGTCTTCTTATTGAGGTTAAATTAAAAGCAAAACAGAGATAATGGACTTGATAAGTGTGTTTTTAATTTTGAGGTGGTCTCATTATTGAGGTGGTCTTGATGTGAGGTTCTACTGTACCATATTCATAAAATACGTAGAAAATCAGAAATAATCGAACAATGGTAAAACCATTTGTGATGGCAGAGGTCTATGTACTATGTAAAGGGGAGCCATTTCGTAGGAGATTTGTTTTTGATAGTGTGGTGTTTGCACCATTTCTCAGCATTACAATCCCTAGATTTTCTTACGTGCGCTTAATTTACGGACTGAAATAGACCTTAACGTGATTAAAATCTGTTTTGTTCACTTGCACATGGACTCCATAGCTCATACACTAACAATATGTACCTCCCTTGTTCTGAATAGTCGGCCATATTGATATGCAAATTCCCTTAATGTTTATAGGAAATAAATTGTAAACGATGATAAGATAATCAGTATTTACAAACAGCTCATGTGGGCTGATGGCACAGAAAGTTGAAGTGATTTTTGTCACATTTTTGGATTACTCCTATAAGCGCTTATCAGTTTTATTTATCACAATGGCTGATGATTAAGAACAAGGGAGGGAACTATTGTAGCTGTGGAAACTATTTATAATTGGTATGAATGTCTTATTGTGCTGTGGTATGAAATGGCAGGTCACATTTACACAAAAGGTTTCCACACACAGATCTCTATGGTCCGAAATCAAAGAAATAGTGGAGAGAAGATTAGGACGCAGGCGACAATAAACGTGATAAATAATCGGGTATTAAATACAAATGAGCGCCACCATGACAAACCTGTATTAGTCATGTTAGTTAGCTCGTCGAATGTGTCCCAATTAACAACTGAACAACAGTCACAGTATGTTTCCCCTAAAGGGTGTTGCTTTGATTGGTTGTACTGTATGTATGAATATTTCTAGCATTATTTGCATTATTTCTTTGTTATTTTAGACTTGGACAGATTTTGTGACAATATCAACAGTTTTGATGTCGTTGCACGCCATCCTGGTAAGTTCCCGGTATAGCCATAGACTTTTGTAATAGCTTCCAAACGCGAAATATTAAAGGCAAATTGACCAGCCATTACATTAATTCTTAGAGGAAATGTGTAAAACGCGTTAGAACTGGTAACAGAACTGGTAAGCATTTGGAATACGATGGCTTACTTGATGCGAGGCAGGACATTTTCAACTCACAATGCATGTTACTCTGTAGAGTTTTGCCTGTACATAGATTGTTGTTGGATGCTATGCTTTTATCATCCTCGTTATTCAGGCTGTTCATAACATGTATGATACCTGGGCAATTTGGCTAGCAAAACGTCGTAATAAATGAATATTCATAAGTGTTTCTCGACCAATGAAATTAACGATAACAAGAGCTGTCAGCCAATACGACAAAATGGCAGCGACCCTTGAAAAAATGTGCAATTTGAAAGCCGTGATCTCATTGGATCGCTCAGAACCGCGATTTAACCCATAACTGCTCGGCAATTTCCGTATCGCCTGATGTGTGTGTCATGCTGTCAATCAAGCGGTTGGATTTCACGTTATTAATTATTCATGAGTACGAGAAGTTTACAGTCAGTTTGCCCGGGGTATCATTTATGTTATGGATAATCTGGGTACCGAGGATGTGGTTTTACATGTTCTGTTGCAATGGGAAAAGTCTTGTTGAATATCAACTATGGATTTAAATTCAGTAAAAGAGTTACAATACTGCATATTCAATGAGTGCAATGTTCCAAAGTTTCAAAGTCGTTCCATTGTTCTGTCGTTTTATCGTTCAATCTTTCTTTCTTAATTTATTTCGTTTGTTCGTTTTATCGGTGGTTCTATCGTTATGTCGTATGTTCATACTATCGTTCGCGTTCGTGCGTTCGTTTGTTGTTTACGTTATATGGGTTTATCTTTCAGATAATTGTACAATGTGTCGTCTATGGTGTTATTATAAATAAACTTCCAAAAGAAGAAACATACGACAGAATTCCATTTCATACTAACGTTATCTAAAATGGTTGTGCATTTCTTTATGTTTTGCATCAACAACTTTTCTTTCTTGGATTGCTGCAGCCCTCTGGTTATACAGTCACACGGCCACGTATAGGCAACAAACAGGACTATAGAAAGTGAATTCTTTATGTGATAAGCGTACCGTGATAACTTATTATATAGCTTAAAATTCTTCATTTGCCACAGAATACTATATATTAAGGACCACAATGGAAATAAGAGTTTTCACTTGAACTCTCCTTTTTGTGTTATCCTTAACATACAATATTGATTGATATGGCTTTATTGATTCATACATATTGTCGTTACTAATATATGACTTAATTTTATATTGCCATGTAATTTGTACATTTTATATTGAAATAAATTTATATTGTTGTTGTTTATTAATTGATGTTAGGAAGTTAATACCTGTTTTCAATACGAATGACCCAAACATAAAGGGAATACGCTAAATTGTTTGCAAATTCAGAAGATTGTAGCATGATGCAATCACAGTTACCAGAAAATGTGTCCATTCATTTATAACAACTGTGTGAAATAGTACGGGCTTGTTAGCACATTTGACTTTGACACTGTGATATTTGTACATAACAAGAAATATCTTTAAAAAAGATAAACGGCGTAGATAGAACGATGTCTTCCGGTATGTTAAATTAAATTTGTTTTTTTGCAACATGTTGAAAAATCAATCCTTACAAACAATAACTCGGATCTATATTATACTATTATCATGGACCTGTCTTATCAGGGTCATTTTAACATATTAACTACAGGAACTACCTCCTACAAAAAGTAGAACTGCTAGCGTACGCACCTCCTACGAAAATCCTGTTTGGTACCTCTTGTGTGAATGAAAACGCCGTTTAGTGCCTCTTGTGTGAATGAAAACGCCGTTTAGTGCCTCTTGTGTGAACATAGGATTGGTCAGGTTTAAAAAAGCCCGCTTCGAGGGCAACATTTGGTTGGTCAAAAATGTAGGTCAAAATCAATGTTATACAGCTAACGCCGAAAAAAACTTTGAGAAATTGTACACACGGTGTGCACGTACATGTAGTAAACAATTGTTATGTATAGTGTTGCCATTTCTTCTGGGATTATGGTTGTTGTGGCGAGATCGAAGCTATGGTGGTAAATGTATAATTCAGACTTTTATACATTTTAATTATATTATCTCCTGTGGCGGATCTAGAATGTCACGTGATGATGAATATTTGAAAAATATGACATTTACCGTTAAACACGGTCGTAAATATATTCTATATTATTTTGTATTGTTATTTAAACGTTATCTGCAATGTTAAAGATATGAAACTTGCATTCGTTAGGTAGAACTTTATGTTTAATGCTAACAAATTTACCTGTATTTATCCAGTTCACTACGAACTCTGAGTTTATCTCTGATGCATACAAACATGTTGTTACTTTCTAATTGTAAGTAGACCGGACATGACGTCACACTGCCCGTGATTGACAGGAGCTGTCAAGTTTTTCGTGTACCCTTTATCTATTTACTCTGCCTGGAAAACTTTCTTTCCATAGTTAATTGATGTATTATATATTTTTCTTTGTATTTACAGCCAAATGTAACTGAGTTTTATTCACTTATCTTCTGCGACGTTCCGCCGTTTCCTCAAATTTCTGCGGTCGGTGGAATTCCGCAGATGCGGAATTGGGGGGGGGGGGTATATAAGGGCGTTCAGACTAGGAATTTTCACGTTAGGGCGTTATTGTTTTCATTTGACTAAGAACTTTTTACAGCTTAGGCTCTTTCACAAAGATGTAATAGCCAATCATCCACGGTGGGGTACAGACAATACTAATATTTCAGATGTATCCCGCATTTACAGCTAGATTTAGATTTGTGCAGGAACCTGTTGCATTGGAAATTGCACCTTTGAACATAATTCATCATAAACAGACAGAGAAGTTGAAAGAAAATGTGATGCACAGGATATAGTCACGAGTTATTTCCCTTTATTTTCCATCTAGAGTTCTTTCCGTTTGCCCCTTCTATATATGTATATGTATACAGCAAAAACCTCACTTGAAGACCACCACAATAATAAGACCACTTCACCTTTACAATTTGCAAGTCCATTTCAACTGTTTTGCTCAATATTAAGACCACCTCACAAAGAAGACCAGTGTTTAAGGATCCCAATGGTGGTCTTATTATTGAGGTTTATCTGTATGTACTACAAGGAGTATAACGCTTTTCACACCTGACCTCTTTCAGCGATCGTAATCATCCTCCAAACATCAAATATATCCAAGATTATATGCACCACAATCTTCGCATAAATAATTTATCTTTCAAAATGCGTGCTCAGCAAACACCTGGTCGTTTTGCTTTAACATCTGTCAACTTCTTTATCCGTTTTAATTCAAAATTAACTTACAGCCTCATATAACTGTGAAGGTGTCAGTTGATGATTGTCGTATTGTCTTTGGCAGTTGTATGCATTTCAGTTTTATAGGTATTCACCACCTCACTTCTCTGATACATTACTGGAACAAAATTATACAAAGTAGTTGCTATAATATGATACAGTAAACCCTCAATAATAAGACCACACTTGGGACACCTGCAAACAGCTCTTTATATTGAGGTAGTATTAATATTGGGGTTGAATAAAGAGCAAACAGCGAAAGTGAACTTGTGCTCTTGTTTTTCGGACCACTTCAAAATTAAGATCACCATTTTCAAGTTCATTATCACTGTTTTGCTCTTTATTCAACCTCAATTAGGACCACCTCAATAAGTAGACCAGTTTTGAAAGGTCCCAAGTGTGGTCTTATTATCGATGGTGTAATGTATACACACATGTGAACATGTAAAGAAGCAAAAGGAACACAGGACACACACACAAAAACTAGGGATGTCATCGACTATTCAGATATTCGAATATTGGTTCATACGTGCGAATATTCGAATACAGATTCGGCATTCGAATATTCGATAAAAAATACATTGTCAATATAAAAGCTGAATGCAAGTATATACAATTAAAAAAAAAATATGGTAATTTTCGCATTGAATGTCATTTTACGCGTGAAAATGATATCTACAGGTGTTAATTGTCATGGCATGTTGTATATGTGATGGCAAGAGAGATATAACACTCTGGAGATGACACTTAGCGGTTATTGTTGCAGCTTGAGTGATCAGTTTAATACAAAAGAATGTCGAATGTTCGAATATTCGAATATTCGTTCGGAAGGTCGACCGAATATACGAATACCAAAATTGCCATTCGTTGATATCCATACAAACAACGTTGGGTTAATATTGTTGTACGACGGCAGAATTACAAGGAGGCATGCCAATTTTCATATAACCACTGAGAGGCGAAAAATTATGGTCACATGCTAGTAAAGACTTCCATCAAATAAATTGTTCCCGATACATCGTTGATTCATATGCTGTACATAAAGAAGTCAATATGATGAAGAATGACTTACGCGATGTAAATATAATCCCACACATTATTCCAAGAATAGGCAATATTGCTACAGCCCACATAAGAAGCCTCTCATCATTTTGAAATGTCTTTGACTGGTATTCGCCAGATGTGGTTGAACGGTATAGATGACCACGCCCATAAGGGTGTAAATGTTCTATGATCGGTCCAGGTACAATGTCAGAGAATCGATATTCCATAGTATTATCCGATGTATCTAATCCAGAAGCTGTTGTCTTGAAATCAACATCATCCTGAAAAGGTTCAGAATATTAAACAATGTGGTAGAACTTTACGAAAATAATGCATTATAGTCATGTACATATAATGTCAATATCATTTAAGGGCGTCTACATCACGCTTGTTTTGTTGTCATTTCTTGCCCGTGAGTTGTTATTTCACTAGTAAAATATCGAAAATATTACATGGATGTTATTACCTCCTTACAATGTTCTATCAATTTTATTCAAAAATAATTTATGTCTGACCTTGACTCTTTAGTATTAAGCCAAATTCCACTAATTTTGAAGTTTAGATTGTGTTATGAATATCAATATGGATGGTTATTCCATTTTTAATACTTAAATTCCGTTGTTCTCAAGTAAACCGACAATCATGAAGTCACGTGTCATTAACTTGCATTCAGCGGAATTTCGACAGACGCTTTATTTAGTGTCGCCATGTTTCCGTTCCTCATCCGTGTGTTGATGACATATGAATTCCGAGATTCAGTTTAAATCATGGCCGAGTGTGTCTATTCATCTGTCACGTGGTATAAGAAGTTGGTATACAGCTTTGTTTGCATAGTCATCAACTGGAAATTAATTCATCGGTTACAAAACAGATCAAAATCCAAAAAATAACATATTCTGTGATTACAATATCATACATTAAGTCATTGTACGGTTACCATGAAAACTATACTGAGATTCGATAACGCTAAAATTTAACAGAAGACAAATATTATGATATTCCTTCGAAATTCAAAACAAACAGTTTAGTCTAGTACAAACAAACATCTTTCTTTTTCATACACTCAAATTCATTTCTAATTGGTCGTTTCTTGCAGTGTAATTTATTTAGAGAAATATAAAATAATTAAACTTGTTTTACTTCATTTTCACGAGTATATCAATCTTTTGAAACTCACAATTCACATAAGACTGTACACAAAGCCTTCTAAAAAAGATTTCTAACAAAATTGATTAATAACAGAAATGCTGGATGACCAATAAGAAGTGTTTTAGTGTAATCCTGTTGAAATAAATGTAAGAATATTGTCACAGATTGAACGTTTGAACTCTAATTGTTATTAATTTATAGTTACTGCATTAGTAATGCGTTAAAACCAATGATTTGTAAAATATTGTTAAATGCAACAAAGCAAACAATTTAATTTCATGTTATCGATTATAATCTCTCTCAGGTATTATAGCGGTGTTATCAACATTGGAATGACACCACTGTGGAAAATTGTGTTACATTTACATGCCCAACTAACCGGATATACTCGAAATCGTTATTACAGGAAATCCCCACAAAATACTACCGCCCTAGAGACCCTTAAAAACTGGTCGTCTTATTGTGGTGGTCTTAATATTATGGATGAATTAAGAGCAGAACAGTGAAAATGGACTGGAAAATTGTGTTCTTAATTTTGAGGTGGTCTTCATATTAAGGTGGTCTTTAAGTGAGGTTATACTGTATTTTTAAAAATGGTGATGTAAACAACAGCGGTGAAGATGTAAATAATTGTGATAATCGTTCTGGGTCTCCATAATTAGTATTGCAATTGAATTCCCGTTTATATAAGTAACCTAACTTTGCAGATGTATGTACGAAGCATCTAGGTTAGGGAAAAAATTACGAAATATTTTGCATAATTTATGGTAATAATAACTCTTTGTATGGAGTTTTCTTGTTTGATAGAGATTACGGTTAATTAAGTTTTCTGCATTCCTTCTACAGCCAACAACTCGGATGAGTTTAGAAATGTATGCACCGTAAGATGCCGATTGCTCCTATTAAGTCATTGAACGTAACAGATGTTGCATTCACAATATTCCTGTTTAAGTACATTTTATTAATAAAAACTACATTGTGTGTTACTATAAGAAACTTCGAAATGAAGCAAAATGTATCTGATGTACACATTATATAATCATTAAATGTTCTCCTCAATATGCACTCAACTACAGTGTAAACTGTTTATCTGTGTGACATATAATTAACTAATGGCGGTTAGAATTTCCAAGTGGAGTCAAAGATAGTTACATACCTATTTTTAGAATTCCTTTCATAACAATACAGAAATAAAGATTGTTCTCGTACCCCTACGAACTTAACATTTTACTGTATTACCGACTGCCCGGAATGTAAAAACAATATAACCAAGTAGAAAATAATATGATATGAACTTGACTTGTCCATATATTGCATAGTTGTGATGTTGACGAACACAATGCCCTGCTATCATTACAACAATAAATACGACATACTTTTCAATTTCGCAAGTAAAGGAAGGATGTTTCAGGAAACGCCACCATCTCAAGAGAATGCCTCCCCACAAGGATCCTCGGGAAACATCAGCATACAAAACATTAGGAGTGGAAGCGGTACACGGGCACACATCTATGGGGATGGGACAGTAAAGAATTGGCTGGATTATTAAAAACAATTAAGAAAAGTAGGATGGGTAAAAAATGATGGAATGGAATGCATTACAGGACACGCTAAGGTGGGGTTAATGAGCACGAGTATTATCAGGCCGAGGAACTGCTGTTGTTGTTATTGGTTATGTTCTTGACGATTCTTTTCTTGTTCCTGTTATGGGTTTTCTTTGATAGTTGACTTGTTTAAGTTCAAGGCGTTTGTAGTGTTTTTGTTGTTGTTGTTGGCTGTGTTGTGATGTTAACGTTTTTGGTAGTGATGTTGTTTGTGATATTGTAGATGTACGTATTTTTATGTTGGTAGAGGTGCTGCTGATGATCGTGTTAACAATACAATCCCAATCACCAAAAAAGTATTTGGCAAACAAACCAGTACGTCAGACTCATCTGCTGCACATTAAGTTATACACTAAATACTATTAAAGAAAAATAAAACATGTAACAGGATTCGCTGTGTTTGTTCTGGAGTTGTTTTGACATTTTATTCATATCAATGTTCTGGACATATGTTAATTACAGATAAAGTCTATGCGTAGCTTGAATAGCATCTCATGTCCCGTAAAACCTCTTGACTAGCTAATGGATGGCTATCGATTCTTTATCTATTCTCTACAGTTTAGTTCACTTGCGACGTTCTAAGGTTCATGTGGTTTGTACACTCGTTATTTGATAGTAATATTGGATTTTTGTATGAGACGAATGTTACAGTTAAACAGAATAAAATACCTGTATACGTGAACACAAAAATAAATGATATACAAACTCACTTATTTTAACACTTATTTTTACACTTACCCTTTTATTTATATGTTCTTTTTAGATATTTATTTTAATTTCTTTGGCATGAATGTGTTGATTTGTTGGGATTCATTTCGTTGGTTTTGTGCCTCGTTAAATTGGATAGCATACGTTTTAACTAAGATATAAAAACGATCTCTATTTAGACCGATCGACTTGTACTCTACTTTTACATGACAATAATAAACTGTAGATTTTAGTATCACCGATTTTACGTTGCATGTTTCATTACACAGTCGGACTCTAAATGCAGCAATTGCACAAGACTGGATGGAATAAATACAATTCAACAAATGCAAAATGTGAAATAGATTTTTTTCCAAGACACAAACAGAAGACAAAGAATATTAAGAAATATGGAAAATCAAGACTCTAGGACCGATATTTCTAGATAACACAGTGATATATGTTTTAATTCGTGTTCCGTATAAACTTTACTCGCTGTTGTCTTCTATATGTTAAGCATGATTAAGAAACCAAGTGTGAAGACAATGGTCGGTGTATCTACTGTTTGATTTTTAACAAACAAGCTAAAACTATATAAGGAATGGAAATAAGAGTCTTTACTTAAACACATTTTGTGTTATCATTAACATCCTTAACATGTATTGTTTATTTACTATACATATTGTTTTTTACTAATGCATGTCTTAATTTTATATTGCCATGTAAATTGTACATTTTATCTTGAAATAAATCTGTATTTAGCGTTAGTTCACACTTCTTTGTCTACCATCATCCGATCACATACAGCGAATGGTTTAAACTAATGGTTAAACTGTATGAAGTAAGACATAAGATGGCGTGAATAGAAAACAAGACGCATCGTGAGACATACTCTGATCCGTTTGTGACGTATAAGTCAGCATGTGTTGCTGTGATATGTATGTGATACCATCGGTTGACTGTATCTAAAGCCTTTCTTACCCAAAGAGCAACATGGCTTAAATCATGATTTTGTTGTAATTGGACTGAAAACGCAATTGTTTCTGCATAAGACATCTTCAAATTTCGTGGGATATTTTTAAATTTTGATTGTAGTGTAGAAAATTCACGGCAGTCATAGTGTCAACTAGGAAGTAGATGACACAATATGAAACTAACTATACAATCAAACACAGGTAGGTGTCCCTATTTCCAATAATTAATTTCTGAGCATCAGTGATAAAACATCTTCACATTCGTTCGAATTCTTTAATTTTGATTCTTGTATAGAAAATTCACGGCAGCCTTGATGCTAACATCGGAAGTGGATGACACAATATGAACCTAACTATCAAATCAAATCATACAATCAAACACAGGTAAGTATCCTTATTTCCAATAATTAATTTCTGAGCATCAGTGAAATAAAATACGCTTTATACAATCACGTCCTCATCTGTTATTTAGGCTTATACATGTATTTGCTCGTCTATGAGTAATATTCACTTTCTACAGGAAATTTACGTGTGAAGGCAAGTACACCGCCATAGCTAGAAGTATATAGTACATAGTGAAAGTAAGGAATGAGTTGGTGTAGACTTTCACGGATTATACGAAACAAGTAAGTTAATTATGTTTAAATGTTATTCTAAAGTTATATAGAGGATCTTACATGAGTTATCATTTGTTATTGAATTAGTGAACCAGTTTTCTAAAAATCATCAAAACGAGGCTTTGCTGAGTAGATGACTATAAAGTTTAATAAAATAAATAAAAGTGAAGACGAATGTAAGATTCCATGTATGACATAACACCAGAAACAGCTCAAAACATTACCTTAACCTCCTATATCCAAGCATGGCGTGTGTAATTCGGTCTTTTGTATACAAAAGCTGAGACATCAAAAAGTAGTTCCGACAATTTTATTTTTTAACCACAAGATACGAGTTTAAATGATTATATCACGTATCATAGTCAAATTGAAAGACAATAATGTTCAATGAAATAAAATGATTCGTACAAAGTATTTTGTTATCAATGTCAACATCATTTGAGTGCGTCTACGTCTCGCTTGTTTTTTGTGACGTCATACACGTAAGTTGTTATATCACTAGTGAATTATCGAAAATAATACAAAGAGGATATTTGTTTGTTTCTGTGTAAGATCGAATGTTTCCTTCACCGACTGAGCGGTGAATGCAATATTTTAATTGACCACCTCAATAAGAAGACTAGTTATCAAGGGTCCTAGGGATGGTCTTATTATCGATGTTTTACTGTACTTGCAAATTTTATTAATACCAGGTTAAGTAAATATGAATTTAGGTTTTGGTAAAGGTGCAAATACTTGGTGCTTGAGATACGGACACTGTTTTTACACGCGTCTTGGTTTGGTGATCATTTATGCCAAGTTGTTTACAAAGCCCACTATAAACAACACATTTCTGGGTCAGACACGAACAATATATCAAAAGAACAAAGCAAAGTTAAATCCTACACCAAGGCCTTGACCTTTTAAATATGAGTACCATAGTTGCAGGCAGCACATCTTATTGTGGTGATCTCTTTTGACAAATAAGTCATAAATCCCTCGTTAGACAAGCCTGACGTGGTTTTGACACCTTTTATATAAGGACTCCAATGCTGTACTCGACACATCGTCTTCTTATGGTGATCATCTTTGCCAATTTTAATAATCCCACATGCAGTAGACAACAAAGCTCTGACCGGGACACGAATAACCGTATTCAATATAGCTTACATTGGGTATGAACATATTGTAACCCTGCACTTTGACCTTTACCCTTCACATATGGACTCCTTTCTTGCATGCGACACATCATCTTAGTAAAGTGATCGTTTTTGAAAATTCCTATCTAGATCCCATGTTAAACAACAAAGTTCTGAGCCTCACGCGGTTTTGACAAGGGCGATGCGTCGTGATAGCAAAATTTCTTAGAAGAAAGTTTGAAGTTAAAAGTCTTCTATATTTCAAATTATGTAAAATTCCGGGAAATAATGACTTTGATGTCTGTTTGTTATTTGTCGTGTACGTCATTAGAAATTATTTCTTGAAACAAGTTCAGAACTCATTTTTATGAATATTAGTCTACCCAAAGAATAATTATATATGACTTCGTATTTCATTCTTATAATTCCAACGACTGTATCCATCATCGCCATTATTATTATTATTATCATCATCTTCTTCACTGCACTTGTCCATATCCACATTACTATGGTAATTGTCATCCTCATTAGTATTATGTTTGGATAGCTATGGAATATATTTAAGATATTGTGTTTTCAGCAATAATTCGGCTATGTGTACGGCGACCGTTTGATTTTAACAGCGCATTTTGAATTCCTATCAAAACTGCTAGTAACTCCTACGTCCGGAAGCAACTGACACTCTCTCGCCTAAATCAGAGTTGGAAGACAGGTGACATTTTTCTCGGTCAGGTAAGACGAATATATAATTATGCGTACAACTCATTGTGGTGTGAACTCGTTGTTTTTATTTCAACTGCGCTAACCAACCGGTCAATTATCGAACGTGTACTATATAATGTAAAGTGTTTATTTATTATAGTTTCACCCCTATTTATAAGGACAAGCTATTTCTGACCTTTAGCCTCATGAGACACCTACTTTCTGAGCACATTTACTTCCCGATTCCTATCATTATTAATGCCAGACGCCAGGAAGGTAGGCGCACGGTAAACAGTGTTCAACTAGCTGGTGGCTCACCAACCGGCCACATCAGAACGGACCTCAACCGGGATTGCCTTAACCACTCGGCCATGAGAGACGGTTATAAAAATATATAATATATTGATAATACATCAACCATATACTAATGATAACTGCTCCAATATGTCATTCTAAAGCTCGCACAATAGAGAGACCAGGATCGATAATGTAATTAATTTGCTGGCTTGCGATGATTAGCAATATGATACAAATCATCGATTTGGATATTTGTATCACCTTGATAATGTAGCAATACATCAATGACAAAAAAACTTGAATCTGTCTGGTGAAAGCTTTAGTCAGTGATACTATTGTAACAGGCAATGACAAGGTGTATGATAAAGAATTATGTCAGGCGTTTTAACAAGACTTAGTGTTTTAATGGCGTATTGTCTGAACCACGGCAATTTATTACTTAATTATTTGTTTAAGGGAATAACTACTGATTATTTTCTATTTTTAGAATGAGTAAAATGATACCACGTTGTATTAATACTAAATACTGCAATGTTTTTGTTGTTACTGTTTAATATCGTTACGGAATGGAAGAATTGCAGACTATTAGTAAGACGGTGAACCTATTCCCTGTTGATGAGGTGGCAAATGTTGACCAGGTTGCTTTATATCACATGAAACACGAAACAAACAGCTCAACCAATGAAATTGAATCTCAGAAAACTGATGCCATCGACACACAAGGAGACGAAACTTTGAAAATGACGACACAGGATTCAATCCCTGAAAATCCGGTAAATGTAGTTATTATTGTCTGTCCGTCCGTCCATATGTCTGTCACTAAGTTTGTATGCGCTTGTTCTATTAAACCAGTGGTTGGATTTCAATGAAACTTTACAAGAGCTTTTGTACCAAACCTATTTGCGCATATTGTCGGGTTATTTCGGCACAGTTATGGCCCTTTGGTGATGAAACTGTGGGGGACTTATGCTTTTGTCCGAAAACATGTTTTAGTTGAACATGACATTTGATGGGTATACATTGTCTTATGAATGTAGCGTTCCTTGTAGCAACTTAATTTTTATATTATATAATATCATTAAGAGTGAAAATGGACTTTTAATAACACCCAAATCAAATAACAAATGATATACATGAGTGTAAATATAAAAAAACTTAGGGTCAAGTGTAATGGTCATCAAAAAATGTCATTAACTGCATTTTATTCTAGCAACATAAAAGTGTTTGTCTAGTAACATTCCCATACATCGGAAGTTCAACATAACTTCTATTTGATATAGACAGGTTGGAACTGCCGTATGCGAGAATGGTACAGGAATAAGCTTAATTAATATGTTTTGTGTACAGGCGGGCAAAACCTCTGTAAATGGACAAGAAGCAGAAATTTTGCTAAATCTGAAGAAAGCCAACGAACAGACAAACACGTCAAGACTATCGATTCTGAGGAAGAATTTATCTGAGCCCACATTATCACGACATTATAGGAGGAAGGTAGGCCGAACTTCTACCAATGTTTTATATATAGTAAATTCTTATATTATAAGATTAAAATTACATTAATAAAATGAAAAATCTTATTTTTGAGGTGGTCTATAAGTGCTGTTCTACTGTACATGCATATTTAGAGCGAGGAAGTATTGTTTACCCGAAGTACAATGACTGTTGTTCTGGCAGGGACAAGCATATTCAATCCTGTTTCTGATTAGAAGGGCCTTTATTAGCATGTACAGTAAACCCTCACGCAAACACCACCTCATTAATAACACCTGTTATCAAGGGTCCCAAAGGTGGTATTTTTATTGAGGTTTTACTGTACTTCATTTACGTTTGTTACAAATAAGTTGAAAAGAAGACTTTCGCTTAATTTATTGATTTGAAACTTTTATTGCATTGAATTATTCTTCAGGATGAAAGTTCCACCAATCAAGTTTCTGGTGCAAATTTATTGGATAATATTATGAAAGATCGCCAGTCATTCGGCGATGTCGTGACGGAATTGATAAATGGACCAATCAAAGAAGATCTACATCCTTTTGGGCGGGGTCATCTATACCGATCAGCCATATATGGCGAATACCAGACCAAGACATTTCGAAGTGAGGAGAAGCTTTTACTATGGGCTGTTGCTACATTGCTAATTCTTGGAATTGCCTGTGGGATTATATTTATGTCTAGTAAGTATTTATTCATTTTAGAAATCGACCATGTAATTAGAATCACTCTTCACTATATTTATGAATGAAGAAGTCCAGCATGAAATGCCATACACAAAGTGTACAGCCACTTAAAACATACAAAGAGACATTAAAATACATACAGTAAAACCTCAACTATAAGACCACTTAGGGGTCCCTTGAAAACTGATCTTCTTATTGAGGTGGTCCTAATATTGAGGTTGAATGAAGAGCAAAACAATGAAATGGACTTAAAATTGTGTTCTTAATTTTAAGGTGGTCTCATTATTGAGGTGGTCTGAAATTGAGGTTTTACTGTACATAAATGAAACATTAGCAGAGACTAAATGGACACAAACAAAAGCAGATGGCTGAAAATAGTGAAATAGGAGCAGTCAGTGGTAAAACATCACTAATGGTTCAAATGTGGTTAAAATGAACAGAGTAACGGCGAACTCGGGAAAATGAAACAAGTTTGTAAAATGCCGCTTTTTTGTAAACAAATCTGACAAAGTCCATTAACTTTAAGTGAATAAACTTGTATTTTAGAGGACAAAGTTTAATAACCACGAGCATTGAAATCGAAAATTGACAAATTTAAAACAATATTAGTGGAAGATACACATGTTTTTTGTTTGTATTTGCGTTTGTTTATCGTCGCCACCGGTTACCCATATGGGCGACGCCTCCGGAAGAATGTTTAGTCATTTTAGATTTGTGAAGAAGGATAGTGCATGATTCAGGAGATTCCCCAGATCCAGAAGCACCCCTGGTTCTTTCACGTCCTCGATGTAATGCATCATACACGGGACCTCGGTTTTTAAAGTCTCGTCCGAAAGACTGTTATACAAATGTTAACAAATAAGACGACAGTAATAAGATCTGTGCCATGTTTTCATGTATCATATATACTAAGAAGAGTTACTGGTGCGTGAAGCACAACTTAAGACATAAACTTAGT
This sequence comes from Mactromeris polynyma, assembly GCA_032209605.1. Classification (NCBI taxonomy): domain Eukaryota; kingdom Metazoa; phylum Mollusca; class Bivalvia; order Venerida; family Mactridae; genus Mactromeris; species Mactromeris polynyma. The sequence continues at coordinate 2,172,614 of JASFXZ010000014.1, forward strand.
AGTAAACAAAGAACGAGTAATAAATTAGACGAAGTTCAATATTGTACGATCCGAACATCTTATGAGAAAAGTTATTTTCTTGTTTTTCCCTTAGACGGTAAATATTCTAAAATATACGTATACAAATAAGTATGCTGATTTTGTTGAGATGCCAGTCTATTTTCTTTAAAGTCATATATACGGTATGATAATGGATCTACAATGAAACCTAACTTAGAGATCGCCTCAATAATAAGACCACCTTAAATTATGAACACAATTTTCAAATCCATTTTCACTATTTTGCTCTTTATCAGACCTCACTATTAATACCACCTCAATAATACGACCATTTTCAATGATCCCTAGGATGGTCGCATTAGTCAGGGTTTACTGTATTTTAAGCAAGCTCCAAGAGGCAAAGTGTTTAAACAGATCAGTTTCACTTCAGCAATGCTTTTACCCCAATTTTATTTCCGAATGTTAAACCGCTGATAAAAAATCCGATAGACCATATGGATAAGGAACTTTAACAATGACTGAAAAGATTATGTGTTCATCTGAAACATTGTACCTTTTTTAAGAACTACAGTTGATGCTATGTCACTGCACAATGTTATAGCATGCAATATACAATGTACAACGCTAATTTGTGTATTTTGAACGTTTCCAGTAATGTACCAGAGGAGTGAGTTGATATATGCGAATGAAAGTGGAATTTATCATACTAACAGAACTAATACGACTTTCTGGAACCAGGAATGAGTAATATGAACATATATAACCCCAACAACATGCAACCATCAGTATATCAACGAATATATATAAACTGAACGTCTATATTCTACATTCATTCTAGGTTGGATATATGGATATTCACCCAACATTTTGAGCTGAACACGTTCTGTTGCGCCTTAAATGTATTATTGCGAAAAGTGACCGTATCTCTCCCTTTATATCTAAGCATGTACGGTACTAAGTCATAGAGAAAGAGTTGTTCTTACATAGTTCGTGTTTTTGAGGCACTTTAGCGTCTCATTGCTATCATCGTCAACCGAGAGGTCGTCAACTCTAAGTACCGCCATATTCATCGTCTTAAGAAAATAGTACATGTAAAGTCCTCTAATTTTATTATAAATTTGACGAGTATAATGGCTGATTTGTTAGGGATATATCAATTGTTGATTAGCGAGAGTCTTTTCTGGATTATTTGTATCATTTTTGGCGAATGGGTTTACCCTAATAGTCGCGTATTAATTCCTAATACGATAATATGGAATACGTGCAGTCTTGCCTTGGAAGCGCCCCCCAGGACCTTCAGTCCTTTGGTTTGTAATTTGGCTTAAAGTCACATAAAGAGCAACGATAATGTTGTGACTTTTCCAGCTCTTATAATTGAGGAAGACCCCAAGATGTCCCTTTTAGCAATATTTAGGACACAGTCGGACATCCGGGTAACCACCAACCTTCCGTAAACCAGCTGGATGGCTTCTTCGCATTACCGTGTATAACTCGAACCCGCAATGGTGAGGGTCAAGTGATTTGAAGTCAGCGACCATAACCACTTGGCCACGAAGTCTCCTGTTTTTAAATAAAGGGAATGGGTATTAACGAGTAACAAGTGCATATCTACTAATTCGTATTTTGTAGTATCTTCACCAAGTTTGTCAAAAAGTTTAGTTTTGTATTGAATAATTTTCTTACAGTTCATCGAATTTTGTCAGTATGCCATTTTATTATTGCTCCTTATTATATGTCTTTATTTCACAATAGCTGTGTAAAACTTGTGATACATATATGTAAAAAATGTTGTTGTTTTCTTCCAATAAAGAGAATATAAATAAATATTGGATCAGTCAGAATATTTAACCACCACTTTCAACAAGGGGCTCGTCAGAGCCAATTTCTATAGTAGGCGAAATCCGCGGACAATCATCGGATGAGTCATCCTAAGTCTGTAATGCTGAACCGCCAAAGTCTACATACTCCTGAAGAAAGTAGTCACTGTCGGATTTGAGCTGACATCTCTTAAGCAAAAGAAAGAACACTAAAGAAACTTGCTGATTGAATATTGCAAATTACAGAACAAAATGTCTGCATACGCCGCAACTGTATCACGCGTGAAGTGCACTGAAAACAAGCTAGCGCACTTTAACTTAGCGGACGATAGTGTAAGGGAGGTGACAGTAGACAGAGATACGTAAACAAGAAAACGGTGCAACATATTATATATCCAACGACAATTATACGTATATTGAAATCATGGAAAATGCAATTTTCCAACATCGTTCCGTTGAATATGAGTATCGATGATTTACGGAAACTCATCTAAATTGAATAAATGCACATACTTTTTGTTTTATTTTCGACTGTTAAATATAAGCGATTGAAAATTAATAACGACAGGTAAAAAAATACAGTTTTACAAAAAAATGATAAAATAATATTTCCCATGTAGTGAACACAATGGCGGCGTCCACGAAAATGCACGGCAACGGAGAAAATACGTGAACTACTGTACGCATATAAGATGCGTTTGAACAGTCGCCTAGAAGCAGAACACTGTCGTATCGGTACTTCATTTTACAATGAACAATAATTCATTAATGATTCGTGTAACATGTACAGAAAGATACATAAATATCAGGTCCCGATGAATTTCTAAGGCATGTCGAACATAACACAATCTTTGACTCGATAGTTGAATATATAACCATGAAGAGATGCTCAAAGAGACAGCGGCATTACTAGAGACACCACTAGGTGCAGTATATTTGGTGTTTTTTTGGCGCAGCCGTACTTACATGGTTTTGCTATTTGCATAGTCGTGTTGTGTAAACCAATCAAATCTTACGTTAACCACCGAGGCAATTTCTCTTCAACCTAACAACGTGTGTAACATTGACACATATCGGTTAACCTTTCGATAAAGGGTACTTACCTATCCGAAATCCACTGAATTTCATTAAATTTTCCGAAAATCATTTTGGATCTGGAATCGTAACATTTTTTATGTTGCACATCAAATCTTAACCTTCAAATCGCACTGACCATCTTTTTCAAAGATATTTCTTGTTTGCCATCAATTTCAAATTCAATTTTTTGACTGCATGATAATTCTACAGGTTGGGCAGTTACCAGTGACTTAAGTTGGTCATAAGTACAGGTCGGGCAGTTACCAGAGACTAGTTGGTCTCAAGTACAGGTTGGGCAGTTACCAGAGACTAGTTGGTCTCAAGTACAGGTTGGGCAGTTACCAGAGACTAGTTGGTCTCAAGTACAGGTTGTGCAGTTACCAGAGACTAGTCTGTCTCCAGTACAGGTTGGGCGGTTACCAGAGACTAGTCTGTCTCAAGTACTGGTTGGACAGTTACCAGAGACTAGTCTGTCTCAAGTACAGGTTGGGCAGTTACCAGAGACTAGTTGGTCTCCAGTACAGGTTGGGCAGTTACCAGAGACTAGTCTGTCTCAAGTACAGGTTGGGCAGTTACCAGAGACTAGTTGGTCTCCAGTACAGGTTGGGCAGTTACCAGAGACTAGTCTGTCTCAAATACAGGTTGGGCAGTTACCAGAGACTAGTTGGTCTCAAGTACAGGTTGTGCAGTTACCAGAGACTAGTCTGTCTCAAGTACAGGTTGGGCAGTTACCAGAGACTAGTCGGTATCAAGTACAGGTTGGGCGATTACCAGAGACTATTCTGTCTCAATTACAGGTTGGGCAGTTACCAGAGACTAGTCTGTCTCAAGTACAGGTTGGGCAGTTACCAGAGACTAGTCTGTCTCAAGTACAGGTTGGGCAGTTACCAGAGACTAGTCTGTCTCAAGTACAGGTTGGGCAGTTACCAGAGACTAGTCTGTCTCCAGTACAGGTTGGGCAGTTACCAGAGACTAATCGGTATCAAGTACAGGTTGGGCAGTTACCAGAGACTAGTCGGTATCAAGTACAGGTTTGGCGGTTACCATAGACTAGTCTGTCTCAAGTACAGGTTGGGCAGTTACCAGAGACTAGTCTGTCTCAAGTACAGGTTTGGCGGTTACCAGAGACTAGTTGGTCTCAAGTACAGGTTGGGCAGTTACCAGAGACTAGTCTGTCTCAAGTACAGGTTGGGCAGTTACCAGAGACTAGTTGGTCTCAAGTACAGGTTGGGCAGTTACCAGAGACTAGTTGGTCTCAAGTACAGGTTGGGCAGTTACCAGAGACTAGTTGGTCTCAAATACAGGTTGGGCGGTTACCAGAGACTAGTTGGTCTCAAGTACAAGTTGTGCAGTTACCAGAGACTAGTTGGTCTCAAATACAGGTTGGGCGGTTACCAGAGACTAGTTGGTCTCAAATACAGGTTGGGCAGTTACCAGTGACTTAAGTTGGTCTCCAGTACTGGTTGGGCAGTTACCAGAGACTAATTGGTCTCCAGTACTGGTTGGGCAGTTACCAGAGACTAGTCTGTCTCAAATACAGGTTGGGCTATTACCAGAGACTAGTTGGTCTCAAGTACAGGTTGGGCAGTTACCAGAGACTAGTTGGTCTCAAGTACAGGTTGGGCAGCTACCAGAGACTAGTTGGTCTCAAGTACAGGTTGGGCAGCTACCAGAGACTAGTCGGTCTCAAGTACAGGTTGGGCAGCTACCAGAGACTAGTTGGTCTCAAGTACAGGTTGGGCAGTTACCATAGACTAGTCTGTCTCAAGTACAGGTGAGGCAGTTACCAGAGACTAGTCTGTCTCCAGTACAGGTTGGGCAGTTACCAGAGACTAGTCGGTATCAAGTACAGGTTGGGCAGTTACCAGAGACTAGTCTGTCTCAAGTACAGGTTGGGCAGTTACCAGAGACTAGTCTGTCTCAAGTACAGGTTGGGCAGTTACCAGAGACTAGTTGGTCTCAAGTACAGGTTGGGCAGTTACCAGAGACTAGTCTGTCTCAAGTACAGGTTGGGCAGTTACCAGAGACTAGTTGGTCTCAAGTACAGGTTGGGCAGTTACCAGAGACTAGTTGGTCTCAAGTACAGGTTGGGCAGTTACCAGAGACTAGTTGGTCTCAAGTACAGGTTGGGCAGTTACCAGAGACTAGTTGGTCTCAAGGACAGGTTGGGCAGTTACCAGTGACTTAAGTTGGTCTCAAGTACAGGTTGGGCAGTTACCAGAGACTAGTCGGTATCAAGTACAGGTTTGGCGGTTACCATAGACTAGTCTGTCTCAAGTACAGGTTGGGCAGTTACCAGAGACTAGTCGGTATCAAGTACAGGTTTGGCGGTTACCAGAGACTAATCGGTCTCAAGTACAGGTTGGGCGGTTACCAGAGACTAGTCGGTATCAAGTACAGGTTTGGCAGTTACCAAAGTCTAGTCGGTATCAAGTGCAGGTTGGGCGGTTACCAGAGACTAGTCGGTATCAAGTACAGGTTGGGCGGTTACCAGAGACTAGTTGGTCTCAAGTACAGGTTGGGCAGTTACCAGAGACTAGTTGGTCTCAAGTACAGGTTGGGCAGTTACCAGAGACTAGTTGGTCTCAAGTACAGGTTGGGCGGTTACCAGAGACTAGTTGGTCTCAAGTACAAGTTGGGCGGTTACCAGAGACTAGTTGGTCTCAAGTACAGGTTGGGCAGTTACCAGAGACTAGTCGGTATCAAGTACAGGTTGGGCGGTTACCAGAGACAAGTTGGTCTCAAGTACTGGTTTGGCAGTTTGTCTCGATGTATTACAAATCTCTCGTTGGTATTTCTCTACGTGTACGAAATATTACAATCATGGTGTAGTTTCAACTTGAAATGTTTGCCTTAGTTGCGGATGAGTTCAAAAACTGCTGTATTTCATTTGAAATTCGATTAAACAACGCGAGGTTCTAGCAAAAATATCACTTTTGTCTTATCAGTCAAATCTTGCATTTTTATCGAATTTAAAATGAAAACACAGTAGTTTTTGTATACGAATTACTACATAGAAAGGAATAAAAGATGCGAGAATGTAACAAACAAATCCCGTTTTTTTTATTAAGTTCTTGGTCAATTAAAAAGGCGAGGGCGAGATTGCAATGTCCCTAACAAGATTCCGTAGACCCACCTTTTCCGTAGAAGTTTTGTTAAGTGTCAATTATAGCGCCACATCGGATGCATCAATGATTCTATTTCATGCAAAGCTAATACATAAAATGAAGAAAAGCATACTTACAGAATTCGCAAATAAAAGGATTTTGTTGACCCACATCGCCAAGCACCGTTATAGATCCGCATATCACATCATCCCACTGTCCATAATATGGAGCATATGGAACAAATAATACACAATCTTCATTATAATGACTGGCGAAATTCCCTTTCCGGTCCGAATTGAAGTTCGTGTATATCACATGGTCACCTGTAAAGGAAACATGTACAGTAAAAGAGAGAGAATACGTAACTACAGGGAACGCCACATACATAAGACAGTGCCTCCCCACTCAGACCTCCGGGAAAACAACATTCCACAAAACATAAGGCTCTTAAGGAGGTCAAAGGGTAAACATGTTATGGAACAAAGGCAAAAGGAATGGCCCGGCAGACCACAAGGAATAACTAGGAGAATCAAAGTGGATAGTGAAGGAAGGGACGGAAAATATCACAGGACAAGTCAAGACAGCTGGCCGCAATAGGCCGAACATGGGCAGGAAACAATCTGAACACTATATAAAGTGACAGAATTGCACATGGGAAAGGGAAATACAAAACACATTCAAAACACAAACAGAAACAACAGCCATATAGCGAATTACAGCCTTGGAACTGTCAGCAAAAACACTGGGGCTTTAAATCGATTTAACAGCTAGCTAACCTCACACTTAATCGCTATTTGACAACGACGAATAAATGCATAGATGATCAAACCGAACTCCTTGTTTTGGGAGCAGCCGGACCTACTAATTAATGTTAAGCTAATTCAGTATATTCTCTATAAAGCCAAATGCATATTTACAGTAAAACCTCACCTAAAGACCACCTCAATAATAAGAACACCTGAAAATTAAGACCACCATTTCAAGACCATTTTCACTGTTTTTCTCTTTATTCAACCTCAATATTAAGAGCGCCTCAATACTAATACTAATTTTCAAGGGTCCCAAAGGTGGTCTTATTATTGAGATTTTACTGTATTTTCAATGTGAGCTGTTCATTGTGTACATCGGCAGAACTTTCAACACTAATACAAACCAGAGATCCATTCAAAGTGCTCCTCGGTTCGTACATCATGCAGTCCAGTCCAGACAGCGTGATCAAAGTTATACGATTTTATCCATCTGTAAATAAAATCTTGAAAGCCTTGGTTGTCTATATGAAACAAATCCCCGCCTTTAGCGATACAGTCAGACTCCGCCCTCGACCAAATAGTCCGGATTGGAACGATCTCGTAGCAGTAGTCACCATATTGTGTGAGTGCACCTTTGTCCTCTTGTGTATATCGGTGAAGTACCGGTGGACATAGATTGGTGTTCCCTGTAAGTACATAACGCAACTAATACAACAGGTCTTAAAACATTGAAAAGCTCAACAAATGCACAATACTATCGAGGGAAAAAAGGATCGGGAGAATTTACGACTGTACGTTTGTTCAATTTCAGGAATATTTTAATATACTATTGGCATTAGTTACAGAGACTGGACAACAAATATGGTTGATTTTACGAATGAAACCATCATCAAGCTGAATTTACAGCAGGCATTTATGATGTTTACGTAGCTAAGCCAGTAAAATAGAAGGAAGATAGCAGTGACCAGGCTCCATGTTCACACAAGAATTTAAGCTTCTGCTTAAACTCTACTTCAAGATATTTCTTCCTATGTTGAAAGAGCTGTTGGAGCTACTCTACATTAATTTATATCGATATTTTCAATAGTTGTCTAGAAAATATTTTAAACTAGCATTTTTCATCGCGTAAATTTAGAAGAAAGTAGAGCTGAGTTCTACTTCAGTAATTTGAGTTCCACAAAATTGAATTGTCTTAATGCTGCCAATAAGAGGGAAAATAAAAAATAAAAAAAATTGATAAATCACTAAAGGCTGTTAAGAAAATCCTATTTTTTCATTGCAGTGAGCTATTTGAAGACAGTAACTAAACATTAAAGTAATACTATGCTCATTGTTTATTAATTTGTTTACCTAAAAAACATGAAAAATATATTTCCTGTAGTTAAAACATCAATAAACATGCATTAACAAACGAACTGATAATGTTTTGATCCGTATTTGTTAAAAAAAGATGACTGTATATCATAAAATTTGAAAAAAAAAAAAAAAAAAACTTTTTTTAACAATCAGGCTAGTTTTGTCTGTTAGTAATATCATGGTAAAAAAAGATATTGCAATGGTACTAATTAGAGATGTTTAAGCCAATGTAACAACACTACTGGGTGAAGTCAATTCAAACAGTTTATGATCAGATGTGAGCCAGATATATCTTCAAAGGTGAACTGGGTTTTTAACTGTAGTTCTTTTGTGAACCTATGTTAACTTCCACCGAGCTCTATGTGTCCACTGTCAATGGGAACTTAGTTCCTCTGTGAGGATATTTACCCTGAATACACAAAAAGGTCCCACCGCACGCATTACAAGTACTACAAGTAGCCGTTTACCCCCTGTCTGTGTCAGTTATCATCCAGAACATGAATCTCTGGACCAACAAGAAAGCCATTGTAAAACACAGCTGTCAGAGAGAGTACGTTGACACTCATCACTCATCAAACATAGCCTGGCAGTGCCTCCATATGAGCTCTTAAGTACAAGACATAAATCATACCAGACGTGGAGAACTTTGAAGTATGAGTTATGCAGCTCTTCATTGCTGAGAGTTTCGTTACATACTGAAAAGCCACACATCACTACAAGTTAAACTTGAAAGTGGTTTTCTCAGAAATATATACCAGGAATCATTACATTCAATAAATGAGCGCTGCTATGGGATTTACACCCTCTTCTGTAAGTGATATAACATCATATAAAGACGATGTTGGAATTCGTACAGCGATGTTCAAATATTGATTTAGAAGTTTTATACGGACGTTATTAATTGAACGTCTCTTTAAGGATATTGTCCAATGCATGCGTTATGTGGTATACCAATAATTAAGTTTGGATGTCCTGTCGGAGTTGTAATTCTGCCTGTAAGTATTGTTGACAATTGTGTATGCATGGGTGCCGTTGTTGTTGTTGTTGTTGTCGTTGTAGTTGTCTTTGTTGTAGTTGGTGCTGGAGAAGAGGAAGTAGTAGTAGTAACAGTTGTTGTTGCTGTTGATGCCTGTGTTGCTTTAGCTGTTGTCGTTGATGGTGAAGTAGAAGTTCGTGTAGTTAATGGCGTTGAAACTGTTGTGATCACTGAAATGGAACAGAGGATTTTCTGTATTAATTTTGATAATCATTAAATAACAGAACGTTGTTCAATATTGGATACTTAAGCATCCCATCAGTCACTTTTTGTTTGGAATATACCTATACTCGACGTGTCAATGAGATAAATGCTAAAAGATTCTGATGCTGTCGATAAAGGACGCAATTGACCGATTTCCGTTGCCGTGCAGATATAGGTTTATACGGTTATCAGTTGGCCAACCCTGTGTTCCTATGTTTCAAAGTTTCACTAACTTTTGCAAGCACTTGTAAACGTCGGCTGGCCTACTCAGGGTTACCTCGTATCATACCCAGCACTAACTCTGGCAAGCAAGGTATTATTTCTCCACATGAATCAGAGGTGGAAGACACATTGTAGGAGTAGCAGCCTTCGCTTGTGTTTGGACAAATGACCTTCAGACGGACACCTTAGTACGCAATAGTCTGAGCGAAAGAGGCCTGCTCATTCCAAGAAGTACATTATAGAATATGGAATACGTATATTGAAGTCAGGTAGCACGAGCAAGAGACATGATTGATTTGCTGAGGAAAGGATATTAAAACATTACCGACGGTCGAGAGCAGGATTGGTTGAATGGTATATAAAAACGAATCTAAATTTGTTTTAGTAAGGAAATCTCGATTAATGACAAATAGTCCTGGTTATTTATTGCCCCATGTTGTAGATGCTGTATCTTTTACATGGGCGTAATCAAATGTTATGTTATGTTGAGTCTCTTAGGAATCCAAATGAAGTAATTGCTTTAAATTGGAAGACAGTGCCTTGAAACAATAGTGGTCTCTATCATCAAGTTTTTATCTTACCCTTATCACCATTTGGCGGGGAACCAGCACATATTTGAAGCTCAATCCCATCACCTTCGTTAACGTATCCATACTGTAATACACGTAAAAAAGGGGACACACAAAATGCCAGTCTCTTCTGACCCTTGTGGTGTTCCTTTAACACATTATGGACATTTTTTAGTGACATCCATGTTTTATTTTAAGAGTGGAATGTCCTATTTTCCCATATATGGGGTAGTTGTTTATAAAGTAAAGTAAAGTGTTTATTTATTATAGTGTTATCCTTATTTATAGGGCCAGCCATTTCTAACTTACGAGACACCTACTTTCTGAGCACATTTACTTCCCGATTTCTATCTTTAATGCCAGGCACCAGCCAGGTACGAACACGGTAATCATTATTTAAATAGCTGGCGGCTCACCAACCGGCCATATCAGAACGAACCTTCGACCTCCTGCTCCGAATGCAGATGCCTTAACCACTCGGCCACATAGACGGTATGTATGTTCGTTGACACTTTTTTATTCGGACGTCCATTTCAGCTTTTACAATTCCTTGGCTGTAATCGTAATAATCTAGAGCACAGTACTTTATAATTGAACTGGTGACTTCGTGAAATCATGAAGTCGAAATCGTGAATTTATGAAATTGAACTCGTGAATTCGTGAAGTTGAATTAGAGAATTCTTGAAGCCGAAATGTCACCACCAGGCTTTCGCACATGTGATATTCACTGCATCGATGTCCGAGTTTATAAACCAAATACATATAATCACCTTGTGTTCAAACGCAGAAACACGCCATCCTTTTGTAACGTTTGTCAAAGACAATAGTTCCTTACAGTCAAATTCATACAGGTATCCGATATGCGGCGATTTTGTGCTTGGCTGAAATGATATAATACACTACATTTTCTGCGCGGCATCAGAAGTTAGGGGCAAGAATATGCTAAAAACCAGGGAGCGTAGATTTCTTTAGGTCTCCCCTTTTTTTCGAAATTCAAAAAAAATGGCCAAAACTGCAAAAATATATTTTATGTATGTTTTATATGTTATTGTAAGCATATTTACCGGAACGAAATATACATTAAAACGCATCTCTGACGATCTAGCTACAAACATTTTTTCCGGTAGACCACGCACTCGGACCCCCCCCCCCCCCCGAAATTCAAAAAAAATGGCCAAAACTGCAAAAATATATTTTATGTATGTTTTATATGTTATTGTAAGCATATTTACCGGAACGAAATATACATTAAAACGCATCTCTGACGATCTAGCTACAAACATTTTTTCCTGTAGACCACGCACTCGGACCCCCCCCCCCCTAAAGCTAGGCCTACACATCAATTTCTGCTAAAACTTACCTAACATAGACATACAGTTTAACATTCCACGATGTTGCTATGATCTAAATAGAGCACTACAGATGAAAAGTTTGTTTTAGATTTCAATTTTTGTGACAACTTAATGTGAATGGTTCTATGAAAACCACTTCCGTTGTTAAGCAAAAGAACGTTTCGCGCACTTCCGGTCTGTGACAATGTGATGACCACGTGACGATATTTCAACTACTGGGAACCATAATAAAAGCTGAGTCGTTTCAGTTTGAATTGTTATGTTGCTTCCAACTGATTCCTAGTTGAATCATTTTATCAAGCTTTAACATCGTCATGTAATGCAAAACCGGAAGCAATTATACAGACGAGTAAAACATAATACCATTTTATATCGAAGCTAAGAGCTGACACAAAAGAGATGTTTTTTACGCTCCAGATTGTTCTGTTGAAACGGCTGGTGCCATGCTCACAAATACAGTAAAAGCTCACTTAAATACCACCTCAACAATAAGACAATCTTGAAATTAAGAACAACTTTCAATTTCATTTTCACTGGTATACTTTTTATTCAACCTAAATATATAGACAACTTCAATAAGAAGACCAGTTTTAAAGGGTCCCCAGGGTGGTCTAATTACCGAGGTTTTGCTGTAGTATTTAAGTGAGGATTTACTTTGGTCGCAAATGGTCAGCGAAGACAATAATCTCGATGGCATTGTTTGTATTATGTTTATAAGTTAGGCCAACACGACTAATGTTTATCTTATCTTAGCAAAGATAATTATCATCATACGGATTTGAGCGCCTGTATCCAGGTCGAAAGGTTATGAGAACGCATACCTCCTTGGGCTAGGTTGGACCGCGAACCTCATAAAAAACATGATCAATTGGTCTGAAATAGTGGTTAGTAACACAGGAAGCAGTCATCAAGAGTGTCTAATATATTCCACGAGATCTGTTTCACAACCGATGTAAAATAAATTAGTTTAAACTAAACCTCATGTTTGCAGTTACGCGACCGGTTCAAAATGCCACGACTCAATTTATTGTTTCAGGCTGATCAATGATTTGTTCGGTCGTTTAGCCATTACAGTACTAAACTAAAAACAACTATCTACTAACCTACTGGTAACCGCTTTACAAACAAAGATTAAGGATTGCCTCATTATCATAACGAAAAACCGTTATACAAAATAAACCGTGATGCACATAAAGCTAATACCTTCGCATACGTAGTCAGTTCAACATTGTAGTTGCATAAACTGACGTAATCTCCAGATACCATATGTACAAGGGAAGCAATTTGTAATATACACACAATACTTGGACAATTTAACGCAACCATTTTGGTTTTCAAGTATTAACATTTAGTAGACGTGCAGGTGAAAGTAGGTCACATTCAAACACAAATCGTTATCAATGGCATTGGACTATTTAGATCAAATTAGATGTAGATATATATCGGTCAACGTGAACAACCATTCCATATTAATCAATCAATTTGATGACTGTCATATAAATCGTACCTAACATTAATGATATGTCAACGGGGACACCATTTAAAGTTAAATTACTGTCATAAAGAACTGGGCAAATCTAGGAAACACTCTAAAAAATTGATATCCATGAAGAAATTTCCTAAAGTATTGTGAATAATGTGCATTCATATCGCAGGGGAGACAACTGTTATGGACATGTAAGTCAAGACAAAGGGAAAGCAACTTGAGTAAGCACATTCAATTCATTATGGTCTTTCAAGACACACAATAGGCAACTACCGAATGCTTATCTGATAAATGTGTTTTGCAACATAAAAATGATAACTTTAATAAATCCTTACATGGCATAGTGCGGCTAAGATCTGATGGCACATTAATATTTACTTATGCTAATTAGCCGACGGTGTCACATTGCATAAAAAGGAGTGATCATTTAGAGTCTCGGTCAATAAACGCTTGTGTCGCACAAAACTTTCGAAATATGAACAATTATTCAAGTATGTAGAATTCGGTTTCTTTATTTACCCATTTATAGGTAACTTATGAAGCTATATATAATTTACATTCATACTCTGTTCTTTGTTTTCATCATAATATATATAATTATATATATATACATTTTGTATATTCGTTTGTTTTGAACAATTAAACCAATAAAATAAGGATAGAAATATTGACCAAACTTGTATAAAATATTTCATTATCATGTATTTACAGTTTAGCATGGTTCATCATTTTTGTGCTGGAATTGTTAAACAATTAGGCTGACGAATCTTGTTTAAAATCATATAAATTCCTGGCTTGCGAACCACAGTGAGATCAAAGCAATTCAACGATATGTTACTTGTTACTTCAACTTCTTCTTGTTTTTCGAGAAACGTTGTTCGCTGCTGTCCTTTTAAATTAGCTACATCGTCCTTTCTGACACCCCAGTCCTTAAAAGGTCATTGTAGTTCTTTTTCTAGGGCAAGGTAAAATGTTTGAATGACAACAGAATCACAGCTGCTTTAAAGAATCCCATTCTACACATGTTTACACATATCTATCTAGTTTGCTGCGTTACACCGACACATTTTTCGTGAAAAGCATGATACTTTAGCGCTAAAAAATGATAAAAAAGCATGAATTTCAGGATTCGAACCCGGAAAGTCTGCGTTGAGATTCTGACGCGTATACATTACACTATGTAATAAACACGCTGATTCGATATCTATGCATTGAAATGTTCTTTTCAAAATCAGAAAATGCGCCTATATGATCATGATCATTGAACTAACCTTCAGTTTGGTATGGACTGATTCAACCAATGACGTTTTGTCAATGTTATTGTGCCTTCAGATCTTGGCCGTACTATAATGGTGCTTCAAAGGTGATACGAGAAACAGTTCTTAAGCGGGTGTAATTGGTACCTCTTTAAGAATATAATATCATACAGAAACATTCAGAAAGAACTAAAGGGACAATGGAATGACGTTTCCTTGTCAACAATGCATATAATAAAGCATGCACTCGTCAAAGTATGTAATCATGCCTATGAAAAGATAAATAAATGGGGATTTCAAAGGCACCCAAGCATATCAATACATGATGTAATGGCATTTTCATAAAAATGGACAGTCACCTAATCCAAAGAGAGATGCCAAACAATTAAGGCATATCTCAAGCTTCTGTAAATAGGATAATTTAACAAGCTTAATTCAGCCCCGATTCAGAAAAGACGACACATGTCATGGCGTTTTCGGTTACGTTCAAATGGTGCAAGTGGGATAATTTTGTTACCACAGGATGGAAGCGAGGGGTGATACATAATGCAGTACCAATAATAATGATAAGCATTCTTTATTTTATGATGGACCACTCGATGACATCTATTAAACAAGAGGAACATCACAATCATACAAGGAATGCATATTTACAATACAAAATAATCATACAATGCTAATTGAAACATCATCACATCATGAAACAGTAGTAAACACATACAAGACAGATGCAACACATACAGAGATAATATATTGATATCCAACAGCAGTAACCCGAGTTGTATTTAGATAAAGATAATATTTGACATAACAGGAAGGTTTTTTACTAATGAGCGGAAGTGTTGCTCAGAACTGATGTTTTATCTTAGATGGAATGATGTTCCATACTGGCATTGCTTTGAATTGGAAAGTCAATTTTGTATAGTAAGATTTACAAATTGGACTTTGCATTTTGGATTATACTTCAATCTACAATTCGGCATGCCTTTTGTGTGATATAAAGGACGAGTTGAAGAAGCTGTATAACGATGTAGACTTATCTACAACCAATAGTGTTTGAAAATTCACGAATCACTCCTCGTATACATACAGTTTCATGTGGGATTTTCATTTTTGAATTGTCACTCCACAAAATGAAAGGACTCATTGTAACATTTGTTAACCGCAGGTTAACCAATTCGCGTCAATGTTACAAACGTTCGGTTGATGAATCTTTGGTTTAGAAAGTAACGTAAGATTTGATTGCTTTATACAACACTGATATGCAAATAGGGACTTACTCTTAGTGCAAATGCCCGCCATTTTAAAAGCAGAGAGGCTACTCCTATTTGGATTAAATGGGGTGCAATAAAATAGGATATACATTCTTTTTATAAAAAGTAGATAAAATGCCTAGGATACATGGATGTATTAAAGAAAAAATATACAATTACTATAAATAGACAAATACATATAATAAGTTCATTGATTCTTAATTATTTCTTATGGGCGAAAAATGAAGCGCACATAAACACTACTACGTAAGCACATGAACACTATAGCATGAGTACATAAACAGTACTATGCGAGCACATAAACACTACTACGCGAGCATATACACACTACTATGTGAGCACATAAACACTACTACGTGATTGTATGTACACTACTACATGAGCACATAAACACTACTACGTGATAACATAAACACTATTACGTGTACATATAAAAACTACTACGTGAGCACATAAACACTGCTACGTGAGCACATAAACACTACTACGTGAGCACATAAACACTACTACATGCTCATATATACACAACTACGTGAGCACATAAACACTACTACATGATCATATATACACAACTACGTGAGCACATAAACTAGTCTACGTGAGCACATAAACCCTACTACGAGAGCACATAAACACTAATACATGCTCATATTTACACAATTACGACAGCACATAAACTAGTCTACGTGAGCACATAAACCCTACTACGAGAGCACATAAACTATTCTACGTGAGCACATAAACCCTATTACGTGCCAGCAAGGACTACAGCATATACAAGTAAAATAAATATACCGAGCATGGCCCTTTTATGGCACCGAATTATTTAAAAGCCAACATGTCATGTCGTATGTTTATTGTGCCTTTTTCGACATACTGCTATAATGGCTTAGAAATTGATTAAAGTTACAAATGCTATCCTTCTATTTATCGACTGATCTTCAAGGTAAAATGTGTACGCTTTATGCAATATTTGTGCAGCAAATCTAAACGCATAAACTTGGACAAATGTCAAATTTCTTTAATGTATAACATATATTGGGTATATTTCTAACTGTATGGGATGACATCAGCGAAGATATTCGTTCAATGAAATATTTGACACAATTAAAAAAGGTATAATACATTCCTTCTAAATGTGCAATAACAAAAAACAATTGGATTGTTTCTTCACTTTGTGAAATGTGTGTGTCTGTCATATTGTAAATTGCTTTCAAATCAGATATTTAACGCATGGTCATAGTTGTTAATATTACTTCTACATGCATGTATCATGTTTCATCTATAAAACGTTCATTATAACTTTAAGAAATAATTGTAACTTCCCACCAGTTTAACCTTTTATGCAATGATTTATGGAAGGTCACATGGAAACAAGACCTGATTTGTATTTGTTATAATTATGTTCTTATATGTATTAATGTAAAGCTTACTATCTTTAATGTTCGCCTTCTAAGATAAAGCTATTATCATTATTTAAGTTTTGTATTTGCGTTTATTTATCGTCGCCACTGGCTTCCCATATGAGTCGTACTCTAAAACACGACAACAGATCGTTCTTTCGCACGCTTACTATCCATTTTCAGAGTATACTAGCGAAGAAGGGTGCTTTTTGGCTCCTACTTAAGGAGGTGCATCCTGACATCATCATCGGGAGTGAAACCTGGCTTCTATGAACGAGAAGTACTTCCTACATGTTACCATTTCGTTGCCAGAAGGGACAGGACGTACGGTCCCCATGGTGGAGTGATGATTGCTACCAGAGACTACATCACAGCTACAGCGATAGGCATCACTACCAACACAGATATATGTGCAGCATCCTTTGAATGCCATGGAAAGCACCCATTAATAGTGGGATCTGTCTACTGCCCGCCAAGTAGTGATGTAGCCTATATGGAAGAGCTATGCCTGAAAATGAAGGACCTGCATCTTACCCACCCACATTCCACTGTTTGGATAGCAGGTGACATTAACTTACCAGATATCAACTGGGAGTCCAGCACAATCCAGGGTAACAGCAACGCCGTTCACACCAATCAGCTACTACTTGACCTCATCTTTGATACAGGCTCAGAGCAGGTTGAGACCTTTCCAACCAGAGGTGCCAACACCATTGACCTCTTCATAACCAATAGGCCAACCCTCATCGAAAAGTGCGAAACTGTACCAGGGGTCAGTGACCATGATATTGTATTAACACAAGCGATAACCAGAATTCCAAAGCAACAACCCCCCAGAAGGAAGATCCTGTTGTGGAATCAGGCAGACTTCACTACCCTGAAACAAACAGTAGTAGACTGTTCAGCCAACTTCACTGCACAACACTCTCCATCTACTGACGTCGACACACTATGGTCTACCTTCAAAGACTTCACCATTGCGGCCATTAACAAGAGAGTACCCTCCAAGATGACATCATCTAGGTTCAGACAACTATGGATTAACCGTAAAGTTAAGCGTCTCTCCATACAAAAGAAAAGGGCCTACCGCATAGCACGAACATCAGGAAATGAGGAGGACATACAACGCTGCAAGACACTCCAGAAGAGTACCCAGTATGAAGGCCGCAAAGCTTACAACAACTACGTCCGGGACATCGTCACTGAGGGCCGGGACCCAAAGAAGCTTTAAACTTTCATCAAAGGCAAGCGCAGTGACAGCAGTGGTGTATCATCGCTGAAGAGGGACGGTATTGCTCACAGCGATCCTTTGATCAAAGCGTCAATCCTGAACAACCAGTTCAGTAGCGTATTCACAAAGGAGGACACCACTAACCTCCCAACCATGACCGGTGACCCGTACCCAGCAATCAACCACTTCTGTGTCGACCAAGTAGGGGTACAGAAACTACTTATGTCCCTTGAACCCCACAAGGCGGCAGGCCCAGACGCCATACCTACGCGATTCAAAGTCTGTCAAAGTCCCTTCGATAAGGGAAATGTAAATTACCGAAATCCACCGAATTTCGGTGAATTTGCCTGATTTTGGATATGGAGTGACCAGCAATCGTAACATTTTGGCCATTTTTCATGTTGCAAAACAAATCTTAACCTTCAAATTTCGCAGACCATCTTTTTTCGAGACAGTTCTTGTTTATCGCTATAACATTACGACAAAGTGATCTGAAACAGTGATCGTTAGTATTTCAGGTTTACGTAATCTAGAGGGTGATCCATAATGTCTGATACCATTTGTTTGTCACCTCTGAATACACTCCAATACTATATACACAACTGTATTCTGCAAGGATTAAGTTTTATGTGATTAAATATAAAGTTTTATACAGTTCTGTCCCGCTCTTATATATAACAACTCATTCTTACATAAATAACTGACTGACAGTTTAAATCTTAAATAATATGTCCGAGGTGACGGCCTTTACAAGGTAGTCATATGGACCTTTCAGGTCTCTAGAAATACACTAGCCCGACGTGAATCGTGCAACCAACAGTTGAGTTGAAATTAGTCCCGGACACGTCTGTTTTTAAAGCTTACCATCATCAGCAATTGTTCTGTTGTAACTTAAAAAACATCACGATGCAAGCACTCCCGATACACGTTTTGGTATGTATTTTGAACAAATTAATGTATTGATCTGCCTCTGAACATGTCCGAAATGTGTATTGTCCGAAATAAATGCATGTTCTGACACGTTGTTGGCAATAGTTTCAGTTTTTTTCCAGTTTGGCTGAATAAGCCACAATAACTGAAGGTACAAATGTACAATGTATTTTTAATTGCCATTGTTGTCTGACGTTTTTTGAAGTCCATTTGTGGACGTGAGAATTTACTAAATGGCATTGTTTTGTAAATCGTATTTTCTCACACAATCCTATACATAGTTCCCACATCTACAATATTTACCTCCCTTGTTCTCACTTTCGGCCATTTTGATAGGCAAAACTCATAATCCCTTATAGGAGTAATTTCCAAATATGTGATAATTGAGAAAATTAGAAGAGAATTTGCATGTGACAACCGCTCCGTAATAGCATTGCGCGATGTTAGGACTTTCAGTCCTTTGATTGTTATATTACGACTTACATCACGTCTATTTCTGAAGTTTTCTGTTACGCAGTACAGAGCCCGTCAGACTAAATATGTTAACGTCCCTGTGATATTGCACCTTAGTTAGTGTATCATCCTCGGGATACATTTAATGCGTTGTTCCGATGATTGGGGATTTACCTTCAAAACATAATGAAGTATGTCTCATATTTACATGTATGTCTTGTAAACAAACCCATTCATACAAGCAATTAACATAAATTGTACTAAGTTTATTTATAAACGCACATTTCTGAACTCGCAATATATCATTTCAGTTTGATATGAAAATACTATATTGTAAGGTAATATTTTCACCAGTAGTTTTGCATTCTAGAAAAAACACTCAAAGTTATTTACAATAAAACTTCAATAATAAGACCACCCTTTATTGAAGTGGTCTTAATATTTAGATTTGAATAAAGAGGAAAACAGTGAACATAGACTTGAATACTGTGTTTTTCGTTTTGAGATGGTCTTCAAGTGAGGGTTTACTGTATGTAATCCAACTTAAATAAGCAAGTTTAGAATGAAATGATTCTTAACTATTTACCATGCACATGCCTTGAAAGTAGACACATTTGACCGGCCCGGTCTGGAATCTACCCAGACCCCCTGTGTGACAGTCCAGTGTATTAAAATCTGAGCTAGCAGACCGGCGATTTAAATATAATGGTACGGTGGGTCACGGTTTTTAGTAGGGCATTAATAAGATATAAACAACATGAGATCACTGTCCCCACAACCATATACTCGAATACATCTATACAAGTTAAATTTCACCTGAATATCACCTCAATAAGAATACAAATGCCTGTCATTATATAAAATATGAATTTCATATCATAGATACAGTTAAATTTCACCTTAATATCACCTCAATAAGAAGACCACCTCGAAATTAAGAACATGGTTTTCAAGTCCGGTTTCACTGTTTTGCTTAATAAGAAGACCAGTTTTCAAGGGTCCCAAAGATAGCCTTATCATTGAAGTTGTACTGTATGTGTTTTGTCAGTTCTCTCTCTGTCTCTGTCCCGTTCCTCTTCTGATCGGATCTTGTTATGACCTTCCCTGCCAAATCTGACAAACCAATGTAAACAAAGTATTTATACAATTGCTCATTACATTTATTTGAAGACAAATCGACTGATCGGTTGTATCTATCGTAAAAATGACAAAACTGCAACCGCACATCCAGGTGTGTATTTACTGTGCAACAATAGAACATTCCCCTAGTTAGGTCGAACACCTTTAAAGGTAGATAGTCAGATTTTGATCAGACATGGGATATTTTTGTATACCTCGCCTTGTGATTCATAATCTAAAAAACACACTGGATGTGTTATTGATGATTTTCCGATTCATAGGATTATGTTATGACGGTATGAAATGAAGAATAGATAAATCACATGCTTTTATTTGCACAATTTCTTATTTTAAAAACAATGTCCATGTTTAATGCAAATAAAACAGTACGTGTTAATGCATGTACAAGTCAGTCTACATACTGACATAGAAGGCGAATCAATAACAAGTTGTAAAATCTATTTATAATAATACGACATGCACAAAAATGAGTTGCATTCTATTTTTGATATATATCAGTCCGGTTTAATGCGCATGTACAATATGATCGTATTGGTTTTAGTAAAGCGAAGTATATTTTAAATCATTGTATTTTGTTGCGGATAAATTAATTATTTATTTCCAGAAAAACCTATAGTTAAAATAGTTTAACTAAGGATACTCACAGTTGCACAGGATACAAAATTTGTATGTAACATTTCTTTTGTTCATAAAAGTATTGTCTAGTCATTAAATCTTTATTCATTTCATGTCTATTTATTTGTATTACCAAGTTGATTAAATCATTGCTAATAACCGACTACAATTGAACCTCGTTTATTCGACAACCTTCTACCAGCATTCTAGGAAGTATTCGAAATAGATATCAGTGACCGATGTCTAATTGAAAGAAGCTATTTGAAACCATGTTTTATTCGAACTAAAATTTTAGACCCGATAAAATCGAATAAACGAGGTTCGACTGTATCTGTAGTCCGTTTTTTATTTACTCAAGAATGGTTATTAAAAGTTTGAAGTGGTCAGCCAATGAAAATATGTTTAAAAAAACATTGACCAATAGAAATAGTGAACAAAGTAAAAGTTCAACTATTTTTGAATCAACAGTATAGAGTCTGATATTTTTCTATTTATCTACTGGATCCTGTTTGGACCATAATCGAATGTTGTGGATAATATTCGTTGCTATCCGGTTTTTAAAATTGGTTAAAAGAAAAAAACATTTTGACCAATTTTGAAACCATTTGTTTTAGATGTAAACATATTTTGATTATGAAGAAAGGAACATTCAAGTGATCATGCAATCTTAAATTTAATTATATAAAATAACTGAAACTACAAAAGCGAAATAACTTTTTTTCAAAGATCAAAATCAAATCGTTACTTTATACTCAACAAGGTTGATTTATAAATGTTGTGTAGTATCTTCGTACATGTGATTTATTAATGTGTAGTATTAATGATTTGATTTGATCCATCCATCCATCCATCCATCCATCCATCCATCCATCCATCCATCCATCCATCCATCCATCCATCCATCCATCCATCCATCCATCCATCCATCCATCCATCCATCCATCCATCCATCCATCCATCCATCCATCCATCCATCCATCCATCCATCCATCCATCCATCCATCCATCCATCCATCCATCCATCCATCCATCCATCCATCCATCCATCCATCCATCCATCCATCCATCCATCCATCCATCCATCCATCCATCCATCCATCCATCCATCCATCCATCCATCCATCCATCCATCCATCCATCCATCCATCCATCCATCCATCCATCCATCCATCCATCCATCCATCCATCCATCCATCCATCCATCCATCCATCCATCCATCCATCCATCCATCCATCCATCCATCCATCCATCCATCCATCCATCCATCCATCCATCCATCCATCCATCCATCCATCCATCCATCCATCCATCCATCCATCCATCCATCCATCCATCCATCCATCCATCCATCCATCCATCCATCCATCCATCCATCCATCCATCCATCCATCCATCCATCCATCCATCCATCCATCCATCCATCCATCCATCCATCCATCCATCCATCCATCCATCCATCCATCCATCCATCCATCCATCCATCCATCCATCCATCCATCCATCCATCCATCCATCCATCCATCCATCCATCCATCCATCCATCCATCCATCCATCCATCCATCCATCCATCCATCCATCCATCCATCCATCCATCCATCCATCCATCCATCCATCCATCCATCCATCCATCCATCCATCCATCCATCCATCCATCCATCCATCCATCCATCCATCCATCCATCCATCCATCCATCCATCCATCCATCCATCCATCCATCCATCCATCCATCCATCCATCCATCCATCCATCCATCCATCCATCCATCCATCCATCCATCCATCCATCCATCCATCCATCCATCCATCCATCCATCCATCCATCCATCCATCCATCCATCCATCCATCCATCCATCCATCCATCCATCCATCCATCCATCCATCCATCCATCCATCCATCCATCCATCCATCCATCCATCCATCCATCCATCCATCCATCCATCCATCCATCCATCCATCCATCCATCCATCCATCCATCCATCCATCCATCCATCCATCCATCCATCCATCCATCCATCCATCCATCCATCCATCCATCCATCCATCCATCCATCCATCCATCCATCCATCCATCCATCCATCCATCCATCCATCCATCCATCCATCCATCCATCCATCCATCCATCCATCCATCCATCCATCCATCCATCCATCCATCCATCCATCCATCCATCCATCCATCCATCCATCCATCCATCCATCCATCCATCCATCCATCCATCCATCCATCCATCCATCCATCCATCCATCCATCCATCCATCCATCCATCCATCCATCCATCCATCCATCCATCCATCCATCCATCCATCCATCCATCCATCCATCCATCCATCCATCCATCCATCCATCCATCCATCCATCCATCCATCCATCCATCCATCCATCCATCCATCCATCCATCCATCCATCCATCCATCCATCCATCCATCCATCCATCCATCCATCCATCCATCCATCCATCCATCCATCCATCCATCCATCCATCCATCCATCCATCCATCCATCCATCCATCCATCCATCCATCCATCCATCCATCCATCCATCCATCCATCCATCCATCCATCCATCCATCCATCCATCCATCCATCCATCCATCCATCCATCCATCCATCCATCCATCCATCCATCCATCCATCCATCCATCCATCCATCCATCCATCCATCCATCCATCCATCCATCCATCCATCCATCCATCCATCCATCCATCCATCCATCCATCCATCCATCCATCCATCCATCCATCCATCCATCCATCCATCCATCCATCCATCCATCCATCCATCCATCCATCCATCCATCCATCCATCCATCCATCCATCCATCCATCCATCCATCCATCCATCCATCCATCCATCCATCCATCCATCCATCCATCCATCCATCCATCCATCCATCCATCCATCCATCCATCCATCCATCCATCCATCCATCCATCCATCCATCCATCCATCCATCCATCCATCCATCCATCCATCCATCCATCCATCCATCCATCCATCCATCCATCCATCCATCCATCCATCCATCCATCCATCCATCCATCCATCCATCCATCCATCCATCCATCCATCCATCCATCCATCCATCCATCCATCCATCCATTGACATAGTTATAGGCAAATTCCAGAAATTCCCATTCTTATTTAATTGTTCAACCATTTTACCCCAAAAATCACATTTTGCACTGTGTGATTGTCCTATACTTTTAGTATATTTAATGTGATGCCTTATATGACACAAATCCACTAAAATTATTTCTGTGCATTTTTTTCCGCCAATTTTTTTTTCACTGGCCTTGTAGGGACAGAAAACAATATCAAAATGATAATGAAAATACTATCAAAACCACAGCAGCGTCAACTAACGCAAAACTATTGACGAGTCACAAGATCATTAACACAAACATCGACACACAGCAGCAGGTGAATGTTTCCTACTATTCCCAAACTTTTTATTTTCTAATTTGCAGAACGTATACGTAGCACATCTCAGCTAACACCGACGGCAACAATGCCGTCAGTGAATGTGGACATAAGGAGGTGGAAGATCAGGTCTCGTTTTCTGTTCGTGGTAAGTTCATTTTTTTTCAGGTAGTTCAAATGTCCGAGCGTAAGAATACCTCTCCTGTCGCAATTGCTTAAATATAAGGCACTTAAGGAGGTCAAACGGTACTCATATTAAGGAACAGAGGCACAAGGAATGGTCCGGCGGACCACACGGAATAACTAGGAGAATCAAAATGGACAGTGAATGGAGGGGGAGGGGGGAATTAATGGATGGAAAATATCACAGGACAAGTCAAGACAACTGGCCGCATTAGGCCAAAAATCGGCAGGAAACAATCTGAACACTGTATAAAGTGACAGAATTGCACCGGGGAAAGGGAAATACATAACACATTCATAACACAAACAGCAACAACAATCATAAGCGAATTACAGCGTTGGAACTGTCAGCAAAAAATACTGGGGGTTTAAATCAATTTAACAGCTAGCTAACATCACCCTCAATCGCTATATGGTCCTTGATTTCCAACATATATACATAAATTGACTAAGTAGGCAGTAACTACATGTAATCATTAAAAGCAACCAACCATCACGCACATAACAACAGACACTGCAACTAATCCAGCACGAAGGAACAAGCAGCCTCAGTCTGACCTTGCTCCCAGTAACTAAACTAGTAACATAAGAATGTGAAATAACCCTAAATTTTGAAATTAATAATGCAATTTAAGGTAAGGTCAACTCGATAATGTTGTTAATAATTAAACAATTCTAAGATATTAGTGATAGGGAATTTAAAACTAAAATAAATATGTCTATTAATAAAATGAAAACACAAATACGACTGTACCCAATGAATATTAAGATGTGTTATAAAACTGCATTGTAGAGAGAAAATATTTCTTGGTAGTGTATAATAAAATATCTATGATGTCATACAATTTTAATGACGTCATAAAAGAGACCGAATACGCGGCCACAGGGAACGTTACTTACACAAGACTGTGCCTTATAATACTGATAAATATACAAGAGAAAAAATATTAAGTAAGTAGTTACAGAGAACATCACAAAACAACAAGAAACAAGGACAACACCAACGTAAATTCGAAAAGATATATATTAGACGACACAACACAATCCCAAATGGGTTGGTCGATAGTTTTAAGATACTCCATGGAACACATCATGTTAGTTCCAGAGCAAAAGTCAATGCCTACAAAGTCCAGAACATAATCCCCTAAGACATTGTGATCAGTCATATCCTGCCAACCAAGTACGGTTTACAAATATAACTTCATTTAGTCTCAAAACATTAGTGCCCGGCGTGCAGTAAAACCAGGTGTGAAAATCTATCAAGTATTGATTTACTTAAAAACTTATCTGCAGTTGTTCTCATTATGTCAGGATTATAACCCTTCCTTTTGAACTTGTTAATTAATTTCACAAATAACTTTTATATAATAGATCTCCATAAAATATGGGTTTAGTAATTCCTGTCTCTAACATAGATATTACACTAGTGCCATATTTGAAATCAATATCGGTATATTTATGGCAAAACTTTCGAAACGTCTTACATAATTTATGATAACGATAGCCTTGTTTTAGCAGTTTACCTGTTGGTAGAAGGTTACACTTATTAAAGTTCTCAAGATTAGTATTAGCCCTCAGAAATCTTATAAATTGAGATATATATATGCCATATGTTATATTTCTCGGTATATCACTAATAAGCAGGGAAAGTTTATAATCTCAAAGTCATAATCATCTTGTTTATCATATATTTTAGTAGTAATAATACCATTTTCTATAGAAATGTCCAAGTCAAGAAACGAGGCATGTGTACCCAAGGTGTTAGCTTTCGATAGGTGTAGTTCTGTTGGATATATATTATATATCATGGTTGGGAAAAACTCATCAATATTTAAAATATCGTCTAAATAACGGGAGGTTTTATAGAAAGCTTCCATTACATCCGTTTGATTTTCTTTGGATAAGGATAACATAAAGTCTCTTTCATAACAGTATAAGAATAAGTCGGCTATAAGTGGAACACAGTAACTTCCCATAGGAATACCAACTTTCTGTTGGTACATTGAGTTATCAAATTGAATAAAGATATTATTCAGTAAAAAATTAAGAGCTTCACAGACATCCTCACATGTCCAGATGGTAAAGTTTTTGTAATTATTAGAAGTAAAAAAAGCCCTTTCATCATTGCAGGCCAAATAAACATGTTGATTGCTACCAAATGTTTTTTTTCAATTTCAATTAAATGCGTAAGTTTGGTTTTAATTAAATCATGAGGAAGTGAAGTATAAAGAGTGGAGAAATCATAGGTAGAGATACGTGTTGCTCTAAAATGTAAAGATTGAAATTTATTCAAAACTTCCGTAGAATTGTCTATGCCCCAGTAAATGTTTATACTGGAATTTCAAAAGTTTTATTGCAATATTTAACAACTTCAGATTTATTAGCTGTAAAACAACCAGTGAGAAGTTTCGAAATGTGTGTAGTTGTAGTGAAGCTCGCATTAGCAATGAATCTAGATTTATATGGTATTTTGTAAAGTTATACTTAGGTGCTTGCTATCAGGAAAAAAGAAGACACACTTAAAACAGTTTTCTACGCGTTCCGCATTTACCACGATACTTCATCAAGGCAACTAAATTCAAATTGTTTACTGGATATAAACATATTCAGACGGTATTGTTAGATTCTTATCACCTACTCTAGTATCGCATACAACGGGAGTCTGCTTGATAGCCCAGTACCACTGGTTAGGGCCTCTGACCGCAGTACGTAACTAAAATACTGTTGAAGTCCTACACAAAACTCAAACACCGTAAGTTATAAAATGTTTCCTCACAATCTTTTTAGTCACCAATTTCAAACTAGTAGGAGGAAAATAGGTATTAACCTGACGAAAAAATAGGCGAAAAGTTGGACAATCAGAGGTTATGGCCAATAAGTAGAAGGGTAAATAAGCATCGGAACAGGGGCGCAAGGAATGGCCTGGCCCACCATAAAGCATAACTAAGGAGAATTAGAGAAGACGAACGTGATTGGGTTAAATTGATGCAATACAAGAATGCTAGCAACAATAGGCCGAAAGGGGGAGAATATAACATGAACACTATGTCAAGTAAAATATTTCACGACGGGAAAGGGGAATTTAACATATATTTAAAACATCAATACGAAAGTTACGAATTGAAATATAATATAAAGAAGGAGCACAAGATAAGGGGGATTTGGGGACCTCAAAGGATTGCACAACAACTCAACATAAAGAAACAAATTAACACAACGGCCTAATAGCTATGGAACTCTTTAGAAACTATGTTTGTTTTACAGATTCAAGCCTTACTTGTATGTGTGTTTGGGAGACTTAGTGTGTACAAGGTTTGGAACTGTTCGGAGAATGCGAATTTTTTTCTAGTGAAATCTTCTGGGACGTTGGTGCTAATTAGCGGTGCCCTACAACTTCTCATAGTTGTATGTACCTGTGTTCCAGTTGACAGAAGGAAGTTGGAGAACATGTTTGCAGCGTATGTAAGTACTATTCCAGAAATATGTAAACTATTTACAGGAAACTATTTACAAGAAGTACAGGCAGTAGCAGTAGTTACAGTAATACTTCTACCATTGCTAACACTAAGAACATTAATAGTAGTACTTCTGCCAGCACTAAAAATACATTCTTAAATGTCAATACAGATATAAATAAATGCAATAGTAATGGTACTGTTGAAGAGAAGTCAATGGTTAAATTGTGTTCATTTCTTAGACCTAAATTTCTGTTGTCCTAAAATAATAGAATGGTCCCATTACAACACAATCTGGCCGCAATATGAACAAGATTTCTGGCAATCAGTCTGTAGAACAGCTAACTACTTATACTGCTTGTAGTGAGATGAACGATGCTGCAACCATAGCTATTACTACTATTGCTGATAACTTTTCACCGATTGCTAACGACAAGGATCATTACATTTTACATCTTTCTTGGATGTATGATCGTTTCGAAACGTACCAACTCAAAGCTGATTACTTAACTGACATAAAGTGCTTTTTCACAAATTCATAAAAAGTAGAAAGATATAGAATCCCAATAAAATGTGTGCATTCATTAGCTTAGAATGTGCCTGTAGTATACTTTGAGTGTCGTATTATTTATAACGGGTATGTGTTTCATTGCAATCTCAAATAAAGTCTTTAATTATATTCACAGTCGTACCTAATAGCATAACCCTGCCGTGTGAAAGGGGACTTTAATCCGAAATAGTGATGTATATGGAATATTCGATTTTTGACAATAATAAAACTTGTTCGCGGATAACTTCTATAGTTTTGTTTCATTGTCAAGGTGTTATGGAGCTTATGGGTGATTATGATATCTGCCTGCCATTGGGTGAATATTTACGAGCATACACAGGTAATATTATTCCTATTTTACTATACATGTACCTTGACAGACATATTTTCGTTCGAACACCTGCCAACGATTATCTCCCCTAGTTGTATATTAGCCGCCGCCGTCACTAGTGTCACGTAATCATGGATATTTGAGTAAAATGTCCGTTACGCCTTGAATTATTGTTGTATTAAATTTATGTATTCACTCGACAACCTAGGTTAGTCTTATTTCTCTGAAATAAAACCAGAAAATTTACCAATACAGTAAAACATCAAGACCACCATTGGGACCTTTGAAACTGGTCTTCTTGAGGTTAAATTAATAGCAAAACAGAGATAATGGAATTGAAAGGTGTGTTTATAATTTTGAGGTGGTCTCATTAGTGAGGTTTTACTGTACCATATTCATAAAATACGTAGAAAATCAGAAATAATCGAACAATGGTAAAACCATTTGTGATGGCAGAGATTTGTTTTTGATATTGTGGTGTTTGGCACCATTTCTCAGCATTACAATCCCTAGATTTTCATTCGTGCGCTAAATTTACGGACTAAAATAAACCTTAACGTGATTAAAATCTGTTTTGTTCACTTGCACATGGACTCCATAGTTCCCACAATTACAATAGTTACCTCCTTTGTTCTGAATAATCGGCCATATTGATATGCAAATTCCCTTAAAGTGTATAGGGAATATATTGCAAACGATGATAAGATAATCAGATATATATACAAAAAACTTATTCATTACGCTCATGTGGGCTGATGGCACAGAAAGATGAAGAAAAAAGTGATTGTCATACGCTTATTAACTTGGTATTTTCTCAATAATCACATTTTGGGATACCTCCTATAAGCGCTTATCAGTTGTATTTATCCCAAAGGCTGATGATTAAGAACAAGGGAGGGAACTATTGTAGATGTGAAAACTATTTATAATTGGTATAAATGTCTTATTGTGCTGTGGTATGAAATGGCAGGTCACATTAACAAAAAAGGTTTCCACACACAGATCTCTATGGTCCGAAATCAAAGAAATAGTGGAGAGAAGATTAGGACGCAGGCGCATAAACGTGATAAATAATCGGATATTGAATACAAATGAGCGCCACCATGACAAACCTGTATTAGTCATGTTAGTTAGCTCGTTGAGTGTGTCCCAATTAACATCTGAACAACAGCACAGTATGTTCCCCTAAAGGGTGTTGCTTTGATGTGGTTGTACTGTATGTATAAATATTTCTAGCATTATTTGCATTATTTCTTTGTTATTATAGACTTTGACAGATCTTTTGACAATATCAACGGTTTTGATGTCGTTGCACGCCATCCTGGTAAGTTCCCAGTATAGCCTTAGTCTTTTGTAATAGCTTCCAAACGCGGAATATTAAAGGCAAATTGACCAGCCATGACATTAATTCTTAGTGGAAATCTGTAAAAAGCGATAACAAGAGCTGTCAGCCAATTCGACAAAATGGCAGCGACACTTGAAAAAAATGTGCAATTTGAAAGCCGTCATCTCATTGGATCGCTCATGACCGCGATTTAATCCATAACTGCTCGGCAATTTCCGTATCGCCTGATTTGTGTGCCATGCTGTCAATCAGGCGGTTGGATTTCACCTTATTAATTATTCATGAGTACGAGATGTTTACAGTCAGTTTTCCAGGGTATCATATATGTTATGGATAACCTGGGTACCGAGGATGTGGTTTTACATGTTCTGGTGCAATGGGTAATGTCTTGTTGAATATCAACTATGGATATATATTCAGTAAACGAGTTACAATACTGTATATACAATTAGTAAAATGTTCCAAAGTTTGTTCCAATGTTCTGTCGTTTTATCGTTCAATCTTTCTTTCTTAATCTATTTCGTTTGTTCGTTTTATCGGTGGTTCTATCGTTCTGTCGTATGCTCATACTATTGTTCGCGTTTGTCCGTTCGTTTGTTGTTTACGTTATATGGGTTTATCTTTCAGATGATTGTACAGTGTGTCGTCTTTGGTGTAGTGATAAAAAAACTAGGCAGAAACCTACAAGAGTATTCCACTTCATACTAACGTTATTTAAAATGGTTGTGCATTTCTGTTTGTTTTGCATCATAAACTTTTCTTTCTTGGATTGTTGCAGCCCTCTGGTTATAAAGTAACACGAGCATGTATAGGCAACAAACAGGACTAAAGAAAGTGAATTCTTTATGTAACACAATGTTGTGCTGTGATAAACGTACCGTGATACCTTAATATATAGCTTAAAATTCTTCCTTTGTCACAGAGTACTATATATTAAGGACCACACTAGAAATAAGAGTTTTCACTTGAACTCTCTTTTTTGTGTTATCCTTAACATATAATATTGATTGATATGGCTTTATTGACTCATACATAGTGTTGTTACTAATATATGAGTTTTATATTGCCATGTAATTTGTACATTTTATATTGAAATAAATTTATAGTGTTGTTGTTTATTAATTGATGCTAGGAATTTAATACCCGTATTCAATACGAATGACCCTAACATAAAAGGGAAAACGCTAATTTGCTTTGCAAATTCAGAAGATTATAGCATGATGCAATCACAGTTACCAGAAATTGTGTCCATTCATTTATAGCAACTGTGTGAAATAGTAATGGCTTGTTAGCACATTTGACATTGACACTGTGATATTTGTACATTAACAGATAGAGCGATGTCTTCCGGTATGTTAAATTAAATTTGTTTTTTTGCAACATGTTGAAAAATTAATCCTTACAAAAAATAACTCGGATCTATATTATACTGTTATCATGGACCTGTCTAATTATGGTCATTTTAACATATTAACTGCATGAACTACCTCCGACAAAACGTAGAACTGCTAGCGAACGCACCTCTTACGAAAACCCCGTTTGGTGCCTCTTGGGTGGACGAAAACCCCGTTTAGTGCCTCTTGGGTGAACATGTGATTAGTCAGATTTAAAAAAGCCCGCTTCGAGGACAACATTTGCTTGGTCTAAAATGTAGGTCGAAATCAATGTTATAGAGCTAACGCCGAAAATAAATTTGGGAAAGTGTACACACCGTGTGCACGTAGTAAACATTTGTTATGTATAGTGTTGACATTTGTTCTGGAATTATGGTTATTGTGGCGAGATCGAAGCTATGGTGGTAAATGTATAATTCTAACTGTTATACATTTTAATTATATTATCTCCTGTGGCGGATCTAGAATGTCACGTGATGATGAATATTTGAAAAGTATAACATATACCGTTAAACACCGACGTAAATATATTCTATATCCTTTTGTATTGTTATTTAAACGTTATCTGCAATGTTAAAAATACGAAACTTGCATTCGTTAGGTAGAACTTTATGTTTAGTGCTTACAAATTTACCTTTATTAATCCAGTTCATTACGAACTCTGAGTTTATCTCTGATGCATACACACATGTTGTTACTTTCTAAATGTAAGTAGACAGGACATGACGTCACAACGCCCGTGATTGACAGGAGCTGTCAAGTTTTTCGTTTACCCTTTATCTATTTATTCTGCTTGAAAAACATGTCTTTCCATAATTAATTGATGTATTTGATATTTTTCTGTGTATTTACAGCCAAATTTAATTGAGTTTTATTCACCTATCTTCTGCGACATTCTGCGATCGGCGTAATTCCGCATGTGCGGAATTTGGGGAGGGGGTTATGTAAGGGCATTGTTTTACCATTTTCAGGAGTTCAGACTAGGAATTTTCACGTTAGGGCGTTAATATTTCATTTGTTAAAATAATCGGCTTAAGTTTGGCTATTTGTTTTGATTGACATATTGACTTTGTTTGTAATAAGCTACTTGTTACATTATTGTATTTATTTCATCTATTGAGTTTAACTTGATCTACTGCTATTTATTAAATACAATAAACACTAATTACTGTACTGAAATGTATTCATTCGTTATTACTATCTATCATTTTTAGTTGATAAACTGTGTCGTTGATCGGCCTCCAATTGATTAAATATCGTGATCGCGACAATATTGTCCATGTAATAAACTATTACGACCCATTACTGATTCCCGCGACAAAGAACTTTTTACAGCGTAGGCTCTTTGACAAAGATGTAATAGCCAATCACCCACGGTGGGGTACGGAAAATACTAATATTTCTGATGTATCCCGCATTTACAGCTAGATTTAGATTTGTGCAGGAACCTGTTGCATTGGAAATTGCACCTTTGAACATAATTCATCATAAACAGACAGAGAAGTTGAAAGACAATGTGATGCACAGGATATAGTCACGAGTTATTTCCCTTTATTTTCCATCTAGAGTTCTTTCCGTTTGCCCCTTCTATATATGTATATGTATACAGCAAAAACCTCACTTAAAGACCTCCACAATAATATGACCACTTCATCTTTAAGAACACAATTTGCAAGTCCATTTCAACTGTTTTGCTCTTTATCTAACCCCATTATTAAGACCACCTCAATAAGAAGACCAATTATTAAGGATACCAAGGGTGGTCTTATTATTGAGGTTTATCTGTATACACTACAAGGAGTATAACGCTTTTCACACCTGAACTCTTCTATTGATCGTAATCACGCTCCAAACATAAAATATATCCAAGATTATATGCACCACAGTCTTCGCAAAAATAATTTATCTTTCAAAATGCGTGCTCAGCAAAAACCTCGTCGTGTTGCTTTAACATCTGTTTGTTTCCATCCGTATGAAAGAAAAGAATGCCGCGTCTGTTCTTGTCCACTTGTGGACATATATCTGTGCTCACTATTGATACGTCTATTTCGAATATTTGCATCTTCAGTGCCCGTTTTTAGTTCAAAACTAACATAAAGCATCATATAACTGTGAAGTGTTCTCATCTAGAAGGTGTCAGTTTAAGATTGTCGTATTGTCTTTGGCAGTTGTATTAATTTCAGTTTTATAGGTATACACCACCTCACTTCTCTGATACACTACTGGAAACAAAATTATACAATGTAGTTGCCATAATATGATACAGTAAACCCTCAATAATAAGACCACACTTGGGATACCTGAAAACAGCTCTTTATATTGAGGTAGTATTAATATTGGGGTTGAATAAAGAGCAAACAGTGAATGTGAACTTGTGCTCTTGTTTTTCGGACCACCTCAAAATTAAGATCACCATTTTCAAGTTCATTATCACTGTTTTGCTCTTTATTCAACCTCAATTAGGACCACCTCAAATAGTAGACCAGTTTTGAAAGGTCCCAAGTGTGGTCTTATTATTGAAGGTATACTGTATACACGCATGTGAACATTTAAAGACGCAAAAGGGACACAGCACACACACAAATGATATTCAGAAATTCGAATTGTTCATTCGACCGAATATTTGAATGCAGATTCGGCATTCGAATATTCGCTAAAAAATACATTTTCGATATAAAAGCTTACGCGTGAAAATAATATCTACAGGTGTTACATGTAATTGACATGGCATGTTGTATATGTGGGGGCAAGGGAGATATAACACTCTGGTGATGACGGTTATGTTTGCAGCTTGAGTGATCAGTTTAATACAAAAGAATGTCGAATGTTCGAGTATTCGAATCTTCGTTTGGAAGGTCGATTGAATATACGAATACCAAAATTGCCATTCGTTGATATCCATATAAACAACGTTAGGTTAATACTGTTGTACGACGGCAGAATCACAAGGAGGCATGTCAATTTCCATATAACCACGGAGAGGCGATAAATTATGGTCAAATGGTAGTACATCAAATAAGTTGTTCCCGATACATCGTTGATTCATATGTTTTACATAAAGAAGTCAATATGATGAAGAATGACTTACGCGATGTAAATATAATCCCACACATTATTCCAAGAATAAGCAATATTGCTACAGCCCACATAAGAAGCCTCTCATCATTTTGAAATGTCTTTGACTGGTATTCGCCAGATGTGGTTGAACGGTATAGATGACCACGCCCATAAGGGTGTAAATGTTCTATGATCGGTCCAGGTACAATGTCAGAGAATCGATATTCCATAGTATTATCCGATGTATCTAATCCAGAAGCTGTTGTCTTGAAATCAACATCATCCTGAAAAGGTTCAGAATATTAAACAATGTGGTAGAACTTTACGAAAATAATGCATTAAAGTCATGTACATATAATGTCAATATCATTTAAGGGCGTCTACATCACACTTGTTTTGTTGTAATTTCTTGCCCGTGAGTTGTTATTTCACTAGTAAAATATCGAAAATATTACATGGATGTTATTACCTCCTTACAATGTTCTATCAATTTTATTCAAAAATAATTGATGTCTGACCTTGACTCTTTAGTATTAAGCCAAATTCCACTAATTTTGAAGTTTAGATTGTGTTATGAATATCAATATGGATGGTCATTCCATTTTTAATACTCAAATTCCGTTGTTCTCAAGTAAAACGACAATCATGAAGTCACCTGTCATTAACTTGCATTCAGCGGAATTTCGACAGACGCTTTATTTAGTGTCGCCATGTTTCCGTTCCTCATCCGTGTGTTGATGACATCAGAATTCTGAGATTTAGTTTAAATCATGGCCGAGCGTGTCTATTCATCTGTCACGTGGTATAAGATAGTTGGTATACAGCTTTGTTTGCATAGTCATCAACTGGAAATTAATTCATCGGTTACAAAACAGATCAAAATAAAAAAAATAACATATTCTGTGATTACAATATCATACGTTAAGTCATTGTACGGTTACCATGAAAACTATACTGAGATTCGATAACGCCTAAATTTAACAGAAGACAAATATTATGACATTCCTTCGAAATTCAAAACAAACAGTTTAGTCTAGTACAAACAAACATCTTTCTTTTTCATACACTCAAATTCATTTCTAATTGGTCGCTTCTTGCAGTGTAATTCATTTAGAGAAATATAAAATAATTAAACTTGTTTTACTTCATTTTCACGAGTACATCAATCTTTTGAAACTCACAATTCACATAAGACAGTACACAAAGCCTTCTAAAAAAGATTTCTAACAAAATTGATTAATACCAGAAATGCTGGATGACCAATAAGAAGTGTTTTAGTGTAATCCTGTTGAAATAAATGTAAGAATATTGTCACAGATTGAACGTTTGAACTCTAATTGTTATTAATTTATAGTTGCTGCATTAGAAATGCGTTAAAATCAATGATTTGTAAAATATTGTTAAATCTAACAAAGCAAACAATTTAATTTCATGTTATCGATTATAATCTCTCTCAGGTATTATAGCGGTGTTATCAACATTGGAATGACACCACTGTGGAAAATTGTGTTACATATACATGCCCAACCAACCAGATATACTCGAAATGGTTATTACAGGAAATCCCCACAAAATACTACCGCCCTAGAGACCCTTAAAAACTGGTCGTCTTATTGTGGTGGTCTTAATATTATGGATGAATTAAGAGCAGAACAGTGAAAATGGACTGGAAAATTGTGTTCTTAATTTTGAGGTGGTCTTGATATTAAGGTGGTCTTTAAGTGAGGTTATACTGTATTTTTAAAAATGGTGATGTAAACAACAGCGGTGAAGATGTCAATAATTGTGATAATCGTTCAGGGTCTCCATAATTAGTATTGCAATTGAATTCCCGTTTATATAAGTAACCTAACTTTGCAGATGTATGTACGAAGCATCTAGGTTAGGGAAAAATTACGAAATATTTTGCATAATTTATGGTAATAATAACTCTTTGTATGGAGTTTTCTTGTTTGATAAAGATCACGGTTAATTAAGTTTTCTGCATTACTTCTACAGCCAACAACTCGGATGAGTTTAGAAATGTATGCACCGTAAGATGCCGATTGCTCCTATTAAGTCATTGAACGTAACAGATGTTGCATTCACAATATTCCTGTTTAAGTACATTTTATTAATAAAAACTACATTGTTTGTTACTATAAGAAAATTCGAAATGAAGCAAAATGTTTCTGATGTACACATTATATAATCATTAAATGTTCTCCTCAATATGCACTCAACTACAGTGTAAACTGTTTATCTGTGTGACATATAATTAACTAATGGCGGTTAGAATTTCCAAGTGGAGGTAAAGATAGTTACATACCTATTTTTAGAATTCCTTTCATAACAATACAGAAATAAAGATTGTTCTCGTACCCCTATGAACTTAACATTTTACTGTATTACCGACTGCCCGGAATTTAAAAACAATATAACCAAGTAGAAAATAATATGATATGAACTTGACTTGTCCATATATTGCATAGTTGTGATGTTGACGAACACAATGCTCTGCTATCATTACAACAATAAATACGACATACTTTTCAATTTCGCAAGTAAAGGAAGGATGTTTCAGGAAACGCCACCATCTCAAGAGAATGCCTCCCCACAAGGAACCTCGGGAAAAATCAGCACACAAAACATTAGGAGTGGAAGCGGTGCACGGGCACACATCTATGGGGATGGGACAGTAAGGAATTGGCTGGATTATTAAAAACAATTAAGAAAAGTAGGAGGGGACAAAAATGATGGAATGGAATGCATTACAGGACAAGCTAAGGTGGGGTAAATGAGCACGAGTATTATCAGGCCGAGGAACTGCTATTGTTGTTATTGGTGATGTTCTTGTTGGTAGTCGCTTCGACGGTTCTTTTGATGTTGGTGTTAAGGGTATTCTTTTATAGTTGGCCTTTCCTAAGTTTAAGGCATTGGTAGTCCTTTTGTTGTTGTTGTTGGCTGTGTTTTGATGTCTACGTTTTTGGTGGTGATGTTGTTGGTGTACGTATTTTTATGTTAGTAGAGGTGCTGCTGATGATCGTGTTATACAATCTCAATCACCAAAACGTATTTGGCAAAGAAACCAGTACGTTAGACTCATCTGCTGCGCATTAAGTTATAAACTAAATACTATTCAAGAAAAATAAAACATGAAACAGTATTATATTCCCATGATTCGCAGTGTTTGTACTGGAGTTGCTGTGACATTTTATTCCCATCAATGTTCTGGACATATGTTAATTACAGATAAAATGTGTGCGTAGCTTGAATAGCATCTCGTGTTCCGTAAACCCTCGTGACTAGCTAATGGAAGGCTATCGATTCTTTATCTATTCTCTACAGTTCAGTTCACTTGCGAAGTTCTAAGGTTCATGTGGTTTGTACACTCGTAATTTGGTCGTAATATTGGACTTTTGTATGAGACGAATGCTACAGTTAAACACAACAAACTACCAGTATACGTGAACACAAAAATAAATGATATACAAACTCACTTATTATTACTCTTGACATTTGATTTATGTTCTTTTTAGATATTATTTTAATTTCTTTGGCATTAATGTGTTGCTTTCCTGGGAATCATTTCGTACGTTTTTTGCCTCGTTAAATTGGATAACAAATGGGCTATATATGTTTTATCTAAGATATAAAAAGGATCTCTATTTAGAACCGATCGACTTGTACTCTGCTTTTAACATGACAATAATAAACTGTAGATTTTAGTATCACCGATTTTAAGTTGAATATTTCATTACACAGTCGGACTCTAAATGCAGCAATTGCACAAGACTGGATTGAACAAATACAGTTTAACAAATGC
Source organism: Mactromeris polynyma (assembly GCA_032209605.1). NCBI lineage: Eukaryota > Metazoa > Mollusca > Bivalvia > Venerida > Mactridae > Mactromeris > Mactromeris polynyma. The sequence continues at coordinate 2,211,438 of JASFXZ010000014.1, forward strand.
AAAATGTGAAATAGATTTTCAAAGACACAAACAGAAGACAAAGAATATTAAGAAATGTGGAAAATCAAGACTGAATGCCAGGATTGGACAACAAGTAACCTCTTCTAGATTACACAGTAACATATATTTTAATTCGTGTTCCGTATAAACTTTACTCGCTGTGGTCTTCTCTATGTTAAGCATGATTAAGAAACCAAGTGTGAAGTCAATGGTCGGTGTATATACTGTTTGATTTTTAACAAACAAGCTAAGACAAAATAAGGAATGGAAATAAGAGTTTTTATTTAAACTCTTTTTGTGTTATCATTAACATCCATAACATGCAATGTTGATTTACTATACATGTTGTTCTTTACTAATGCATGTCTTAATTTTATATTGCCTTGTAAATTGTACATTTTATGTTGAAATAAATCTATATCTAGCGTTAGTTCCCACTTGTGTGTCTACCATCATCCAATAGCATACTGCGATTGGTTTAAACTAATGGTTAAACTGTATGAAGTAAGACATACTATGGCGTGAATAGAAAATAAGACGCATCGTGAAACATACTCTGATCCGTTTGTGACGTATAAGTCAGCATTTGTAGCTGTGATATGTATGTATACCATCGGTTGACTGTATCTAAAGCCTGTCTTCCAAATGTTTCTCATACCTAAAGAACAACATAGCTTAATTCATGAGTTTGTTGTAATTGGACTGAAAACGCCATAGTTTCTGCATATGACATTTCGTGGGATTTTTTAAAATTTTGATCGTAGTGTAGAAAATTCACGGCAGTCATAGTGTCAACTAGAAAGTAGATGACACAATATAAACCTTACTATACAATCAAACACAGGTAAGTATCCCTATTTCCAATAATTAATTTCTGAGCATCAGTGATAAAACATCTTCATATTCGTTGGAGTTTCTTAAATTTGATTCTTTTACAGAAACTTCACGACAGCAATGATTTTAACATCAGAAGTAGATAACACAATATGAAACTAACTATACAATCAAACACAGGTAGGTGTCCCTATTTCCAATAATTAATTTCTGAGCATCATTGATAAATATCTTCACATTCGTACGAATTCTTTAATTTTGATTCTTGTATAGAAAATTCACGGCAGTCATGATGCTAACATCGGAAGTGGATGACACAATATGAACCTAACTATCAAATCAAATCATACAATCAAACACAGGTAAGTATTCTTATTTCCAATAATTAATTTCTGAGCATCAGTGAAATAAAATACGCTTTATACAATCACGTCATCATCTGTTATCTAGGCTTATACATGTATTTGCTCGTCTATGAGTAATATTCACTTTCTGTAGGAAAGTTACGTGTGAAGGCAAGTACAAGTAAGGAATGAGCTGGCATAGACTTTCACGGATTATACTAAACAAGTAAGTTAATTATTTTTAAATGTTATTCTAAAGTTATATAGAGGATCTTACATGAGTTATCATTTGTAATTGAATTAGTGTTCAAGTTTTCTAAAAATCTTCAAAACGAGGCTTTGCTGAGTAGATGACTATAAAGTTTAATAAAATATATAAAATTGACGACGAATGTAAGATTCCATTTATGACATAACACCAGAAACAGCTGATTTTCGTCAAAACATTACCTTGACCTCCTATATACAATTCGGTCTTTTGTATAAAAAAGCTGAGACATCAAAAAGTAGTTCCGACAATTTTATTTTTTTATTTTTCAACCACAAGACACGAGTCTAAATGATTATATCACGTATCATATTCAAATTGAAAGACAATAATGTTCAATGAAATAAAATGATTCGTACAAAGTATTTTTTTATCAATGTCAACATCATTTGAGTGCCTCTACGTCTCGCTTGTGAGTTGTTATATCAATAGTGAATTATCGAAAATAATACAAAGAGGATATTTGTTTGTTTCGATCTTATTATCGAGGTTTTACTTTATTAATACCATGATAAGTAAATATGAATTTAGGTTTTACTAAAGGTGCAAGGCACTTGGCTTTGAAATAAAGACCTTGGTGCTTGAGGTACGGACAATTTGTTTACATGCGTCTTGGTTTGGTGATTATTTATGCCAAGTTATTTCCCAACGTAAACAACACTTTTCTGGGTCGGACACGAACAATATATCAAAAGAACAAAGCAAAGGTAAATCCTACACCAAGGCCGTGACCTTTAAGATATGAATATCATAGTTGCAGGCGACACATCTTATTGTGGTGACCTTTTTTGACAGATAATTCATAAATCCCTCGTTAGACAAGCATGACAAGGTTTTGACACGGACGATGACCTTTTAGATATGGACACCTTTTTTGCGTGCGAAACATCATCTTACTAAGGTGATCGTTTTTTGAAATTTATATCTAAATCCCAATTAAAACAACGAAGTTCTGAGTCTCACGCGGTTGTGGCAAGGGCGATGCGACGTGATAGCAAAGTTTCTTAGAAGAAAGTTTGAAGTTAAAAGTCTTCAATGTTTCAAATTATGTAAAATTCCGGGAACAAATGACGTTGATGTTTGATATTTGGCTTTTAAGTCATTAGAAATTATTTCTTAAAACAAGTTCATTCCTCATTTTTATGAATAATTATATAAGACTTAGTATTTTGTTCTTATAATTCCCAAGACTGTATCCATCATCGCCATTATTATTATCATTATCTTCTTCACTGCAATTGTCCGTATCCACATTACTATGATAATTGTCACCCTCATTAGTATTATGTTTGGATAGCTTTTGAATATAGTTTAAGTATTGTGTTTTCAGCAGTAGTTCGGCTATGTGTACGGCGACCGTTTGATTTTAACAGCGCATTTTGAATCCATATCAAAACTACTAGTAACTTCTTCGTCCTGAATCAACTGACTATCTCCCGCTTAAATCAGAGTTGGTGGACATATGACGACGTTTAATGCTTTGTCCTCGGTCAGGTAAGAAGAATATATGCGTACAACTCTTTTCATATAGTGAACGTTGTCTTTGTTTCAACTGCGCTAACCAACCGGTCAATTATCGAACATGTACTAAATAAAGTAAAGTAAAGTGTTTATTTAGTATAGTGTCACCACTATTTAAGGGTAAATCATTTCTGACCTTTGGAATTATGAGAATTTTAGTTTCTGAGCACATTTACTACCCGATTCCTATCCTTATGAAGGTAGACGGATAGTAACCAAAGTTTAACTAGCTGGCGGCTCACTAACCGGCCATACCAGAACGGACCTCAACCGGAATTGCCTTAACTACTCGGCCATGGGAGACAGTTATATTAATACATAATACAATAATAATACATCAACCATATACTAATGATAACTGCTTCAATATGTCATTCTAAAGCACGTACGCTAGAGAGACCAGAATCGATAATGAAATTGATTTGCTGGCTTGCGATGATAAGCAATATGATACAAATCAATCGATTTGGAGATTGTGACACTTTGATAATGTAGCTTAACATTAATGACAAAACACCTGAATCTGTCTGGCGAAAGCTTTAGTCAGTGACACTATTGCAAAATACAATGACAAGGTGTATGATAAAGAATTATGTCAGGCATTTTAACAAGTGTTTTAATGGCGTATTGTCTGAACCACAGGAATTTAATTATTTGTTTAAGGGAATAACAACTGATTGTTTTCTATTTTTAGAATGAGTTAAATGAGACCACTTGGTATTAATACTAAATGCTGCAATGTTTTTGTTGTTATTGTGTAATATCGTCACGGAATGGAAGAATTGCAGACTATTAGTAAGACAGTGAACCAATTCCCTATTGATGAGGTGGCAAATGTTGACCAGGTTGCTTTATATCACATGAAACACGAAACAAACAGCTCAACCAATGAAATTGAATCTCAGAAAACTGATGTCATCGACACACAAGGAGACGAAAAGGTGAAAATAACGTTACATGAATCAACCCCTGAAAATCCGGTAAATGTAGTTATTATGGTCCGTCTGTCCATCTGTCTGTCACAAAGTTTGTATGCGTTTGTTCTATTAAATCAGTGGTTGGATTCCTATGAAACTTTACAAGAGTTTTTGTACCAAATCTACTTGCGCATATTGTCGGGTTATTTGTGCACAGTTTTGGTCCTTTGGTGATGAAAATGGGGGGAGGGACTTACACTTTTGTCCGAAAACATGCTCCAGTTGTACATGACATTGTGTGGGTATACATTGTCTTATGAATGTAGCTTTTCCTGTATCCATTTAATTTTTATATTATATAACACCATTAGAGTGAAAATGGACTTTTAATAACACCCAAATCAAATAACAAATGATATACACGACTGCAAAAATAAATGACCTAGGGTCAAGTATAAAGGTCATCCAAAAATGTCATTAATTGCATTTTTATTCTAGCATTATAAAAGTGTTTGTGTAGTAACATTCTCATTCATTGGAAGTCCAACATGATTGATATTCGATGTAGACAAGTTTGAAATGTCGTATGCGAGAATGGTCCACGAATATTCTCATACGTCGGCAGTCCAACATGATTGCTAATCGATGTAGACAGTTTGGACATGCCGTATACGAGAATGATTCAGGAATATTCTCATACATGGGCAGTCCAACATAATTTCTAATTCAATGTAGACAAGTTAGAACTGCCGTATGCGAGAATGGTTCAGGAATAAGCTTAATTAACATTTTTTGTGTACAGGTGAGCAAAGCCTCTGTAAATGGTCAAGAAACAGAAATTTTGCTAAATCTGAAGAAAGCCAACGAACAGACAAACACGTCCAGACTATCGATTCTGAGGAAGAATTTATCTGAGCCCACATTATCACGAAACTATAGGAGAAAGGTAGGCCGAACTTCAACCAATGTTTTATATATAGTAAATTATTAAATTATAAGATTAAAATTACATTAATAAAATGAAAAATCTTATTTTTGAGGTGGTCTGTAAGTGCTGTTCTACTGTACATGTATAATTAGAGCGAGGAAGTATTGTATGCACAATCGGACAAAAGTGATACCCGAAGTACAATGACTGTTGTTCTGGCATGGACAAGCTTATTCAATCATGTTTCTGATTAGAAGGGCCTTTATATGCATGTACAGTAAACCCTCACGCAAACACCACCTCATTAATAAGACCTGTTATTAAGGGTCCCAAAGGTGGTCTTATTATTGAGGTTTTACTGTACTGCATTTACGTTTGTAACGAATAAGTTGAAAAGAAGACTTTCGCTAAAGTTATTGATTTGAAACTTTAATTGCATTGAATTATTCTTCAGGATGTAAGTTCCACCAATCCAGTTTCTGGTGCAAATTTATTGGATAATAGTATGAAAGATCGCCAGTCATTCGGCGATGTCGTGACGGAATTGATAAATGGACCAATCAAAGAAGATCTACATCCTTTTGGGCGGGGTCATCTATACCGTTCAGCCATATATGGCGAATACCAGACCAAGACATTTCGAAGTGAGGAGAAGCTTTTACTGTGGGCTGTTGCTACATTGCTAATTCTTGGAATTGCCTGTGGGATTATATTTATGTCTAGTAAGTATTTATTCATTTTAGAAATCGACCAAGTAATTAGAATCACTCTTCACTATATTTATGAATGAAGAAGTCCAGCATGAAATGCCATACACAAAGTGTACAGCCACTCAAAACATACAAGGAGACATTAAAATACATACAGTAAAACCTCAACTATAAGACCACTTATGGGTCCCTTGAAAACTGATCTTCTTATTGAGGTGGTCTCATTATTGAGGTGGTCTGAAATTGAGGTTTTACTGTACATAAATGAAACATTAGCAGAGACTAAATGGACCCAAACAAAAGCAGATGGCTGAAAATAGTGAAATAGGAGCAGTCAGTGGCAAAACATCACTAATGGTTAAAATTTGGTTAAAATGAACTGAGTAATGGCGAACTCGGGAAAATGAAACAGCAGAATCGTGAAGCAAAGTTGAAAGTTAGCAAGTTTGTAAAATGCGGCTTTTTGTAAACAAATCTGACAAAGTCCATTAACTTTAAGTGAATAAACTTGTATTTTTGAGGACAAAGTTTAATAACCACGAGCATTGAAATCGAAAATTGACAAATTTAAAACAACATTCGTGGAAGATACAAATGTTTTATGTTTGTATTTGAGTTTGTTTATCGTCGCCACCGGTTTCCCATATGGGCGACGCCTCCGGAAGAATGTTTAGTCATTTTAGATTTATGAAGGAGGATAGTGCATGATACAGGAGATTCCCCAGATCCAGAAGCATCCCTGGTTCTTTCACGTGCTCGGTGTAAAGCATCATACACGGGACCTCGGTTTTTAAAGTCTCGTCCGAAAGACTGTTATACAAATGATAACAAATAATACGACAGTAATAAGTTCTGTGTCGTCTTTTTCATGTATCATATAGACTAAGAAGAGTTACTGGGGCGTGAAACACAACTTAAGACATAAACATACTTAATAGTTCGCTCCAATGTAAACAGTTCAATATTGTACGATCCGAACATCTTATGAGAAAAGTTATTTTCTTGTTTTTCCCTTAGACGGTAAATATTCTAAAAATAAGTATGCTGATTTTGTTGAGATGCCAGTCTATTATCATTAAAGTCATATATACGGTATGATAATGGAACTACAATGAAACCTAACTTAGAGATCACCTTGATAATAAGACCACCTAAAATTAGGAACACAATTTTCAAATACATTTTCATGATTTTGCTGATTTTTCAACCTCACTATTAAGACCACCTCAATAATAAGACCATTTGCAATGATCCCACGGATGGTCCCATTATTGAGGGTTTACTGTATTTAAAGCAAGCTCCAAGAGGCAGAATGTTTGAACAGTCAGAGACAGATCATTTTCACTTTAGCAATGCTTTTACCCCAATTATATTTCCGAATGTTAAACCGCTGATAAAAAATTCGATAGACCATATTAATAAGGACCTTCAACAATGACTGAAACGATTATGTGTTACACTTTTTAAGAACTACAGTTGATGCTATGTCACTGCACAATGTTATAGCATACAATATACAATGTACATAATCTAATTTGTGTATTTTGAACGTTTCCAGTAATGTACCAGAGGAGTGAGTTGATATATGCGAATGAAAGTGGAATTGATCATACTAACAGAACCAATACGACTTTCTGGAACCAGGAATGACTAATATGAACATATATAACCCCAACAACTTGCAACCATCAGTATATCAACGAATAGATATAAACTGAACGTCTATATGCTACATTCATTCTAGGTTGGATATATGGATATTCACCAAACATTTTGAGATGAACACGTTCTGTTGCGCCTTAAATGTATTATTGTGAAAAGTCTAAGCATGTACGGTACTAAGTCATAGAGAAAGAGTTGTTCTTACATATTTCGTGTTTTTGAGGCACTTTAGCGTCTCATTGCTATCATCGTCAACAGAGAGGTCTACTCTAAGTACCGCCATATTCATCGTCTTAAGAAAATAGAACATGTAAAGTCCTCCGATGTTATTATAAATTTGACGAGTATAATAGCTGATTTGTTAGGGATATATCAATTGTGGATTAGCGAGAGTCTTTTCTGGATTATTTGTATCATTTTTTGCGAATGGGTTTACCCGAATAGTCGCGTATTAATTCCTACTACGATTATATGGAATACGTGCAGTCTTGCCTTGGAAGCACCTCACAGGACCTTCAGTCCTTTGATTTGTAATGTGGCTTAAAGTCACGTAAAGAGCAACGATCATGTTGTGACTTTTCCAGCTCTTATAATGGAGGAAGACCCCAATATGTCCCTTTTAGCAATATTTAGGACACAGTCGGACATCCGGGTAACCATCAACCTTCCGTAAACCAGCTGGATGGCTTCTTCGCATTACCGTGTATAACTCGAACCCGCAATGGTGAGGGTCAAGTGATTTGAAGTCAGCGACCATAACCACTCGGCCACGAAGTCTCCTGTTTTTAAATAAAGGGAAAGGGTATTAACGAGTAACAAGTGCATATCTACTAATTCGTATTTTGTAGTATCTTCACCAAATTTGTCAAAAAGTTTAGTTTTGTATTGAATAGTTCTCTTACAGTTTCATCGAATTTTGTCAGTATGCAATTTCATTATTGCTCCTTATTATATGTCTTTATTTCACATAAGCTTTGTAAAACTTGTGATACATATATGTAAAAAATGTTGTTGTTTCTTCAATTAAAGAGAATATAAATAAACAATGGATCAGTCAGAATATTTATCCACCACTTTTGAGCAAGACACTCATCGGATGAGTCATCCTTAGTTCCTTCTAATTCTGAAACGCCAAAGTCTACATACTCCTGACGAAAGTAGTCCTTGTCTAACAAACAATAACGGTAAGCATTTGCGATATCATATAGAAAACGGATTTAAAACTTGCTGATTGAATATTGCAAATTACAGAAAAAAATGTCTGCCTATGCCGCAACTGTATCACGCGTGAAGTGCACTGAAAACAAGCTAGCGCACTTTAACACAGCGGACGATAGTAGTAGGCAGATAACTCAGCGGACGATAGTGTAAGGGAGGTTACAGTAGGCAGAGATACGTAAACAAGAAAACGGTGCAACATATTATATATCCAACGACAATTATACGTATATTGAAATCATGGGAAATGCAATTTTCCAACATCGTTCCGTTGAATATGAGTTTCGATGATTTACGGAAACTCATCTAAATTGAATAAATGCACATACTTTTTGTTTTATTGTCGACTGTTAAAATTTAACGAAAATCGCCATATCTTTATTATTAGTTGGTAAAATTGGACGAAACAAAAACTTTTCAGCCAAGTAAAGATGGTATTTTAAAGATAAGATAAAAAAAACGCAATGTTAAAAGTTTGTCCGAAGGCCCAAAATCGCATGACTTGGCTCAAATATAAGCGATTGAAAATTAATAACGACAGGTAAAAAAATACAGTTTTACAAAAAAATGATAAAATAATATTTCCCATGTAGTGAACAAAATGGCGGCGTCCACGAAAATGCACGGCAACGGAGAAAATACGTGAACTACTGTACGCATATAAGATGCGTTTGAACAGTCGCCTAGAAACAGAACACTGTCGTATCGGTACTTCATTTTACAATGAACAATAATTCATTAATGATTCGTGTAACATGTACAGAAAGATACATAAATATCAGGTCCCGATGAATTTCTTAGGCACGTCGAATTGAAATCGGCTATTCGAAACCAGATGTTATTCGAAATAAAATAAAATTTCGGACTCGATGAATTCGAATAAATGAGCCCCGACTGTACAAGAAAACATAGTGACGGGACAGAGATATTCATTTTTTTTCCTTCATAATTTTAGTTCGTGAGATCTCCATTGGTGGCACAATACAGTAATTGTGAACTAAATTCCATGTGAAGAGTAGAACGGACTAATACACTCAGCAAAATTTCTAATTGGTCACTTCATATTTATTGAAGAGACCATGCCATATATATCCGTTTTATGAACTTTAAATTTAGGGTTATTAGTGTTGATATGTCGTACAGTTCACGTGTGAATCAATATGGATTAATGTATTCTGAACAGTTGTACGAAGAAAGTATTTATGTGATGGCGTTTGCATTGTTGAATTTTCATTCACTTTTAAATAACATCAATAGAATCCAAGTGACCAATTAGAAATTTTGCTGAGTGTATATGCTTGTAAAAGAGGAGAAAACACTTATACATGTATATGCGAAGAATAAAGAATTTTCTTTTCCAATACATTAATTTACACTGGTCAGCCAACAAGTTGAAGGTTGTGTTGTGGGTGGATTGCTGAAAAAGAACATGACAAAATCTTTGACTCGATAGTTGAATATATAACCATGAAGAGATGCTCAAAGAGACAGCGGCATTACTAGAGACACCACTAGGTGCAGTATATTTGGTGTTTTTTTGGCGCAGCCGTACTTACATGGTTTTGCTATTTGCATAGTCGTGTTGTGTTAACCAATCAAATCTTACGTTAACCACCGAGGCAATTTCTCTTCAACCTAACAACGTGTGTAAAATTGACACATATCGGTTAACCTTTCGATAAAGGGTACGTTACCTATCCGAAATCCACTGAATTTCATTAAATTTTCCGAAAATCATTTTGGATCTGGAATCGTAACATTTTTTATTTTGCTCATCAAATCTTAACCTTCAAATCGCACTGACCATCTTTTTCCAAGATATTTCTTGATTGCCATCAATTTCAAATTCAATTTTTTGACTGCATGATAATTCTACAGGTTGGGCAGTTACCAGTGCCTTAAGTTGGTCATAAGTACAGGTCGGGCAGTTACCAGAGATTAGTTGGTCTCAAGTACAGGTTGGGCAGTTACCAGAGACTAGTCTGTCTCAAGTACAGGTTGGACAGTTACCAGAGACTAGTCGGTATCAAGTACAGGTTGGGCGGTTACCAGAGACTAGTTGGTCCCAAGTACAGGTTGGGCAGTTACCAGAGACTAGTCTGTCTCAAATACAGGTTGGGCAGTTACCAGAGACTAGTTGGTCCCAAGTACAGGTTGGGCAGTTACCAGAGACTAGTTGGTCCCAAGTACAGGTTGGGCAGTTACCAGAGACTAGTTGGTCTCAAATACAGGTTTGGCAGTTACCAGAGACTAGTTGGTCTCAAGTACAGGTTGGGCAGTTACCAGAGACTAGTTGGTCTCCAGTACAGGTTGGGCAGTTACCAGAGACTAGTTTGTCTCCAGTACAGGTTGGGCAGTTACCAGAGACTAGTTGGTCCCAAGTACAGGTTTGGCAGTTACCAGAGACTAGTCTGTCTCAAATACAGGTTGGGCAGTTACCAGAGACTAGTTGGTCCCAAGTACAGGTTGGGCAGTTACCAGAGACTAGTCTGTCTCAAATACAGGTTGGGCAGTTACCAGAGACTAGTTGGTCTCAAATACAGGTTTGGCAGTTACCAGAGACTAGTTGGTCTCAAGTACAGGTTGGGCAGTTACCAGAGACTAGTTGGTCTCCAGTACAGGTTGGGCAGTTACCAGAGACTAGTTTGTCTCCAGTACAGGTTGGGCAGTTACCAGAGACTAGTTTGTCTCCAGTACAGGTTGGGCAGTTACCAGAGACTAGTTGGTCTCAAATACAGGTTGGGCAGTTACCAGAGACTAGTCGGTCTCAAGTACAGGTTGGGCAGTTACCAGAGACTAGTTGGTCTCCAGTACAGGTTGGGCAGTTACCAGAGACTAGTTTGTCTCAAATACAGGTTTGGCAGTTACCAGAGATTAGTTGGTCCCAAGTACAGGTTGGGCAGTTACCAGAGACTAGTTTGTCTCAAATACAGGTTTGGCAGTTACCAGAGACTAGTTGGTCCCAAATACAGGTTTGGCAGTTACCAGAGACTAGTTGGTCCCAAGTACAGGTTGGGCAGTTACCAGAGACTAGTTGGTCCCAAGTACAGGTTGGGCAGTTACCAGAGACTAGTTGGTCTCCAGTACAGGTTGGGCAGTTACCATAGACTAGTTTGTCTCAAATACAGGTTGGGCAGTTACCAGAGACTAGTTGGTCTCAAGTACAGGTTGGGCAGTTACCAGAGACTAGTCTGTCTCAAGTACAGGTTTGGCAGTTACCAGAGACTAGTTGGTCCCAAGTACAGGTTGGGCAGTTACCAGAGACTAGTTGGTCCCAAGTACAGGTTGGGCAGTTACCATAGACTAGTTGGTCTCCAGTACAGGTTGGGCAGTTACCATAGACTAGTTTGTCTCAAATACAGGTTGGGCGGTTACCAGAGACTAGTTTGTCTCAAATACAGGTTTGGCAGTTACCATAGACTAGTTTGTCTCCAGTACAGGTTGGGCAGTTACCATAGACTAGTTTGTCTCAAATACAGGTTGGGCAGTTACCAGAGACTAGTTGGTCTCAAGTACAGGTTGGGCAGCTACCAGAGACTAGTTGGTCTCCAGTACAGGTTGGGCAGTTACCATAGACTAGTTTGTCTCAAATACAGGTTGGGCAGTTACCATAGACTAGTTTGTCTCAAGTACAGGTTGGGCAGCTACCAGAGACTAGTTGGTCTCCAGTACAGGTTGGGCAGTTACCAGAGACTAGTTGGTCTCAAGTACAGGTTGGGCAGTTACCAGAGACTAGTCGGTATCAAGTACAGGTTGGGCAGTTACCAGAGACTAGTTGGTCTCAAGTACAGGTTGGGCAGTTACCAGAGACTAGTTGGTCTCAAGTACAGGTTGGGCAGTTACCAGAGACTAGTTGGTCTCCAGTACAGGTTGGGCAGTTACCAGAGACTAGTTGGTCTCAAGTACAGGTTGGGCAGTTACCAGAGACTAGTTGGTCTCCAGTACAGGTTGGGCAGTTACCAGAGACTAGTTGGTCTCAAGTACAGGTTGGGCAGTTACCAGAGACTAGTTGGTCTCCAGTACAGGTTGGGCAGTTACCAGAGACTAGTTGGTCTCAAGTACAGGTTGGGCAGTTACCAGAGACTAGTTGGTCTCAAGTACAGGTTGGGCAGTTACCATAGACTAGTTTGTCTCAAGTACAGGTTGGGCAGCTACCAGAGACTAGTTGGTCTCCAGTACAGGTTGGGCAGTTACCAGAGACTTGTTGGTCTCAAGGACAGGTTGGGCAGTTACCAGTGACTTAAGTTGGTCATAAGTACAGCTTGGACAGTTACCAGAGACTAGTTGGTCTCAAGTACAGGTTGGGCAGTTACCATAGACTAGTCTGTCTCCAGTACAGGTTGGGCAGTTACCAGAGACTAGTTTGTCTCCAGTACAGGTTGGGCAGTTACCAGAGACTATTTGGTCTCAAGTAAAGGTTGTGCAGTTACCTGAGACTAGTTGGTCATAAGTACAGGTTTGGCAGTTACCAGAGACTAGTTGGTCTCCAGTACAGGTTGGGCAGTTACCAGAGACTAGTTGGACTCAAATACAGGTTGGGCAGTTACCAGAGACTAGTTGGTCTCAAGTACAGGTTGTGCAGTTACCAGAGACTAGTTGGTCTCAAGTACAGGATGTGCAGTTACCAGAGACTAGTTGGTCTCAAATACAGGTTGGGCGGTTACCAGAGACTAGTTGGTCTCAAATACAGGTTGGGCGGTTACCAGAGACTAGTTGGACTCAAATACAGGTTGGGCAGTTACCAGAGACTAGTTTGTCTCAAGTACAGGTTGGGCAGTTACCAGAGTCTAGTTGGACTCAAATACAGGTTGGGCAGTTACCAGAGACTAGTTGGACTCAAATACAGGTTGGGCGGTTACCAGAGACTAGTTGGTCTCAAGTACAGGTAAGGCAGTTACCAGAGACTAGTTGGTCTCAAGTACAGGTTGGGCAGTTACCAGAGACTTGTTGGTCTCAAGGACAGGTTGGGCAGTTACCAGTGACTTAAGTTGGTCATAAGTACAGCTTGGACAGTTACCAGAGACTAGTTGGTCTCCAGTACAGGTTGGGCAGTTACCAGAGACTTGTTGGTCTCAAGGACAGGTTGGGCAGTAACCAGTGACTTAAGTTGGTCATAAGTACAGCTTGGACAGTTACCAGAGACTAGTTGGTCTCAAGTACAGGTTGGGCAGTTACCATAGACTAGTCTGTCTCCAGTACAGGTTGGGCAGTTACCAGAGACTAGTTTGTCTCCAGTACAGGTTGGGCAGTTACCAGAGACTTGTTGGTCTCAAGTACAAGTTGGGCAGTTACCAGAGACTAGTTGGTCTCCAGTACAGGTTGGGCAGTTACCAGAGACTAGTTGGTCTCAAGTACAGGTTGGGCAGTTACCAGAGACTAGTTGGTCTCAAGTACAGGTTGGGCAGTTACCAGAGACTAGTTGGTCTCAAGTACAGGTTGGGCAGTTACCAGAGACTAGTTGGTCTCAAGTACAGGTTGGGCAGTTACCAGAGACTAGTTGGTCTCAAATACAGGTTGGGCAGTTACCAGAGACTAGTTTGTCTCCAGTACAGGTTTGGCAGTTACCAGAGACTAGTTTGTCTCAAGTACAGGTTGGGCGGTTACCAGAGACTAGTTTGTCTCCAGTACAGGTTTGGCAGTTACCAGAGACTAGTTTGTCTCAAGTACAGGTTGGGCGGTTACCAGAGACTAGTTGGTCTCCAGTACAGGTTTGGCAGTTACCAGAGACTAGTTTGTCTCAAGTACAGGTTGGGCAGTTACCAGAGACTAGTTTGTCTCAAGTACAGGTTGGGCGGTTACCAGAGACTAGTTGGTCTCCAGTACAGGTTTGGCAGTTACCAGAGACTAGTTTGTCTCAAATACAGGTTTGGCAGTTACCAGAGACTAGTTTGTCTCCAGTACAGGTTGGGCAGTTACCAGAGACTAGTTTGTCTCAAATACAGGTTTGGCAGTTACCAGAGACTAGTTTGTCTCAAGTACAGGTTGGGCGGTTACCAGAGACTAGTTGGTCTCCAGTACAGGTTTGGCAGTTACCAGAGACTAGTTGGTCTCAAGTACAGGTTGGGCAGTTACCAGAGACTAGTTGGTCTCCAGTACAGGTTTGGCAGTTACCAGAGACTAGTTTGTCTCAAGTACAGGTTGGGCAGTTACCAGAGACTAGTTGGTCTCCAGTACAGGTTTGGCAGTTACCAGAGACTAGTTGGACTCAAATACAGGTTGGGCAGTTACCAGAGACTAGTTGGTCTCCAGTACAGGTTGGGCAGTTACCAGAGACTAGTTGGTCTCCAGTACAGGTTGGGCAGTTACCAGAGACTAGTTGGTCTCAAATACAGGTTGGGCAGTTACCAGAGACTAGTTGGTCTCCAGTACAGGTTGGGCAGTTACCAGAGACTAGTTGGTCTCCAGTACAGGTTGGGCAGTTACCAGAGACTAGTTGGTCTCCAGTACAGGTTGGGCAGTTACCAGAGACTAGTTGGTCTCCAGTACAGGTTTGGCAGTTACCAGAGACTAGTTGGTCTCCAGTACAGGTTGGGCAGTTACCAGAGACTAGTTGGTCTCAAGTACAGGTTGGGCAGTTACCAGAGACTAGTTTGTCTCAAGTACAGGTTGGGCAGTTACCAGAGACTAGTTGGTCTCCAGTACAGGTTGGGCAGTTACCAGAGACTAGTTGGTCTCAAGTACAGGTTGGGCAGTTACCAGAGACTAGTTGGTCTCAAGTACAGGTTGGGCAGTTACCAGAGACTAGTTGGTCTCAAGTACAGGTTGGGCAGTTACCAGAGACTAGTTGGTCTCCAGTACAGGTTGGGCAGTTACCAGAGATTAGTTGGTCCCAAGTACAGGTTGGGCAGTTACCAGAGACTAGTTTGTCTCAAGTACAGGTTGGGCAGTTACCAGAGACTAGTTGGTCCCAAGTACAGGTTGGGCAGTTACCAGAGACTAGTTGGTCTCCAGTACAGGTTGGGCAGTTACCAGAGACTAGTTGGTCATAAGTACAGGTTGGGCAGTTACCAGAGACTAGTTTGTCTCAAATACAGGTTTGGCAGTTACCAGAGACTA
Source organism: Mactromeris polynyma (assembly GCA_032209605.1). Classification (NCBI taxonomy): domain Eukaryota; kingdom Metazoa; phylum Mollusca; class Bivalvia; order Venerida; family Mactridae; genus Mactromeris; species Mactromeris polynyma. The sequence continues at coordinate 2,226,896 of JASFXZ010000014.1, forward strand.
GTTTGTCTCAAGTACAGGTTGGGCAGTTACCAGAGACTAGTTGGTCTCAAGTACAGGTTGGGCAGTTACCAGAGACTAGTTTGTCTCCAGTACAGGTTGGGCAGTTACCAGAGACTAGTCTGTCTCAAGTACAGGTTTGGCAGTTACCAGAGACTAGTTTGTCTCCAGTACAGGTTGGGCAGTTACCAGAGACAGAGACTAGTTTGTCTCCAGTACAGGTTGGGCAGTTACCAGAGACTAGTTGGTCTCAAGTACAGGTTGGGCAGTTACCAGAGACTAGTTGGTCTCAAGTACAGGTTGGACAGTTACCAGAGACTAGTTGGTCTCAAGTACAGGTTGGGGAGTTACCAGAGACTAGTTGGTCTCAAGTACAGGTTGGGCAGTTACCAGAGACTAGTTGGTCTCAAATACAGGTTGGGCGGTTACCAGAGACTATTTGGTCTCAAGTAAAGGTTGTGCAGTTACCTGAGACTAGTTGGTCTCAAGTACAGGTTGTGCAGTTACCAGAGACTAGTTGGTCTCAAATACAGGTTGGGCGGTTACCAGAGACTAGTTGGTCTCAAATACAGGTTGGGCGGTTACCAGAGACTAGTTGGACTCAAATACAGGTTGGGCAGTTACCAGAGACTAGTTTGTCTCAAATACAGGTTGGGCGGTTACCAGAGACTAGATGGACTCAAATACAGGTTGGGCAGTTACCAGACACTAGTTGGACTCAAATACAGGTTGGGCGGTTACCAGAGACTAGTTTGTCTCAAGTACAGGTAGGGCAGTTACCAGAGACTAGTTGGTCTCAAGTACAGGTTGGGCAATTACCAGAGACTAGTTTGTCTCAAGTACAGGTTGGGCAGTTACCAGAGACTAGTTGGTCTCAAGTACAGGTTTGGCAGTTACCAGAGACTAGTTGGTCTCAAGTACAGGTAGGGCAGTTACCAGAGACTAGTTGGTCTCAAGTACAGGTTGGGCGGTTACCAGAGACTAGTTTGTCTCAAGTACAGGTAGGGCAGTTACCAGAGACTAGTTGGTCTCAAGTACAGGTTGGGCAATTACCAGAGACTAGTTGGTCTCAAGGACATGTTGGGCAGTTACCAGTGACTTAAGTTGGTCATAAGTACAGGTTGGACAGTTACCAGAGACTAGTTGGTCTCCAGTACTGGTTGGCAGTTACCAGAGACTAGTTGGTCTCAAGTACAGATTGGGCAGTTACCATAGACTAGTCGGTATCAAGTACAGGTTTGGCGGTTACCATAGACTAGTCTGTCTCAAGTACAGGTTGGGCAGTTACCAGAGACTAGTCGGTATCAAGTACAGGTTTGGCGGTTACCAGAGACTAGTCGGTCTCAAGTACAGGTTGGGCGGTTACCAGAGACTAGTCGATATCAAGTACAGGTTGGGCGGTTACCAGAGACTAGTCGGTATCAAGTACTGGTTTGGCGGTTACCAGAGACTAGTCTGTCTCAAGTACAGGTTGGGCAGTTACCAGAGACAAGTCGATATCAAGTAGAGGTTTGGCGGTTACCAGAGACTAGTTGGTCTCAAGTACAGGTTGGGCAGTTACCAGAGACTAGTCGATATCAAGTACTGGTTTGGCGGTTACCAGAGACTAGTTGGTCTCAAGTACAGGTTGGGCAGTTACCAGAGACTAGTCGATATCAAGTACAGGTTGGGCAGTTACCAGAGACTAGTTGGTCTCAAGTACAGGTTGGGCGGTTACCAGAGACTAGTTGGTCTCAAGTACAGGTTGGGCGGTTACCAGAGACTAGTCGATATCAAGTACAGGTTGGGCGGTTACCAGAGACTAGTCGGTATCAAGTACTGGTTTGGCGGTTACCAGAGACTAGTCTGTCTCAAGTACAGGTTGGGCAGTTACCAGAGACAAGTCGATATCAAGTAGAGGTTTGGCGGTTACCAGAGACTAGTTGGTCTCAAGTACAGGTTGGACAGTTACCAGAGACTAGTTGGTCTCAAGTACAGGTTGGGGAGTTACCAGAGACTAGTTGGTCTCAAGTACAGGTTGGGCAGTTACCAGAGACTAGTTGGTCTCAAATACAGGTTGGGCGGTTACCAGAGACTATTTGGTCTCAAGTAAAGGTTGTGCAGTTACCTGAGACTAGTTGGTCTCAAGTACAGGTTGTGCAGTTACCAGAGACTAGTTGGTCTCAAATACAGGTTGGGCGGTTACCAGAGACTAGTTGGTCTCAAATACAGGTTGGGCGGTTACCAGAGACTAGTTGGACTCAAATACAGGTTGGGCAGTTACCAGAGACTAGTTTGTCTCAAATACAGGTTGGGCGGTTACCAGAGACTAGATGGACTCAAATACAGGTTGGGCAGTTACCAGACACTAGTTGGACTCAAATACAGGTTGGGCGGTTACCAGAGACTAGTTTGTCTCAAGTACAGGTAGGGCAGTTACCAGAGACTAGTTGGTCTCAAGTACAGGTTGGGCAATTACCAGAGACTAGTTTGTCTCAAGTACAGGTTGGGCAGTTACCAGAGACTAGTTGGTCTCAAGTACAGGTTTGGCAGTTACCAGAGACTAGTTGGTCTCAAGTACAGGTAGGGCAGTTACCAGAGACTAGTTGGTCTCAAGTACAGGTTGGGCGGTTACCAGAGACTAGTTTGTCTCAAGTACAGGTAGGGCAGTTACCAGAGACTAGTTGGTCTCAAGTACAGGTTGGGCAATTACCAGAGACTAGTTGGTCTCAAGGACATGTTGGGCAGTTACCAGTGACTTAAGTTGGTCATAAGTACAGGTTGGACAGTTACCAGAGACTAGTTGGTCTCCAGTACTGGTTGGCAGTTACCAGAGACTAGTTGGTCTCAAGTACAGATTGGGCAGTTACCATAGACTAGTCGGTATCAAGTACAGGTTTGGCGGTTACCATAGACTAGTCTGTCTCAAGTACAGGTTGGGCAGTTACCAGAGACTAGTCGGTATCAAGTACAGGTTTGGCGGTTACCAGAGACTAGTCGGTCTCAAGTACAGGTTGGGCGGTTACCAGAGACTAGTCGATATCAAGTACAGGTTGGGCGGTTACCAGAGACTAGTCGGTATCAAGTACTGGTTTGGCGGTTACCAGAGACTAGTCTGTCTCAAGTACAGGTTGGGCAGTTACCAGAGACAAGTCGATATCAAGTAGAGGTTTGGCGGTTACCAGAGACTAGTTGGTCTCAAGTACAGGTTGGGCAGTTACCAGAGACTAGTCGATATCAAGTACTGGTTTGGCGGTTACCAGAGACTAGTTGGTCTCAAGTACAGGTTGGGCAGTTACCAGAGACTAGTCGATATCAAGTACAGGTTGGGCAGTTACCAGAGACTAGTTGGTCTCAAGTACAGGTTGGGCGGTTACCAGAGACTAGTTGGTCTCAAGTACAGGTTGGGCGGTTACCAGAGACTAGTCGGTCTCAAGTACAGGTTGGGCAGTTACCAGAGACTAGTTGGTCTCAAGTACAGGTTGGGCGGTTACCAGAGACTAGTTGGTCTCAAGTACAGGTTGGGCCGTTACCAGAGACTAGTCGGTCTCAAGTACAGGTTGGGCGGTTACCAGAGACTAGTCGGTCTCAAGCACAGGTTGGGCAGTTGCCAGAGACTAGTTGGTCTCAAGTACAGGTTGGGCAGTTACCAGAGACTAGTCGGTCTCAAGTACAGGTTGGGCAGTTACCAGAGACTAGTTGGTCTCAAGTACAGGTTGGGCGGTTACCAGAGACTGGTCGGTATCAAATACAGGTTGGGCAGTTACCAGAGACTAGTTGGTCTCAAGTACAGGTTGGGCGGTTACCAGAGACTAGTTGGTCTCAAGTACAGGTTGGGCGGTTACCAGAGACTAGTCGGTCTCAAGTACAGGTTGGGCGGTTACCAGAGACTAGTCGGTCTCAAGTACAGGTTGGGCAGTTACCAGAGACTAGTTGGTCTCAAGTACAGGTTGGGCAGTTACCAGAGACTAGTCGGTCTCAAGTACAGGTTGGGCAGTTACCAGAGACTAGTTGGTCTCAAGTACAGGTTGGGCGGTTACCAGAGACTAGTCGGTATCAAGTACTGGTTTGGCGGTTACCAGAGACTAGTCGGTCTCAAGTACAGGTTGGGCGGTTACCAGAGACTAGTCGGTATCAAGTACTGGTTTGGCGGTTACCAGAGACTAGTCGGTCTCAAGTACAGGTTGGGCAGTTGCCAGAGACTAGTCGGTATCAAGTACAGGTTGGGCGGTTACCAGAGACTAGTCGGTCTCAAGTACATGTTGGGCAGTTACCAGAGACTAGTTGGTCTCAAGTACAGGTTGGGCGGTTACCAGAGACTATTTGGTCTCAAGTACAGGTTGGGCAGTTGCCAGAGACTAGTCGGTATCAAGTACAGGTTGGGCGGTTACCAGAGACTAGTCGGTATCAAGTACAGGTTGGGCAGTTGCCAGAGACTTGTCGGTATCAAGTACTGGTTTGGCGGTTACCAGAGACTAGTCGGTCTCAAGTACAGGCTGGGCGGTTACCAGAGACTAGTCGGTCTCAAGTACAGGTTGGGCGGTTACCAGAGACTAGTCGGTATCAAGTACAGGTTGGGCGGTTACCAGAGACTAGTCGGTCTCAAGTACAGGTTGGGCGGTTACCAGAGACTAGTCGGTCTCAAGTACAGGTTGGGCAGTTACCAGAGACTAGTCGGTCTCAAGTACAGGTTGGGCGGTTACCAGAGACTATTCGGTATCAAGTACAGGTTGGGCAGTTGCCAGAGACTAGTCGGTCTCAAGTACAGGTTGGGCGGTTACCAGAGACTAGTTGGTCTCAAGTACAGGTTGGGCGTTTACCAGAAACAAGTTGGTCTCAAGTACTGGTTTGGCAATTTGTCTCGATGTATTACAAATCTCTCGTTGGTTTTTCTCTACGTGTACGAAATACAATGTATTACAATCATGGGGTAGTTTCAACTTAAAATGTTTGCCTTAATTGCGGATGAGTTCAAAAACTGCTGTATTTCATTTGAAATTCGATTAAACAACGCCAGGTTCTAGCACAAATATCACTTTTGTCTTATCAGTCAAATCTTGCATTTTTATCGAATTTAAAATGAAAACACAGTAGTTTTTGTATTCGAATTACTACATAGAAAGGAATCAAAGATTCGAGAATGTAACAAACAAATCTCGTTTTTTTTATTAAGTTCTTGGTCAATTAAAAAGGCGAGGGCGAGATTGCAATGTCCCTAACAAGATTCCGTAGACCCACCTTTTGCGTAGAAGTTCTGTTAAGTGTCAATTATAGCGCCACATCGGATGCATCAATGATTCTATTTCAGGCAAAGCTAATACATAAAATGAAGAAAAGCATACTTACAGAATTCGCAAATAAAAGGATTTTGTTGACCCACATCGCCGAGCAACGTTATAGATCCGCAAATCACATCATCCCACTGTCCATAATATGGAGCATATGGAACAAATAATACACAATCTTCATTATAATGACTGGCGAAATTCCCTTTCCGGTCCGAATTGAAGTTCGTGTATATCACATGGTCACCTGTAAAGGAAACATATACAGTTAAAGAAAGAAAAAACGTAACTACAGGGAACGCCACATACATAAGACAGTGCCTCCCCACTCAGACCTCATGGAAAACAACATTCCACAAAACATAAGGCACTTAAGGAGGTCAAGGGTAAACATATTAAGGAACAGAGGCATAAGGAATGGCCCGGCAGACCACAAGGAATAACTAGGAGAATCAAAGTGGACAGTGAAGGAAGTGGGAGGGGGGATTAATGGACGGAAAAGATCACATGACAAGTCAAGACAGCTGGTCGCAATAGGCCGAACATGGGCAGGAAACAATCTGAACACTATATAAAGTGACAGCATTGCACAGGGGAAAGGGAAATACAATATACATTCACAACACAAACAGAAACAACAGCAATATAGCGAATTACAGCCTTGGAACTGTCAGCAAAGACACTGGGGGTATCGATTTTACAGCTAGCTAACCTCACACTTAATCGCTATATGGTCCTTGATTTCCAATGTATATACATAAATTGACTAAAACCTCACTTAAACCTCAAACCGCAACAATAATGAGATCACTTTAAAAGTAAGAACACAATTAACAAGTCCATTTTCCCTATTTTACTATTTATTCAAACTCAATATTAAGACCACCTCAATAATAAGACCAATTTTCAAGGGTGGTCGTATTATTGAGGTTTTACTGTAGTTACATGTATGTGACAAACTAACATACGGGCATACAAGAGTGGTTGACAGATATAGTGGACATATGAATCCAGAGGTCACTTTAGAGTCGAGGTTCGAACTTTCTAGAATTAGATTCAATTTCAATTCAGATTATAGACGTAATATATAAAGATCATTGCCCTCTACTGGAAACGTTCCTTTACGGTATTACCCACCCGTACCCGGATAAGACTACAAAACATGTTCTCATGTGGATTCAGCAGAACCAGAGATGCCTTTGAAATTATATCGTCAAAGATATCTGTATTTTGCACCCTATTCTTCTAGGAGACCACATTTTGAACACGACGAATAAATGCACCGATGGTCAATCCAAACTCCTTGGTTTGGGAGCAGCCGGACCTCCTAATTAATGTTAAGCTAATTAAGTATATTTTCTATAAAGCCATATTTATGCATATTTACAGTAAAACCTCACCTAAAGACCACCTCAATGATAAGACCACCTCAAAATGAAGACCACACCTTTCAAATCCATTTCACTGGCTTGCTCTTCATTCAACGTCAATATAAAGACAACCTCAGTAAGAAGACCAGTTTTCAAGCGTCCCATTAGTGGTCATATTGTTATGCTTTACTGTATGTATGTTCATGTTTCCTTGTACTTTTGGTGTGCTCTTATTAATGAGGTTTTACTGTCTTTTCAAGTGAGCTTTTCATTGTATGTATACATCAGCAGAAAACCAGTCTATGTACTAATACAAACCCGAGATCCATTCAAAGTGCTCCTCGGTTCGTACGTCATGCAGTCCAGTCCAGACAGCGTGATCAAAGTTATACGATTTTATCCATCTGTAAATATAATCCTGTAAGCCTTGGTTGTCTACATGAAACAAGTCCCCGCCTTTAGCGATACAGTCAGACTCCGCCCTCGACCAAATAGCCCGGATTGGAACGATCTCGTAGCAGTAGTCACCATATTGTGTGAGGGCGCCTTTGTCCTCTTGTGTGTACCGGTGAAGTACTGGTGGACATAGATTGATGTTCCCTGTAAGTATATATATACCGCAACTGATACAGCAGGTCTTAAAACATTGAACAGCTCAACAAATGCACAAAACTATCGAAGGAAAAAAGGATCGGGAGAATTTACGACTGTACGCTTGTTCAATTTCTGGAAAAAATATTATACTATTGGCATTAGTTACAGAGACTGGCCTACAAATATGATTGATTTTACGAATTGAAACCACCATCAAGCTGAATTTACAGCAGGCATTTATGATGTTTACGTTGCTAAGCCAGTAAAAAAGAAGGAAGATAGCAGTGACCAGGCTTCCATGTTCACACAAGAATTAAAGCTTCTGCTTAAACTCTACTTCAAGTTATTTCTTCCTATGTTGAAAGAGCTGTTGGAGTTTTACTACATTAATTAATATCGATTTTTTCAAAAGGTGTCTAGAAAATATTTTAAACTAGCATTTTTCATCGCGTAAATTTAGGAAAAAAGTAGAGCTGAGTTCTACTTCTGTAATTTGAGTTCCACAAAATTGAATTGTCTTAATGCTGCGAATAAGAGGGAAAATTTTAAAAACAAATCACTAAAGGCTGTTAAGAAAATCCTATTTTTTCATTGCAGTGGGCTATTTGAAGACAGTAACTAAACATTAAAGTAATATTATGTTCATTGTTTGTTAATTTGTTTACCTAAAAAAAACATGAAAAATATATTTCCTATAGTTAAAACATCAATAAACATGCGTTAACAAAAAACGAACTGTTAATGTTTTGATCCGTATTTTTAAAAAAAAGATGTTTTATATCATAAAATTTGGAAGAAAAAAAAATGTTTTTAACCATCAGGCTAGTTTACAAGTTTTGTCTGTTAGTAATATCATGGTAAAACAAGATATTGCAATGGTTCTTATTAGAGATGTTTAAGCCAATGTAACAACACTACTGGGTGAAGCCAATTCAAACAGTTTATGTTCAGATGAGCCAGATATATCTTCAAAGATGAACTGGGTTTTTAACAGAAGTTCTTTTGTGATGGAACCTTAACTTCCACCGAGCTATGTGTGTCCACTTTCAATGGGAAATTAGTTCCTATGTGAGGATGTTTACCCTGGATACACAAAAAGGTCCCACCGCACGTACAACAAGTACTACAAGTATCCGATTACCCCCTGTCTGTGTCAGATAAGATCGAGAACCTGGATCTCTGGACCAACAAGAAAGCCATTGTAAAACACAGCCGTCAGAGAGAGTACGTTGACACTCATCACTCATCAAACATAGCCAGGCAGTGCCTCCATATGAACTCTTAAGTACTAGAAATAAATCATACCAGACGTGGAAAACTTTGAAGTATGAGTTATGAAGCTCTTGATTGAGAGTTTCGTTTTATTCTGAACAGATAAACTTCACTACAAGTTAAACTTGAAAGTGGTTTTCTCAGAAATATATCCTGGCACAACCAGGAATCAATACATTCAATAAACGAGCGCTGCTATGGGATTTACAACCTCTTCTGTAAGTGATGTCATTTCAAGAAAACGTAACATGTGCTGTCACTATTTGAAAGCAGGAAACACTATTTACTCCACATGGTCACTTCGTTTTCATATTGTCATTTGGGGCAAATATTGTTTACTGTCAGTACACGGCGTCGTCACATGTGACGTTTTCTGGAAATAACATCACATAAAGACGATGTTGGAATTCGTACAGCGACGTTCAAATATTGATTTAATAGTTTTATACGGACGTTATTAATTGAACGTCTCTTTAAGGATATTTTCCAATGCATGCGTTATGTGGTTTACCAATAATTAAGTTTGGATGTCCTGTCGGAGTTGTAATTCTGCCAGTAAGTATTGTTGACAAGTGTGTAGGCATGGGTGTCGTTGTTGTTGTTGCTGTTGTTGTTGTCTTTGTTGTAGTTGGTGCTGGAGTAGTGGATGTAGTAGTAGTAACAGTTGTTGTTGCTGTTGATGTTTGTGTTGTTTTAGCTGTTGTCGTTGATGGTGAAGTAGAAGTGCGTGTAGTTAATGGCGTTGAAACTGTTATGATCACTGAAATGGAACAGAGGATTTTCTGTATTAATTTTGATAATCATTAAATAACAGACCGTTGTTCAAAATTGGATACTTAAGCATCTCATCAGTCACTTTTTGTTTGGAATATATACTTAAACTCGACGTGTCAATGAGATAAATGCTAAAATATTCTGATGCTGTCTATAAAGGACGCAATTGACCAATTTCAGTTGCCGTGCAGATACGGTTATCAGTTGGCCAACCATGTGTTCCTATGTTTCAAAGTTTCACAAACTTTTGCAAGCACTTGTAAACTTCGGCTGGCCTACTCAGTGTTACCTCGTATCATACCCAGGACAACTCTGGCAAGCAATGTATTATTTCTCCACATGAATCAGAGGTGGAACACATATTGTAGGAGTAACAGCCTTCGCTTGCGTTTGGACAAATGACCTTCTGACGGACAACTTAGTACGCAATAGTCTGAGCGAAAGAGGCCCGCTCATTCCAAGAAGTACAATATAGAATATGGAATACGTATATTAAAGTCAGGTACCACGAGCAAGAGACATGATTGATTTGCTGAGGAAAGGATATTAAAACATTACCGACGGTCGAGAGCAGGATTGGTTGAATGGTATATAAAAACGAATTGTTGTAGATGCTGTATCTTTTACATGGGCGTAATAAAATGTTAAGTTATGTTGAGTCTCTTAGGAATCCAAATGAAGCAATTGCTTTAAATTGGAAGACAGTGCCTTGATACAATAGTGGTCCATATCATCAATTTTTTATCTTACCCTTATCACCATTTGGCGGGGAACCAGCACATATTTGAAGCTCAATCCCATCACCTTCGTTAACGTATCCATACTGTAATACACGTAAAAAGGGACACACAAAATGCCAGTCTGTTTTGACCCTTGTGGTGTTCCTTTAACAAATTATGGATTTTTTTAGTGACATCCATGTTTTATTTTAAGAGTGGAATGTCCTAGTTTCCCATGTATGGGGTAGTTGTTGTTGTTGTTTATAAAGTAAAGTAAAGTGTTTTTTTATTATATTGTCATCCCTATTTATAGGGCCAGCCATCTCTAACTTAGGAGACACCTAATTTCTGAGCACATTTACTTCCCGATTCCTATCTTTAATGCCAGGCACTAGCCAGGTAGGCACATGGTAATCATTATTTAACTAACTGGCGGCTCACCAACCGGCCATATCAGAATGGACCCCTTCCGGGATTCGAACCTTCGACCTCCTGCTCCGAAGGCGGATGCCTTAACCACTCGGCCACATAGACGGTATGTATGTTCGTTGACACTTTTTTATTCGGACGTCCATTTCAGCTTTTACAATTCCTTGGCTGTAATCGTAATAATCTAGAGCACAGTACTTTATAATTGAACTGGTGACTTCGTGAAATCATGAAGTCGAAATCGTGAATTTATGAAATTGAACTCGTGAATTCGTGAAGTTGAATTAGAGAATTTGAAGCCGAAATGTCACCACCAGGCTTTCGTACATGTGATATTCACTGCATCGATGTCCGAGTTTATAAACCAAATACATATAATCACCTTGTGTTCAAACGCAAAAACACGCCATCCTTTTGTAACGTTTGTCAAAGACAATAATTCCTTACAGTCAAATTCATACAGGTATCCGATATGCGGCGATTTTGTGCTTGGCTGAAAAGATATAATACACCACATTTTCTGCGCGGCATCAGAAGTTAGGGGCAAGAATATGCTAAAAACCAGGGGGCGTAGATTCCTTTAGGCCTACCCTTTTTTTCGAAATTCGAAAAAAATGGCCAAAACTGCAAAAATATATTTTATGTATGTGTTATATGTTATTGTAAGCATATTTACCGGAACGAAATATACATTAAAACGCATCTCTGACGATCTAGCTACAAACATTTTTTCCGGTGGATCACGCCCTCGGACCCCCCCCCCCCTAAAGCTAGGCCTACACATCAATTTCAGCTAAAACTTACCAAACATTGACATACAGTTTAACATTCCATAATGTTGCTATGATCTAAATAGAGCTCTACAGATGAAAAGTTTGTTTTAGATTTCAATTATTGTGACAACTTAATGTGAATGATTCTATAAAAAACACTTCCGTTGTTTAGCAAAAGAACGTTTTGCGCACTTCCGGTCTGTGACAATGTGTTGACCACGTGACGATATTTCAACTACACGGAACCATTATAAAAGCTGAGTCGTTTCAGTTTGAATTGTTATGTTGCTTCCAACTGATTCCTAGTTGAATCATTTTATCAAGCTTTAACATTGTCATGTAATGCAAAACCGGAAGCAATTATATAGACGAGTAAAACATAATACCATTTTATATCGAAGCTAAGAGCTGACACAAAAGAGATGTTTTTACGCTCCAAATTGTTCTGTTGAAACGGCTGGTGCCATGCTCACAAATACAGTAAAAGCTTACTTAAATACCACCTCAATAATAAGACAATCTTGAAATTAAGAACAACTTTCAATTTCATTTATAAGTCAGGCCAACGACTAATGTTTATCTTATCTTAGCAAAGATAATTATCATCATACGTATTGGAGCGCCTGAATCCAGGTCGAAAGGTTATGAGAAAGCATACCTCTATGGGCGAGGTTGGACCGCGAACCTCACAAACCCTGATCAATTGGTCTCAAATAGTGGTTAGTAGCACATGAAGCAGTCATCAAGAGTGATTAATATATTCCACGAGATCGATGTAAAATAAATTAATTTAAACTAAACCTCATGTTTGCAGTTACGCGACCGGCTCAAAATGCCACGACTATTGCTTCATGTTGAACGATGAATTTTCGGTCTTTTAGCCATTACAGTACTAAACTAAAACAACTATCTTCTTACCTACTGGACACCGCAAACAAACAATGATTAAGGATTGCCTTATTATCATAACGAAAAACCATTATACAAAATAAACCGTGATGCACATAAATGTAATACCTTCGCATACACAGTCAGTTCAACATTGTAGTTGCATAAACAGTCGTAATCTCCAGATACCATATGTACAAGGGAAGAAAGTTGTAATATCCACACAATCCATGGACAATTTAACGCCACCATTTTGATTTTCAAGTATTTACATATAGTAGACGTGCAGGTGAAAGTAGGTCACATTCAAACACAAATCGTTATCAATGGCACTGGACTATTAAGATCAAATTAGATTTCATGTAGACAAAAATTCCATAATAATCAATTAATTTAACTGAAATTTTAATCGTACCTAACATTAATGTTATGTCAAAGGGGACAACATGTATGTTAAATTACTTTCATTAAGAACAGGGAAAATCTAGAAAAACAATTATATTAAACCAGTGTTATTCAAGAGAAAACTTTCACAAGGACTGTGATTAATGGGTTTTCATATCGCAGGGGAGACAACTGTTATGACCACATATTTGATTATAATGTGTCAAGACAAAGGGAAAGCACTTTGAGTATGGTTGTATGAGACGCGAAAAATGGTTACAAACGTTCGGTTGAAGAACCTTTAGTTTAAGGAAGAGTTATGACCCGTGTTGTCAAAATGGCCACACTTATCAACAAGAGTATCGTTCTTGTTCTTCAAAATGGAGTCTTATTTAGATAAGAGAGGCGTCCCAATGTCACTCTTTCTTTAATTTAACACAATCATGAAAGGAAGGGAGGTTACTCATATTTTCAATGGCGATCAAGAAAGGTATAATTATGTCCCCTGTTTTCAAAATGGCCGTCATGATCAACATGAGTCAAGTGTTCGGCTATATCAGGTCTGGTGTTGGGGTATTCCAGCAATATGCATGTAACGCAATATAATACAATTTTATAAAAATGAAAGTTGTTCAGAGATGAATATTAAACCATCTGTAATGTCCCTTTATTTTAAAAACGGAGGCTATATAAGATAGAGTGACGTCCCCGGGGTCAAAATTGCCACCACTTTAAAAAGGAGATGTTACTCTAAGCAAATCCACACTCCAGCTACCAGGAGCCCAACGCTTTTGAAATCAGCACTTACAGCGCTTCGATTTAAACATATCTCTGTGCAAGGAGGTCTCTTAAAACAATAGCATGATACTTCAACCGTTACAAAAACACAAACAACAACAAATTGAAGAAGGTACATTTATTCAAAAGTCGTGGTATAGAATAGCGTCATATAATTGTTTAACAGTACGTTGTTGCACGGGGCTACATATATATTCATATAATGACAATTCAAAATTAGTTGAGAAAATCGTTGTTGTGTACACTATGTATGTTAGTCAATATTTTGCAAAACTTGTTTTAATAAAGCACAGTTTTTTTCTAAATTAAAAATATGGCATACATAAAGTTATCAGGCCTACAGATTATATGATAACGTCTAAAGAGATCTAAATCGCTAACAATCGTGATATTCAACTGAAAACATAAACCTGTCCTTTGAAGAACATTTAATATAAATATAAACAAGATTAATTTAATTTATACAGTTAGAAAAACGAAACTAACGCCTTTACCCTAATACCTCTGCTGCACATAAACCAGTACAAGTTTCCTAAATAATAGGTCCAACAACAACATACCGTATAAGGTACTTTATCTTTATTTGGATGTAATATTTATTTACAATTCTAATTCATGCGCAGACCGCCCGGCTGTCAACTGAGAGATCAAGGTTCGATTTCCAGGGTAGGCACGTTATGTCCTTCTGTGACATCTGGCTACATATACTTGTCCTCCAATCTGATTCATGTTAGTTAACGAGAGGATATGTTGCTACAGGGAACGCCACATACATAAAACAATGTCTCCCAACACAGAACTCCTGGAAAACATTATACCATAAAAGATCAGGCATTTGAGGAGTTGCAAGGGTAAATACGGGCGCGAGGAATGGCGTGGCCCGAGCATAAAGGACAACTAAATAGAATAATTGAGGACAAACGGAAGGGAGATTTAATGGATGGAATACAGAACAAGACAAGTGAAAACAGAAGGCAACAATAGGCCGAAGGGGTGGGGGTGTGACATGAACAATGTATCAAGTGAAAGAATTTCACACGGGGAAGGGAAATTTAACATACTTCTAAAACAGAAATTGAAATAATAGCCATACAGCGATTTACAACTTTGAACTGTCTGTAAACATACTGGGTTAGTCAACAGCTGCTTGCGGAGTGGCATGATAGTACCAGTTGATACTCAATACCATAATAACTGGTTAGGTCAGCTGAACGCCAATCCAAGAAAAAAAAAACACAATCATGTGAAGAAAAAGACAAAACAAATCATGTTCAACAACATCAATCGATGATAGTTAAATGGGTGCAATTAAATAGGATATGCATATTTTATAAAAAGTAGAAAAATGCCTAGGATACATGGAAATATTAATGAAAAAATATATATTATAAAAAGAATTAGATAAAAAACTTTTTACATAATTTATAAGTTCATTGATTCTTATTTATTTCCTATGGTCGAAAAATGGAGGCGCTGACAGGAAATACACATAAAGGTTTGGCGATTTAATTATTTCATATATAACAATTTCTCATTGTATAATTGTATTATATTGTTATTATTGTATAAATATTTTCCTTCGTAGAACAAATTGTCATCTTGTTGGTTATCAGTTATGCGCCAGCAAGTAATTCTTCTATGTACAATTAGCAGTTGATGCTCGTATTCTATGGTTCCATTGTATAATATTCGGACGTACTCGATCCTTCGTATAATGTCTCATCATTGTACAATTGACAGGTAGTAACTGTAAAATATTAAAGAAACGGCCATTATTCACCAACCAATTTACAGTTATAATATGAATGTATTGTTCAATTTCTGATACCTCCTGCATACTTTTACTGTAGTTTAATTATTTACTGATGCATAAAGTATCTGAACGAATACGATAGACATTTTGAATACTTTTTGTTTAACTCGCATTGATCACAGTTGAATACATCTCATGTAAATGTGTGTTTGAATGTTCAGCTAAACGACACAAAATTAATATCAAGCCACAGTTCATGTCATAAATGCTCAGCAAGGTGTCTTCACCATATCGAAACATATGTAACATATTCAAGACGAGTGAAAACAATCGCAAATGAAATACATCAAATGTTATTTAAAATAATGTATGATCATATCGGATTTCTCCTGAATAACCGACGTCTTGCCGTATGCGATATTTATATTCACCGGACCACATGCACTGATGACGACAAACTCATCTACAACAAAGACTCCGGAACATTTAAATCTGCAATCGAGCGAAGTGACGACGCTTGTTTATGTGAACACGTCACAGGCAATTAGAGACATACTAGTGAAAACAAAAGCATGGGAAACAGGTTATGATAACCGGTTGACAATATAACCATTTGTTTTTGTATTGATATCGAACCCTCCAAACTATGATGCAACAACATAAGTACATGTATGTCTTCGTTAAAGGCTGTACTTAAATATGGGAATATTCTAGATAATGCAGATCTATGTTGGACAAAATGTGTATTTACGAACTTTATTATACTTAAAAGGAAAGCATAAGAAGTCGTGATAGGTCTAACTTTACCTCCGGAACAATTTCCTATACCACAGTTCTCTTTAGAGACCTCAGGGTCGGATGAGTAGCACCACAACTCTCCGGATCCAGTAGGATCTCTGCAGAAATTTTCAGCGTCCGTAAGGTTATCTTCTTCAAACATGTCTGCTGTAAGGTTGTGAAAATGAGGCAGCTGACTGTCCCATCTTTGACACACCTTTCCAGATTCTGTCTTGCTCCATGTACCCATGTATGATCTAACAGTCGGACTGTCATAACAAGTCACGTGGTTCGGTGGGCCTGCATAAAGTTTTGGAAAATCATTTCATACGAAGAACAATAGATAAAAATGGATACAATCTTTATAATTTTCAATTCGTTTTTTTAAATTTGTTTACGTGCATAAAGGTTTGAAAAATCATTTCATATGAAGAACAATATATACATATGGACAGAATCTATATCATTTTCAATTCGTTTTTGAGAACTTTTTGAAGTTTTTTAATTTTGAGACGTCAAACATCTGTATTCGTGTGTTATTTTGAATGTTTTGCTCAATTGTGCAATTCCTTCACTTTATATAGTGTTCATGTTATTTTCTTCCCACTTTCGGCCTATTGTTTCCAGCTGTCTTGACTTGTAATTTGTATTTTCCAACCATTTACCCCCCCCCCCCCCCGTGTTTGTCCTCTTTGATTCACCTAATCATCCCATATGGTCGGACAAGCAATACATTGCTCCCCTGTTCCATTATGTATGTATCATTGAGCTTCCATAGATGCCTTGTTTTATGAAATGTTGGTTTCCCGGAGGTCTGTGTGTGGAGGAACTGTCTTATGTATGTGGCGTTCCCTCTAGCAACTTATTTTCTCTCTTTTACATTAAAATTGTTGTTCATTCCTTTCTTGTTCCAACAAACATTATTTTCAGTTTTATTTATATTTACTACTAACTTAAACATAGTATTGTCATTTCATTCGCTATACTTTGACTTATCGACTAGAAACGCAATGTTTAGTAAATATGCCATTCCCTGTTCTACTCATTCTCAATTTGTCCTAAAATGTACTCGTTCTTAAATAATGTCAATAAACAAATCGGAATTACATTTCGCAATATCACACATCCTCTTTTTTTGGTTGTCTGGTATCAGCACTAAACGAAACACAGAACCCTGACCAATTGGATCACGGCAAAAGTTTCCGGCGTCTTCTAAAGTATCGTCTGGAAAGATGTTAGGGTCATTCCATGTATGAGATTTTGGTGTCTGGGAATCCCACCTCTGACATTCGATATGACCAACGCTGACATCCCAATTTCCGGTATATTCAATGCTGGATGTCTCGTAGCAGCCCTTGTCGTTTAAATCTAAAAAGTTAAAGATATATCAATAGATACATAGGTATGTGTTCCGTGTTGCCCTGCAATAACAATATATTCTAAGTAAATCCTTGCGTGTGGTATCTGCCAATAAGGAAAGACGATAATTCTCGGGAATAAGATTTCACGTTGGGGACCTCAGGGTCGGCTGTGTAACACCACAACTCTCCGGATCCAGTAGGATCTCTGCACAAATGTTCAGCGGCCGTAAGGTTATCTTCTTCAAACATGTCTTTTGTAAGGTTGGGCCTGTATAAAAAAATGAAAATCATTTCATACGCAGAACAATAGATGCAAATGGATGGAATCTTTATAACGTCCAAGTCGTTTTCGAGACTGCTTTAGGGCTGCTTAATTGTTTAAGAATTTGAGACATCAAACATCTGTATTTGCGTGTTATTTAAATGTACTGTTGTACATTTAAATTGTGGTTCATTCCTTTGTTGTTCCAACAACCATGAAATTAGTTGTATTTATAGTTACTACTAACTTAGATTTTTTATTTTATTCGCCATCAGCGCAATTCTCAGTGAATGTGCCATTCCCTGTTCTACTCGTTCTCAAAATGTTCTAAAATGTACTCGTTCTGAAATAATGTCATTAAACAAATCGAACCTACATTTTGAAATATCACCACTTTTCCGTAAAATGCTTGGTATTATATCTATACACCACACTGAACGAAGACCAGCAGGATCACGACAAAAGTTTCCCGTGTCGTCTGAAAAGAGGTTAGGGTCGTAATAATTATGAGATCTTGGCGTCTGGACATCCCACCTCTGACAGTTGACATTACCTCCGCTGACATCCCAATTTCCATTATATTATATGCTGGCCTTTTCGTAGCAACCCTTTTCGTTTAAATCTGAAAAAATGTCAAAGATCTATTAATATGTAAATTGGTTTAAGGTGTTCCGTATTGCCCTGCAAAAATATAAAAACAATATATTCTAAGTAAACCCCCGCGCGTGGTATACGCCTATAGAAAAACGGAAAATCCGAAATAACAGTATAAAATTATTTCAATGATATATCTCGAAAGCAAGATGTCACGTTGTCGCGGTAGACAGATAGTCGTTACATACAACCCCATTATATAATAACATACCTTGGAATGGCAAAATGGGCAGTTTGTACTAGATCTGACAATGGTAAACATTCATTCAAACATAAAATGGGCTCACATTTAGTGCAAGAAGTGACGTCACACGATTCCCATATGGTTTCTGTCCCCAAAGTATAACACCACGTGTATCCCGAGTCACTTGGATCCCTGCAGTAATTCTCTGCTTCCGATATCGTGTTGTCAGGGTAGCCGGAAGAGGAAGTATAAGCATGACTGTGTGGAGATTGAGCGTCCCATCTTTGACATTCTTTTCCACTTCTTGTTCGGTTCCACGGACCATTATAATCTTTAGCTTTGAGTGTATCATGGTAACAACTTTTGTGTTGAAATTCTGAAATGTTCGTGATGCCAAAACATCGATTCATAAGCAATAGACGTGTTTCGAGTTCGATATTGCACAATTATTTATGCCAAATTACGACGATGACACAACATTTAGAGATTTCTTACTTTGTAATATATACACAGTATATATATTGAGTTTTTTATGCCATGTGCTGTACACCATTAGCTGAAATTTACTTATAATAGTAGTTGACCGTTCATTATACCGCACAACATCGACATGAGATTCATGAAATGCTGAAAACTGATTTGATATACATGACCATCAATGGTATAAATTTAAAAGAACCATAGCAAACGTAGCTAACATTAGCATATTCAGAATTACATGTTATGATACGAACGTTCTGCAAGAGTATAAATTGCAGACTGAAATTGAAAGTTATAGTTTTCACACAATCATCAATGCCTTAGAAAATTCGGTCCAATTTAGGAGAAGATCTAATACATGTACATGTAAATAGTTTTTCGATATATCAACCTACCTTTTACTATTAATAATAAAACATACACGTACAAAAGAAACTGGGCAGTACGTGTCTCAGTACTCCGACTTTTACACGCGTATTCGTAACAATTGTAATGCGACAGTATAGAGATGTGACGTCCGTGGCTGGACTAGAAGGGAACCAACAAACACATAGACAAAGATTTATTCAAACATTCATTACGTTTCCTTGTTCGTTCTTATGAAGAGGTGTCGCTTCACTTACGGAAGTCACACGGATTGATGGCGCAAGATTCCCATTTTTTGTCAGGATTTGTCGTGTAACACCATGCTGCTTTAGAAGTTCCAGGGTTACGGCAGAATTTCGCTACATCCGCTAAAGTAGCATCTGGAAATGCGACGCTGTGCTGTTCGAATGACTGTGAGGTGTCTGAGTGTCCCATCGCTGACAGATTTTACCGCTTGTTGTCCTTGCCTGGAGGCCAGTTTACTTTGTTGTTGCAGAACATTCAGGCGTAGTGCAGACTTCAATGGATAAAAGTGATAAGCGAATGATAACGTATACCTGCCTCGGCATAATTTCCTACCAACGTTTAAATCAAAACCTGTTAAGGTAAGCAGTCCATCAATGGTACAAGTAGTATGTACATAACGTTGGGTAATTTCCCTTCTATATACATGGTAACTAAACGCAATTAAACATATTTTTTAATTGCATAATGTATGTTAAATTTAATAACACAGCAGTTGCAAGTCATACTATTTTAGGCAGTCCTTTACTTTATATTTTTAAATGGAACTTTTATTGGGAAAAATAAAAAAGTATTTTTATAAAGGGAGAAAATTACTAAAATATATTTTTTTAGTGTTATTTTAAGTCTTGCAAGTGACATAATTTGGCAACAATGTCAAGTTTCTTATGTTTTACAACATACAATGAGCTTCATAAGTGATACTTTTGAAAAAAATAAGCAAAATTGGTAAATGTCTCTGAAATTTAGATATAGTTGGTGTTATATGACTATATGACGTCCAACTGATATTTGGGTTTTCATACATAGTCAATATTTTTATGTTCGCATGAACTATTCCTTATTTTAAATATTTTTGTATTACACAAATGTCCCGTCAAAACCTTTTGTTCGATTTTTTTCAAATATTTCTGACTTTTCTTAAATTTATAAGTCTGTTTAGAGCAAAGGTGGTTTTACTATATAAAAAATAGGAAGAAATAATAAAATAAATGTGATTATCCATTTATCGGTTTATTTTTAAGGGCTAAGCTATTTCAGAGAACATAATGGGCCATTATTTTTTTGTGGACCGGTAAAAAATTATAAAATGTTATCCGCATCATTAAACAGATTGAAACAGCAACTGTTTCATTTATCGCAGACATTATGCCAATGGAGGACTGCTTGCCTTAAATGCATGAATACCTTATTATCTTGTTAGTCCATGGATCTCTCTTTCATTAAGTCCGAATAAGGGTAGTAAGTATAGAATTACCATTCATATATCAGTCATATCTAGAATAAGTACACACTAAAACTTAGTTATCCACGTGTTCGATTCCCGGTCGCGGCAGGTTATACCCTTCCATGAAAATTTGACAGAAATGTCGATTTTCCTCCTCATGTGGAGAAGTTGCCGGCTCCTTGTGGAAAGGTAAGTTAGTACTGGTTAGATTTCAGTCCAGGAAAAACTGGTTAGGTGAACCGGCCGCCGTATATAACTGAAATATCGTTGAGAAACGGCGTTAAACCCGATGAAACAAACAAACAAACATAGTTATCCACGTACTTATGTTGGCCTATCATATTTCGGACGATATCGACGCAAAAACATTAATTTCTTATCGTGTCGACCGGTTAATTTGACCAAATATCTAGAATTTTGTTTGTACTCACTGTCGACCGATGAATCAGATTGTCTCTGGAAGGTGCACATGAATAAAAAAAGTCGTGTTCGCTCTGTCTGGGAAACTGGACTAGCTAAATTTGAAACACGGAAATCTAAACAAATCAAAATAAGTCAATTATTCGTTCCAACCTTAAATTGCGTTCACAGGAAATGCCACACGCAAGGGTTCGGTCATCTATTACGAAGTACATACATGTAAACAATTTCAAAAGCACAAGGGACGCAATACAAAACATAAATGTTGAATACAGTCGCGAAAACGTCATGATTTGGAGATTATTATACATTTAATGCATTATTTGATAATAGCAACGATTCCTTTCACGCCCGAAAGTTTCCGTTGTGCAGATAAAAAAATTGCGAATTTATAAAATAGAGACTACAATGTTTAATAATGAATTCTAGAATACCGGGATTCGAACCTGCGTAATCTGTTTAGATATTCTGACACATATCAACTATGCTATGTAATTTTATGAATGTAATCTGTCTTTAGAGTATGATTGGAAAATTATGTATAGAAAAATAATTAAAATGCAAAGTTACAACACCTAACCAGAACCTTCAGAACACCGCTCGTATTTATACCATGCGTATTGAGAAACAATACATCAAATGTCTCGACGTTTCGATATAAATGCAGATATCAAAATGGCGTACTGGTCCAATTATGTGTTGAATAATCTACAAAAAACGAGAGAATAAGTTGCTACAGCTTTGGTCATACTTCAATCGCCAGACATCACAAGAATGCGTTACTTACATAATTCATAAGTTTAAATTCTGTTCTTAATATACTCCTTATTATTTCATATTATATTTCATTTTGTAAGAGATATGTATTTGTATGTGTTTGTATGGCTATATATGTGAGGACTTGCGTTACAATGCACACCAACAAAGTGAGGACATTTCGGTATCTGAGGACTTACACACGGGGCCTCACATTGATTTAGCGTAGAAACCATCATTTTATTCGAGCCACAATTAAACTACCATCTTTAATTTCATCAGGGATACTGTTTAAACAGCTTTACTTTCTAAGTTCCAGATTGCATGTAATTTTTTCTAATTCTAAATTTTACAAATCAGCTTATCTATTTTTGGAGAGTTTAATTCGCACACAAAATTTACACCTGTATAATTTTTCTGGTCCGACACTCAGAACGAAAAACAAAATATATCAAATTATGATACTACATTTTAAAGCTGGAATTTTCTCTTATACAGTTCGCCTGATAAATATTTTATATAATAGTTGCCAAATTGCTGATATTGTATGTTTTTTTGTTTGTGTGTTTTATTTATTATATCATAAAATGCATGTTAAATTGTTGTAGACATTGAAACAATTAGTTTATAATCTATATTTATATGATTTGTTTAAGAAAATCATGCAAGTAAAAGTACATAAAAATGAGTGCAAAAATGTCACAATGTGTGTCATGAGCAGTTTTCTGGGTCAACTCGTTGATTTTCTAGGTAACAATATGTTTATATAGGTTATTTTTGTATTTGCGTTTATTTATCGTCGCCACCAGTTTCCCATATGTACAATGCCTCCCGAAGAATGTTAGTCATTTTAGATTTTTGGAGGATTCGTGCTCGATGTAAAGCATCATACACAGGACTTCGGTTTTTAAAATCTCGTCCAAAATTCTGTTAGTACTGTCAGTGATGGAGCGGGGAATCGAACCTGCGATCCCTGGATTACTAGTCGAGCGCGTTACCACTGGACTACGGATCCGCTACAATACAATAAACGGAGTCAAATGCTTAAATACATGTACATAAAATCTCCTTCATACAAAATGTGTCACATCATGTTAATTAGTTGTACATTTGCATACGGTGTCTGGAGTTGGAATATACCCATCCAATCATGCAAAACCCCTAAAATCTCCACCAATGGAATATTCCTTGGTGCTCCACGTTGGCTGCTGCATATATGTGCATACATGTATGTGTTAAAATATGCTTACATCACTCGGCATATTATTTCATTAAGGATTATGCTCGTCTAAAAAGTGTTTTGATTAGAACGCCCGTTGGAGTGGAACTTAGTTTTATATGCAACGACTTTTATAATAGTCATCAATGGCATTAAAAAAGTAGCTGGAAGAGAACCTGATGAATATTGAAGGTAACTTCCCTTGATAATCAGGGGAGGAAACTGTGAAAAACTTAAAATTAAGTCGGAAGAGTGACCTCCCTTTGTTATCAGGGGAGGAAACTGTGAAAAACTCAAATTTAAGTCGGAAGAGTGACCTTCCTTGATAAGCAGGGGAGGAAACTGTGAAAAACTTAAAATTTAAGTCGGAAGAGTGACCTCCCATGATAATCAGGGGAAGAAACTAAAAAACTCAAAATTTAAGTAGATAGAGTGAGCGCCCTTTATAATTAGGGGAGGAAACTGTGAACAACCTAAATTTAAGTCGGTAGAGTGACCTCCCTTGATAATCAGGGGAGGAAACTGTGAAAAATCTAAATTTAAGTCGGTAGAGTGACCTCCCTTGATAATCAGGGGAGGAAACTGTGAAAAACTTAAAATTTAGTTGGAAGAGTGACCTCCCTTGATAATCAGGGGAGGAAACTGTGAACAACCTAAATTTAAGTCGGTAGAGTGACCTCCCTTGATAAACAGGGGAGGAAACTGTGAAAAATTAAATTTAAGTCGGAAGAGTGACCTCTTTTATAATCAGGGGAGGAAACTGGTAAAAACTTAAAATTTAAGTCCGAAGAGTGACCTGCCTTTATAATCAGGGGAGGAAACTGTGAAAAACTTAAAATTAAGTCGGAAAAGTGACCTCCCTTCTTATCATGACGGACTTATCATGACCGTGCGACCTTAGACACGTATCATGGGGGTATGCGTCTCTAATAAGAAACGAACAGAAATAAGTCTACAAAGGCACTGATAAGCTCGACGGCTGCTCCTTATACAATTTATATAAAGGAAACAAACGGAGGAAGATCCGCGCTAAGCAGAAATAAGCAATACGCTTCATTGATAAGTGATCAAATACCAAAAACACACATTTATACGATTACTTAATAACTATATAACGGCTTTCAAAGAAATAGATCTGACGATATTCAGGTGCATTTCTATGTCCAATCAATTTAAAAAAGCATTAAATGCAATAGCGTTTCTGAGAAAAGCTGTCGTTTGAATTAAACAACTTGGTTTTTTATATTGCGTTAAAATCTACAGCTTAATGAAATAGATATTAGCAAAAGTATAATATCTAAGTTCAGGATTTTACGTCTTTACATTTAATGTTTGTGTCCCGAGGGCATACGCAAACTGCACAAAACCTTTCTCTCACCTATAACAAAACACGTAACATAAACGTTATGGAAATACATTTTAGTACTGTCCAATTGTTTTCAAGCTGCTTGTAACACAGTTGTTATTCTGGCATATTTTCCCATGACAAATATTCTCCCCAAATCTAATGGGCATTTTTCATAACCTGTTTTATCCCGATTTTATTCTTGTTGTTACAATTTTGTACTGAACTGTTTACTTTTGACGTCTTTCTGTCATTATTTTATACTTTTATCTTGCCATGACACACGCACCTGCTATAAAATATCCGAAAGGGGAGTCATGCCGTACAAACAGATAGATAGATACAATGCATCGTGGTCTACTTCAAAACTTAAAGTCTCCAAAAATGTACAAATTCACGGATTCCACATATTCACAGACAACATTTATGTGATTTATATGCGTTCATTATCATTTTCTGAACAGCACTTTCAAGGCAATTGTAAAAAAACGGATGACGAGACAACATTCAATTACATTTCGTAAAACAAATAAAAAAACAGATGTCATGAAATGTGCAGAAACATTAAAGTCAGTGCTAGCTCTGAGTTCGCTACAATGTCTTTTTAAAGGTTTAGAAAAATTCGAATAACGATGTACGAGCTAGCTCGTTATTCGACTCCAGATATGTATTCGCCGCGGTCAAGTTCGAATGTTGATGTCGGTGCTAGCTCTGGGTTCGCTACTAGGTATGTATTCAAATATGCAGAAAATTCGAAGTACGATGTACGAACTGGCTCGTTATTCGACTCCTGAAATGATTTCGCCGCGGACCCATTTAGAATGTTGATGTTATGCTCTGGGTTCGCTTTGTGATATGTATTAAAATATAATATAAGTCAAATAACGATGTCGGTGCTGGCTCTTTGTTCAATCTCGGTCGGTATTCAATGTTGATGTACGATTGTCGCACCAACTTCACTCAACTAAAATAATGTGAAATTTTAAACTTTCTGATGCCTGGGAACGTATCAGTCACGTTTAAAACCAGTGGTGCTACCGTAAACTCGGACGGATCCGCGTCTGGTGCGGAATAAGAATCACCACAAAGTTGATTAGAGGTTGTTGGTCTTACTTTTCCATCCCCAGTCTGCCCCTATGAGATTAATCAAACTCATTTTACGTGGAATCAACTCATTTTAGTAATTTAGCCGCAAGTGCACAATACCAGCGGTGTGTTAGATTTTATACACCGTATTTCGCAATTCTCAGACGTGAAAAGTATGCGGAATTGGCGTAATGTCGTATGTACCCAGGGGATATGATAAACACATTCTTGTCGTTAACAGCCAAAGGTTTAACACGCATATCTTTATAGGAATGCCACCATCTGTGAAGGAATTATTAGTAATGTGGCAATTTGTGATAAAGTTATTTTCTTGTAATACTGTGATAAGGGTTAATTAAATTACTATGCCTCTCTATGTCATGCCACCAACACGTAGGACCACATTGGAAATAAGAGTCTACTATTTTGTGTGCTATCCTAGGTGTTGGTGTGTATGGCTTAGATAGTATGTTATTATGGAGTTATAATTATGATTTATATTATTGCATGTTTTAATCACCCATGTTTTATATACGCCATTACCGAAACAAATATTAATATTAATCAAAATGCTTTAACGAGACAAGTAGAAAATCCAACGAGGATTCTGCTATAATGATTTATGTGCGATGCTTGCTCATCCGGTACAGTGACTGGTCTTATAATGAAGGGATTCCCATATCGGACAAACACACTTGTCTCACCACAAATCTACCATGTATACCATCGCTCATTACAGAAATTGTATGAAAAACACACTCGAACATTAATATTCTATTAACCGTCTCGATGATTGGCTGTCCTATCTTATGGTAGCACCGTTAGTGCGGTGACTGACAGATAACCAGGCGTGATGTTTAGAGTTGTCACAAAGTGCTCTGATTGCTGGTAGGTGATCGTCTGAAGAAATCGTATACCTTTTATGAAGGTTATTTGGAGAAAAAAAACATTGCGACATAAAACAAAAAATACAATGTACATTTGCAATCCACCCCGGCATTCATCGCCGTCACGTTATGCTCATCATCATCTTCCAAACAACAATAGCAAGACATTAGTTCAACAAAGGTATCACCCATATGATAAACGACTCGGATAGAACAGTTTTTTATTTATTGAAAGAAAATATATAAACTATTTCAATACAGTACAGGCGTCGTGGTGTCAGCTGATTTCAGTGCTGAAATAGAAAATTAGCATATAAACAAATTGCGATGATATGAGTTAATTGATACTGCTGAGTGGTATTCTTATTGATATGTATATTATGTATTAAAACCCATCGCTGAATACACACGTTGATTTATTTCGTCACATGCAAACTTTTAACGGAAATGTGCGTATGATTGATAGTCAGTCCATACACTTATGTGTATGTTTGTGTATCGGTGCATGCATGCATGTGATTATATGTAATTACACACAGTAGCGCTGTTTTCTTATACCAGACGCTTTCATTTGCATTTTAAATTGGAAAAGATGCGTTATCTACCTACGCGAAATGTATAAGTCCGAACATATTGATAACGCAGAAATCGTTTCCGAAGTATGGTACCTTTTGAAGACTCAAATCACATACTGGACCATTCAGAAACAAAAAAACAGACAATGACATGACGTTTCCACATTCGGAAATCCTCGGCCAACTACGTCAAGTGCCTCGGATGTACGTTAGGCACTACTTTCGGAAATACCATTCGAATGTCATGAAAACAAGATGGCGGCATGAACGCTGGAGTGCTGATGAATGTAATATTTAAGCTATATGAAGACTGAAATATGTGAGTTTTTAACTAAAAATGACAACGATAATCCATCTCTTACGTGAATTTATCAAAGTTATTGAAATTAAAAATCCGTTTTACAAGAACTATTTCTTGACCGCACAAAATGTTGAGTTTTGCTACATAGTGCTCCGCCTTACATACACTAGAGGGTGTTATCCGAGTAACGAAGTGGTACGGAAATACCCGAGAGCTGTCGAGAATGGACGTTTCCATATATTTAAGCTTGCAATCGGCAAATTCATAATTATGCCTTTGAAAGGTCAAAACAATGGGGGTTGCAAAGGCAACCAAGCATGTCAACAAATGATTCATTCGTAAAGTTTAATGTTCATTAAAAAAGATAATCCCCATCCAAAGACAGATGGCATATATATATGCGTCTTTTAAGCTGTTGTAAATACATTAACAAAACGAGTAATGCCGGCCATAAAACGTAAAATTCTTAAATTTGATGCAGCCCAGATTCAGAAAAGATGAAAAAGGTCATGGCGTCCTTATTTACGTTATGGTGATAAGTGGAATAATTTTAATACCACAGACGCCACTATGTTTTTCCTCGATTTGAAGCTATGGACGTCAATGTGTTTGTCTTTCCGTAAAGAGCGGGATTAAAGTTTATTAAACGAGATTCTTTAGCGCCAGGATACACGACCTAGTCTTATGTCTGTTATCATGGCAAAAATACTCATAATTATTGTCAGAGGTATCAAGGTGAATTCGCAATTCTATACATGTATTGAAGCCTTTCATTGAGAAAAATATATTCTTAAAATACTTCCAAACGACCAAATACAGCATATGGTCTTTCAACAGGACTTCGCACCCTGTATTAAAAGAGAGAATTGCTACAGGGAACGCCACATACACAAGACAATGCCTCACCACACAGACCTCCGGGAAAACAACATGCCATAAATATAAGGCATATGAGGAGGTGCAAGGGTAAATACGGTCTGTTGGTCTGCCACTCGTCCTTTAAAGCACATAAAAGCCTTGCCAAAGTGTACACTCCAAAAGACAAAGTCCACTGGTCCTGCCAATTATGTTTTTTCACCCATTTTCAACCTGTTTTTGCCAGCTGTCTTGACTTGTCCATCCTCGGTACCCAGGCTTTTCATAACATGTACACTTGGAGCCACTTCTAACCCGACACTCAAGTCATGAACCAAGACGATGTAGATTTATCTGCAACCTCCATGGATCTCAAATTGAACATTTATCGCAGTGAAGGTATAGCTGTGTGAAGAAAGTGCCATAGTCAAACGTGTTTTAAAATTCATGAATCACATCTCGTATACATGTATACAATTCCCTGTAGAAGTTTTTAGTATGACTTTTCTCTCGAAAGATGAGACTTTTTAAACAGTTGTATTCATTATAATGCCGTACTCTAAGAATATTCCAAAGCTTTACACTAGAACTTCTAATCCTCGAACCGGTTCTTAAGTCCGGCTGAATCCTTCTTATTTAATATTATCTACCCGTACATCACTCGAACAGAAATAGGTCGAACACTCGAACATGATTTTGCCGTCCCTAGCTACCATTTCATTCAATTAGCAACCATACAGTACTTAACACCTTTCATTGACGATATGACGATTTTGTTTGTTGACAGGTGATATTGCCGATATGATATATTCGCTCGACGTGTTAATTTCTTGACGGTTGTAATTTACAGTAAACATAGTATTAAGAGACCACACAAGGACAACTTAAAAGTGGTCGCTTAAGTAAGGTACTTTGAATAGGTGTAGTTGGCTCGTGCTTAACTTAAAGCATTTTCTTATCACACACGCGAAAGTAAAATGCAAAACACAGACACACATTTACACGGGTACAATGATTTTACAGGATGTATTAATAAGGATTACATACGAAACAAAGTGGTTATACGATGTTTTTTTTTGTCATTTTCATTCTCTCAGCGAGTATAAAGAAGTTTGTCGGCACGACAACCTTTCAAGTAAAGATAAAAGCGAGGCAGTCGGCACAGAAATTACATCTAGCGTATTTCTTCTCGAAACATCGAAATGTAAAATGTCGGTCACATCAAACAACGTAAATCGCTCAGCAACAACGTTACATGAACTTGGTAATTTACGAGTATTTACCCGGTCGAATTTCTCACGCCTAATTGTTTATGTAAATTGTCTAAAGGATAATGCGCGAATGCAGTTGTGCTGCTGTATAAATTGGTTCAATTATTTAGTTCTAACGGGCAAACGGTAACCATAATTTATCTAACTGGCGGCTCACCAACCGGCCATATCAGAACGGACCCCTACAGGGATTCCAACCTTCGACCTCCCGCTCCAAAGGCGGATGCCTCAACCACTATACCACGGTGACGGTATAGTTTACTGTACATATAGTAAACATTAATAGCTTGTTTAATAAAGAAAATCGTTTAATGCAGGTGGTCGCTCGTGCAATGTCTACTGTATATACCATTTACTTATTTGTACAAATACAAATATTGAAAAGATCTATTCAATATTAATTGAAGACCAAATGCAAAAATTTAATCGTTAATTGTTTATTGAATGGTAGAGAGAATAAAATGCCAAAAATAACAAATCATCGGGTTTTATTTATAAAAAAATTCAGCTAAAGTGTACATTTTATTAATATAAGTAAAATCCGTCTAAGTATCAATACTAGTATAAATTCAACCGGAAATTGAATATCCTATTTAGTGTTGTTTAAACCAATTAAATCTCTGTGAACCACCAAGGTAATTTTTCTTCAACCGAACAACGTTTGTAACCTTGACACGGATTGGTTAACCTTAAATCCATTTTGGATCTGGAGTGATCAGCAATGTTAAGATCTCCGCATTTCTATGCTGCACAACAAATCTGAAATTGCGCCGACCTTCTTTTTTAAGATATTTCTTGTTTATAAATAACATCTTTTTCATACAAGATTTTGACAACAATTTATTCTGACCCCGTGAAATCTTCGTTGTCATACATTTTTTTCACATCTCGGCATTTGTTTATGTTGTACAACTTATTTTAACCTTTGAATTGCGCCGACCATCTTTTTTCAAGATATTTCTTGTTTCGCACTGGGTTATATACAGTGTATGTGTTATTGTATGCGGAATGGTTAATTTGTTTGTGATAAGTTACTACCTAAGTAGTCCCGTTATGTATACTTGCTTGAAATCAATTGACATATAGCGGTTAAGTGTGAGGTAAGCTAGCTGTTAATCGTTTTTAATCCGGAAATGCTGAAAAATTGATCATGGCCTTACGAGATCAATTTCAGTCATAAGTATACTAAATTAATTTCTCAACATTACAGTGAAGTTTTGTATGTTTTCATTACGTTGATTTGAAGAGTAGTATGTATTTTTGTTTAAGTTTTTGAGATGAACTGAAACGGTGTTCTATTACTTCAAGAAAATAGCAAATATTTTTTACTGGTCATGTGACTTTGGGTCCTGATACTTCAAGTAATTCTGCGCTGTTTCCATTTCCATTATAAAGACATTTTACGAAGTTTTGTGTTCGTTTGTTCGTTTTAACGATCTTCCTACAATTGTTCAGTAGCCGATATGCTTAGGCGGTGTTAACTTGAAGCAAACAAAGAGTTGTCACACTGTGATACCATCCTGTACAAATGTGCCATCACACCACAACCCTTCACACTAGCTTGTCACTGGACCAACTAGGAATTGTACTACCGATAACTTGTCGAGCGCAAACATGGTAGTAAATAGAGCCTTAGTAACGAACCAGGGCTTGAACCTTCATCATTTCGATGTCGCGACCAGGGCTGGAACCCGTATCCTTTAGATGTCGCGACCAGGGCTGGAACCCGTATCCTTTAGATGTCGCGACCAGGGCTGGAACCCTCAACCTTTAGATGTCGCGACCAGAGCTGGAACCCTCATCCTTTAGATGTCGCGACCAGGGCTGGAACCCTCATCATTTCGATGTCGCGACCAGGGCTTGAACCCTCAACCTTTAGATGTCGCGACCAGAGCTGGAACCCTCATCCTTTAGATGTCGCGACCAGGGCTGGAACCCTCATCATTTCGATGTCGCGACCAGGGCTGGAACCCTCATCATTTCGATGTCGCGAGCAGGGCTTGAACCCTCATCATTTCGATGTCGCGACCAGGGCTGGAACCCTCATCATTTCGATGTCGCGACCAGGGCTTGAACCCTCATCATTTCGATGTCGCGACCAGGGCTGGAACCCGTATCCTTTCGATGTCGCGACCAGGGTTTGAACCCGTATCCTTTCGCATAGTATGAGCAGAGTAAGACATTAATCACATGAAAACCTCCATCAAATTGCCAAATTAAAAGCTTCTCATGAAGAACACAAGTAACAAGACGCCGAACGTTACTGTGACGTTGGACTTAGAAATACTGAGCATCAAAGTGCTTGGGATGTTTCTCTTCAACGGAAAATCGATTTCTGACGTTAATCTTGAATTTAACAAACTGTTCAAAAATGATACAATGACTGATCAAAGTTTTGATAAAATTTTAATATAGAAATCAATTTTGTCGGGGTCATTTTTCATGTCCGAAGAGTTAAGCACCCCAAGCCAAAATCCTGGATCTGCCCCTGCGACTTTTATGACGCTCTATTGACTAGACCTTGGCATGATTACGTTGAATGTAATCGATTAAATAACAAATACAATGCCTTAAAAGGTAATTGATAACTTACGCTTACTTTATGTTTTAATGTATTTGATTAAATTACAATTACTTTTAAAATATAATTGATTACATTTGATTACATCTACTGTCTATAATTGGAAATATAATAATTTGTTTTCCATTTGTAAACACTGAAGTATAATTATGTTGTATGTGAGCTACAGTTGCATACAAATGATATTAAATCAATACGAAGCATAGGCATTTATTTATTTACAACAGCTGCACTTAATTGTCAATGTCATCTTAAACTTAAAGTGAACAATTGCATTTAATCTTCGTAAGTTTCTAAAATGTTTAGTTTGATAGAAAGCAACTTTCTCACAGTGTATAACCCGATGTGTATTCTGCCGAGTGACGCGTCTTCGACAGATTGAAGCGTTTCAGACAGATGAGTATTGGTGTTCTTTTTCTGACCAATACTTCGTAATTTAGATGTTTCTGTAGGAACAACGGTGAAGTCTTAATTTACTACAAAAACAATACAAAGCAATATATTTGCGGAATAAAGCTTGTATCGTCCGTTTAAATTTGTCGTATTGAACAAAAATGTAAAACATCGCCTTCAACTGCTCGATTTAAATCGTTTTGCGATAGAATTGAATAGTTTTACTCTATATATCAAAACATATATCATTTATGAACAACTCTAGCAAGTTGCAATTCTGTCAGTGCTCTAAAATCGACGTTTGTAACTTCCAAAGGGACCCTGGTATGATAACGGTTACCGCAGATGGTATTTTGTATATAAAACCAGGAAAGTGCTAAGTAATCGAGAGTGATTATTGATATAAGATGTAAGAACTTGATTCACAATCAATGTAAATTGACGAATCAAATCTTGGATTTTCGAAAATAAAACTTAAGGCAAGTGGATAAAACACTTCAATGTTTCAATATTAATATATGTTTCATCTATGGCAACTATCAAATCTCAGGGGCGTAGCATACCTGAAATTGATATGTATGTCTAGTTTTAGGGGGTCGGGGGCATGGTCCCCCGGAAAAAATTATTTGTAGCTAGATCTTCAGTAATGCGTTTTGATGTATATTTCGTTCCAGTAAATATGTTTACAATAACATCAAAGACATACGTTAAATATCTTATTGCAGTTTTGCCCATTTTATTTTTCAGTTTTCGAAAAAAAGTGTAGAGCGCGGCCAACACCACTCATAGAAATCTACGCACCTGAATCTCAGTATCAATCGCAGGCAACGAAATAAATATTTAAATAATCTATAACGCGATGGCATTGTTTGCTGTTTAACCAACTTTTATACAAAACAATCCATTCATTTTCCGATTTGCCTTATCGGATTCGGTTTAAACTTTTTACCGTTAAGTTAAGGTTTTATTTATCGATCGAGTGTCCATTACTCTATACATATCATGTTTTGCATAGATAGTGAACAAATATGGTTGTTTGTTCGTTACAAATATATTGTATCACGTATACATTTAAACTTGGTCGTTTAAACTTCAAAATATGCACAGAGTGTTAGAGTTAACTGCAGGTTTATGGAGATGATTTTTAAGATTAACATGTTGGATATATTGTATCAAGTGCACCTGCAAATAAGGCTTATAAATACGGGGACACTAAAGAACGATGAGTTGCTATAATCGATTAATTACACGGATTTCCCAGCTTATTGTTTGAGATCTTAACATTTTAAACACATTTTTTGACAATCGATATACTGAAATTGTTGATTCTCATACTAAAATAGAGTTGAGTTATCTTGTTATATTGTCGGACAGTCTTGACAAGTTATTTTTTAATTAATAATGTAATGACTGGATTTAAATATGCATACGGGTGGAGAGAGGCATTTCAAGTTGTAGATCTACTGTGTTTTAAGTAATCAATTCATTCAGACGCTTGTGCAGGAGATCGAATTATTTATGTCAGTGATATTGATTGGTTGTGTTCACGTCGCGCACTTACTTGACTCGGATTACAAGGAACTCTTCTGACATGAAGATAAGAAAACTATCTAGTTTAAAAAACAAGCGAAGAGCGAGTTCCGTAGACTAGTCCGACGTTTTGTCAGGATTGAACATAGTACAATTAATCACAGTCCAAAGCTACGTAAGACTTTGACTTGGTAAATAAGACCTCGCTAAAATCACAGTGCATTACGCAGCAAAATGGCATCGACCGATGCGCATCATTCTAGAAGTGTATTAGGCGACGGGAGTGTTATTCACTGCGGACCCTGTCTTTCTGAGGGCAACTCTATTGATGCAAACCAAATATGTGAAGATTGTTGCGAATACCTGTGCGACACTTGTGTTCGTTATCATAAAAAGTTTTCCGCAACTGCTAGTCACGTGATAGTGCGAAAAGACGCTGATTCGAAAACACAAACTCATGGGGCATATAACTTGTTTAATATTGATCGTCCAATCGAAACATTATCAAGTCTACACCCAGCCACCAGGGAACATAAAGAGAAATACGCATCATTGATTCTGTCTCACTGCGGCGACGTGAATGTGAAAACAGCAGACGATACCAGTAACTGCTACATCACCGGATTAGCTCTTCTGACTTCCGGATATCTCGTCTTAACCGACTACGACAACCGGTCAGTGAAGATCTTAGATACCAAACATCATGCCGTATTATCAGAGGTGTTTTTGGCTGACGCACCGTGGGACGTTACCATGGTGACAGATCATAAGCTTGCCGTCACATTGCCGAAAGCTCAAATGATTCAGTATTTTGTCGTAGAGTATGGTGCCCTTTCTAAAGGTCAAAGTCTGTTTGAGAATGGAGAGTGTTGCGGTATTGACCACTACGACGGACATCTAGTGGTCAGTTACGAAAAACCGAGTAAAATTCAAATATTGTCGCTAGATGGACATATATTGAAATCATTCAGGGAAGATGTCAATGGTATTCGCATGTTTCTCTGTCCTCAATACGTGGCCATAAGCCCAGATGGTAAATTTATATACATTTCAGACAGGGATAATTACAAAATTACAAAGATGACATTTGAAGGGGAAATAATGGCTACCTATGAAGATCACGAGCTATGCAGTCCAAGAGGTATAATTGCCAAAGGCGATGGAACTTTGATAATATGCAACTGGCGAAATAACAAACTTCATCTGATATCGTCTGCGTGCGAGAAAGTCCAAATTCTTCAGCCGCTCAGTGACGACGTCTTGTGTCCTTCCGCCGTCTGCTTCTGTGAAGATTTGAACAAATTGTATGTTAGTAGGCATTGGGTTGGTGCCCACCCGAACTATATTAACAACATCAAAGTGTTTGAATTTAAGTAACAATGGAGCATACATGTGGTAATGCTAATGAGGTATTTTTAATGACATCTGAGCATGGCGTATGCCTTCGATATAAGTTATGTTGTTTATTTGTTGGTAAGAGTGAAGCCATTAGTAATGGCTGACCATTTTATTTTAGCCAGAGATCACGTGTGGATAAACTGGCTGTTAGACGTGATTTGAATTCTTCCTGAGTGCATCTCTATCACGTTGTATTGTATGGAGTGTCTTGTGATCATGTGACATTTGTTGATGGTTGAAGACACGTGATACAAAATGGAGGGTGAATATCTTCTAAACACACTGTTAAAATATATAGACAGATCAGAAGTTCATTTCTTTATTACATAACACATCTGTTTTGAACATTGAGAAAGAATGCTTTCAGCCAATTGGACATACTTTAATTACCATGACCTTTCTATAGCTAGACACGGTATTATACAACGACACCAAGACGTCATGTGAATTACATTATTAAATCAAAATGAATTGTGTATATATTTTTTACACATTTTAATAATAAAGTGTTCGGTTATTTTCGGTTTCTGTGATTATCTTTTCATGACTCGAAATCCACCTGGATTGATCTTGCTCTTAATATTTGAATTTACACCAATTTGTTGACCGTATGTCAGTTATACACGACGAAACGTTTACCCAGCCATTGATTCAGCATTACGTACCATGGTACGAGTTTGTATAAAACAAAAAATTATTCTGTATGTTCGTGTTTGTGTTTAAATTTTCGCTCATAAATTCAACAGCGCTAAGATTATGAGCTTTATAATAGACAATTTATTAACATGATATTCCCAGCTACTGATAAAGTTTCGCACGTGAATTAGAGGTACATGACTAAGTATCTTCGGATATATTGGTTGTTTCAAAATAGATCCAGTTAAATATAGATTAAGCACATTTGTCTTTTACTTCATTCTTTCCCATACCTCAATGTTTTGAAATACAAAATTATGTCATGACTGTACACAACAGTCTCCTGAATAAAGGAGTTCTATTAAAACTGATACACCACAGGAAAGTAGGATGGCAAAATTAGAAACGTGTTTTAGTGTATGTCTCGCCCGGAATTCAAACCTACTATCTCCGTGTTGGTAGTCGAGGGCTCCACCGACTGTTCTATTTGAGGGTCAGCACCCATTGTGTACTTGTATTTGCAAAACCAGATGAAGGGAAACGGAAGCCAGATTGTCTTACACAATACATAGAAAAACAAACTAGGAATAGTCTTGCACGCCGTTACAAAAGTTCGATAATTATATGCAAAAGTTAAACGGGAGTAAAATAAAACTAGACTTTTGATCAACTTTGTCGAAGTCATATATTTGTTTACAATTAATATAGACAAAATAGCACCATGTGCAAAATCAAACAAATCAGTCAAAGCAGCAAAGTTAGTAGTTAGGCTCTGTGCTGAGTTCTGTCAGTACTGTCAATGATACGAGGAGGAGATGGCTGAGCCATTAATGGTGGAGAAGGCGCGAAAGAGATCCTCATCACACCAGCATTTATGTTGTCGTCTTTTGTTCCAGTTTTCATATTGTCATTATCTCTACGAGCTGATTTAATTGGAGGTAAAGGAGTGCTTCTCTCATGATTTAAAGGCAATGTAGTTAGCGCTCCATTTCTCACTCCAGGTGGATTAATCAGATCTTTGGCAGCATGTGCTCTTCCTTCAATATGTGGGAGAGGTGCTAGCTTATTGTTGCCATTTATCTTCTCTGAGCCAAGCGGGGTTTGGGGAATTGCCTTTTTATGGGTAACGCTTTTAATCTGCGGAAGCAACGGTTTGTTTGCAAACGAACTCTTCCCTTCATTGCGTGTTTTCATATCACTGGCATTAGCTTGCTTATTACCGACGCTTACATGTGCTGTTTCTTTACTCTTCATATCTTTATCTGCTTTATGCCTACCTGCATTGTTTCTCCCTGTATCAATCTTGCATTTAATCACCTTTCTTCTCTTTTCTTTTGTGCTGTCTCTTCCCTTTCCTCCTCCGTCTTGTTTGAACACACCCCGCTGATGTACGTTATCTTCAACTTGCTTGTTCTGAGCAACTATTTTAGAACTTGCCAATGATTGTTCCAACGAGGCTTTTCCTACTTCACGTTCAACACACTTCCTACCAGTGTTAAGCATAGACTTGATATCTTTATATCGACGGTTGATATTCTGACTTGGAGTATTGCAGCTCTTTTCGTTTCTCTTTGGTGTGTATTTGATCTTCTCGTCAGTATTTGCACGAACATTATGCCTTTCACTTACTGATTTCGTTTGAATGTTCATTTGGTTAATACCGTCATTTGCAATATCCTGACTCATGGTTTTAGATGCTGATACCAGCATTGGGATTTTTGTTCCTCCTTGACTTGTCCCAGCATGGCCAAATGGTCCTATCTTCATCAGAAGATTCCTTAGGCACACTTTAGCTTCATCATCTTCTCCTTGGAGTTCATGCTTATCATACCCAGTTTTCAACTGTGTTATCCCTTGCTCTAATTTCTTCATCCGGTACTCTACTTGACTCTTCAGTGCATTTACTTTTTCAAGTAATTCCTCCAAGTCCAATTGTTGTGCCGCTTTCTCATCCAGCAAAAACTCTCCATCTGCTATTATGTCTGATTTGCTAACTACATTGATATCATCGCCGTACTCACACTTTCCCAGGTATTCTACCAAATCTTCATATTTCCTCACATCAGCTTTCATGCTTTTACGATCATGATTTATCTTATCTAACTGTGTTTTTAAAATTCTGTAAAACAATAATTAAGAATTAATCAATTTTATTCATTTTGTTTACAGATTGAATGTGAATTATCAAATGATGTCAGTCTTCACTCTTGCTTAGAATGTTTTAGACGTCTTCTTAGACGCAAACTGGGAAGTGGTTTATTCTATTCTTATAAAAGTTATCAGGGATGTAGCTTAGTTAAAATTGACGTTTAGACATAGTTGTAGGGGGTTCGGGGGCATAGTGTTGTAGCTAGCTCGTCAGAGATAAATGTTGATGTATTTTTCTTGTTAATATGCTAACAGTAACATCAAAAACATAATTAGATATGTTATATTAATATGAATAAAAAAGTGTAGACCGCGGCCTATATACTCGGCCTATAAAAAACTACGCCCCTGGTTTTAAATGGGACACCTGTAGTGTATGCTTCAAGAAATCTCCATGATAATAATACATGTGTACATTGAACCATGGATGATACTTTTATTTCCAAATCTGATATTTTTTATGGATTGCATCGGCCCAATTTTTTCCAAAATATGAATAGTTGTACCTGTCCTGCCTATCAATGATGATCAATCTTGATTCCACCAGTCTTGGTTCTAATTGGTTTATATCTTCAAACTCGGGAAATCCATTGAATCTACTCCATGCATCTAACTCTGTGGCAAAGAAATAAAAAAACATGTTTCGTTTGGTAACTGAAAACACAAACTTAATTGGAATAAATGTACCAAACTATGCTAACTACAGGTCTTAAATGTTTTCTTGATAAAAGGAATTGCGCGCCGATACATTGATATTGGAGTTGGCTATTTAACGTTAAAAGCTTCAAATTGAGTTTAATGTACAAAAAAATACGATAAAAAACTCAACAAATCATCAATTCTAAATGATGCAATATAGCAAACGAAGGTTGCATTTTCAAATTCCCCATCTGGGTGCTCGAACTTACGACCTTCGGATCAGGACTCAGGCGCTCTACCCCTACACAACTGCGCATCCCCTCGGCCACAGTTCCGCCCCATGAACAAGTGTGTCTCACCCTGAACCACTGTGCCTCCCCTCGACCACTGTGCCTTCCCCTCGACCACTGTGCTTTCCCCTCGACCACTGTGCCTCCCATTCGACCACTGTGCCTCCCCCTCGACCACTGTGCCTCCCCTGAACCACTGTGTCTCCCCTGAACCACTGTGCCTCCCCTGAACAACTTTGCCTCCCCCTGAACCACTGTGTTTCTCCCTGAACCACTGTGTCTCCCATTCGGCCACAGTGTATCCCCCTGAACCACTGTGTCTCCCGCTGAACCAC
Organism: Mactromeris polynyma; assembly: GCA_032209605.1. Lineage (NCBI taxonomy): Eukaryota > Metazoa > Mollusca > Bivalvia > Venerida > Mactridae > Mactromeris > Mactromeris polynyma. The sequence goes on from JASFXZ010000014.1 coordinate 2,266,131, forward strand.
TGTGTCTCCTCCTGAACCACTGTGCCTCCCCCTGAACCATTGTACTTCACCCTGAACCACTGTGTCTCCCCCTCGGCCACAGTGTCTCCCCCTGAATTACTGTGTCTCCCCCTGAACCACTGTGTCTCCCCTCGACCATTGTGCCTCTCCCTGAACCACTGTGTCTCCCCCTGAACCACTGTGTCTCCCCTTGAACCACTGTGTCTCCCCTCGACCACTGTGCTTCCCCTGAACCACTGTGTCTCCCATTCGGCCACAGTGTATCCCCCTGAACCACTGTGTCTCCCGCTGAACCACTGTGTCTCCTCCTGAACCACTGTGCCTCCCCCTGAACCATTGTACTTCACCCTGAACCACTGTGTCTCCCCCTCGGCCACAGTGTCTCCCCCTGAATTACTGTGTCTCCCCCTGAACCACTGTGTCTCCCCTCGACCATTGTGCCTCTCCCTGAACCACTGTGTCTCCCCCTGAACCACTGTGTCTCCCCTTGAACCACTGTGTCTCCCCTCGACCACTGTGCTTCCCCTGAACCACTGTGTCTCACCCTGAACCACTGTGTCTCCCCCTGAACCACTGTGTCTCCCCTCGACCACTGTGTCTCCCCCTGAACCACTGTGTCTCCCCCTGAACCACTGTGTCTCCCCCTGAACCACTGTGTCTCCCCTCGACCACTGTGTCTCCCCCTGAACCACTGTGTCTCCCCCTGAACCGCTGTGTCACCGCCTGAACCACTTTGTCTCCCCCTCGACCACTGTGTCACCCCCTCGCCTACTGTGTCTCCCCCTCGACCACTGTGTCACGCCCTCGACCACTGTGCCTCCCCCTGAACCACTGTGTCCCCCCTGAACCACTGTGCCTCCCCCTGAACCACTGTGCCTCCCCCTAAACCATTGTTCTCCACGGCGGTCAAGGTTCAATCACCGGTCAGCACTTTTGAACATAGTATAACTGTTACCTATTGGTTCTAAACGATAAAAAAACTTACTGTATGTGTTGGTTTGATCAGCAGCCGAGATGTTGGCGCGCAATGTTACCACATGTACATCTTCAACTGATGACGTCAGTGTCACGCTGAATGACTTTGGTTTCATACTGGATGAACCGGAAGTCGCGTTTATTTCTTGGCATTCATGCATTACGCTGTAAATAAAATAAAAAGGGAAGTCAGTCCTAAGTACAGTAAAACATGAATAATAAGACCACCCATGGGACCCTTGTAAATGGTCTTCTTATTGAGATGGTCTTTGTATCGAGGTTATATAAAGAGCAAAACTGTGAAAATGAACTAGAAGATGTGTTCTTAATTTGAGGTGGTCTTATTATTGAGATAATCTTTAGGTGAGGTTTTCCTGTATTACAAACTTTACTCAGCCCTCAATACTTTTACTCAAAGTATAGATTCACATTTAACTCTCACAGAAAGCGGATCACAAAGATATGTACTAGCTCTTATAAAACGTTTTGATGACCCTTAGAACACAAATCTCCGATTTCACAAACACAAGTCTTGTTTTATTCGTACAGTAAAACCCTCTGTAATAAGACCACTTGAATGGGACCCTTGAAAATGGTCTTAAAAATGAGATGGTCTTAATATTGAGGTCGAATAAAGAGTTCATATTCCACATATACTCGCCACTCGTTGAATACCCGAGACATATACAGTATAACCTCAATACTAAGACCACCCAATGGACCCTCGAAAACTGGTCTTGATATTGAGGTGGTCTTAATATTGAGGTTGATTAAAGAGTAAAACAGTGAACATGGAAATGGAAATTGTATTCTTAATTTTGATGTGGTCTTATTATTGAGGTGATCATTAAGTGAGGTTTTATTGTATACACACTACTGCGCTCTGTGATGTTATATATATCGAATACGTCTTTAAGTATTATATTTTTATTTCGAATTTGAAATCATGACTCATCTATTGTTACGTTATGACTTTTTGCGATGATATTTTGCAGGGAAACGTGGTTTTAAAACATAATTTTAACAGTTTACATTCAATACTGTATTTCAGTTATGTACGGCCAGTTCATTTAGATTGACCAGCATTCTTTGGTTATGACAGAGATCTAATCTGTTCTGACAACTTCCCTACATGAATCAAAGGAGGGGGTCTTTGAACAGTCAAATTGTCACAGAGGACATACGTCTTAAATACATGTACAGTAGAACTTCGAAACCTCGAACAGTTTTGACTCGAACAGGTTCTTAATTCCCAGCGAAATCCCTTCTTATTTCTTATTTTTCAAATTGATGTTATCCAAGAGCGCATACAAGTCTATGACATATAGATTTTATTATTGATATGGTCTTTTAGCGACGCTTTACTGCATAATACAAAAAAGACATAATATTCTGATATATTAAGGCTTTAGATAGAGCATTAATGTAATAACGCATTTATTTTCTGTATATAATGTATATGGATGAAAGCCACACTAGCCTATATGTATGTAAATATAGAAGCAGATAGACTAGTTTCTCTTTCATCCCCTATGTAACGGTAAAATATATGGTTTTCTTCTTACTTCAAACATTCCATGTCAGACCTATAACAGCGTAGGTCTTCATGCGTCAGTAAAATATATCATTAGTGTAGGCTAATACATTAGTAAAACGACGTTAAAAAATCCCCGAAAATTATTTTCAAATACAAACTTACCTCAAAATTGAGAAATGTTCAACATTTTTTGGTTAATTATTAAGTTAAAGTAAAAAAAACGCTGGAAATATTTCTCTGTACGTCGTTAACAATCGCCAAAGTAAACTGACGTCGTTACTAATGACGTGATGACGTCATAATGTCAACGACAAGGACAACGTCTGTTCCGTCATCTTCGGGTAATTCCGTAAACGATCGGTCTGAATATGTATTAGGAGATGTATCTCGCACACCAAGGACCGAAACTGGATTAAGAGGTCAATTTCTCGCACCAGGGACCAAGACTGGATTCAGATGTCTATCTCACTCACCAGAGACCAAGTCTGGATTAAACAGTATATCTCCCGCACCGAGGTCCCAACGTGGATTAAACGGTCTATCTCGCACTTCGGTGCCCCAGTCTAGATTAAACGGTCTATCTCGCACTTCGGTGCCCCAGTCTAGATTACACGGTCTATCTCGCGCACCGGGGTCCCAAACTTTATTAAGAGGTCTATCTCGCGCGCCAGTGTCCCAGTCTAGATTAAACGGTCTATCTCGCACTTCGGTGCCCCAGTCTAGATTAAACGGTCTATCTCGCACTTCGGTGCCCCAGTCTAGATTAAACGGTCTATCTCGCACTTCGGTGCCCCAGTCTAGATTACACGGTCTATCTCGCGCACCGGGGTCCCAAACTTTATTAAGAGGTCTATCTCGCGCGCCAGTGTCCCAGTCTAGATTAAACGGTCTATCTCGCACTTCGGTGCCCCAGTCTAGATTAAACGGTCTATCTCGCGCACCGGGGTCCCAAACTTTATTAAGAGGTCTATCTCGCACTCCAGGGACCAAGACTAGATTAGGAGATCTATCTCACACACCAGGGACCCAGACTGGATTAAGAGGTCTATCTCGCGCACTTGAATCCAAGTCTGACCTATGCAGTATATTCCAAGTTCACAGGAACAAGACGCAGAATGTCATTCACATAGATAATAGAATGTATGTGTCCTTTCAATATTCTAGTATCTAGTATCACTCTGTGGTTATGAGTGTTTCACATGTTTTGTAAGCCAGGATAAAAAAGTTAATCGTTTTTATTGGAGGATGTGTGAAAGAGAGAATAAGTTGCTACAGGGAACGCCACATACGCAAGACTATGCCTCCCCACACAGGCCTCCGGGAAACAACCGTTAACAAAACACCAGGCATTGGGGAGGTGCAAGGGTAAATATGCATGGGAAACAGGCGCAAGGAATGGCCTGGCCGACCATAAAGGAAAACTAATGAGAATTAAGGGGGACGAACAGGGTTGGGACTTAATGGGAGGAATACATCACTGAGCTAGAAACAATAGGTCGAAAGGGGAAAGAAAATATTTAATAATAATAATATCATATGAAATATTTTTCGCATGGGGGAAGAGGAACTTAACATACATCTAAAACATAAATAGAAATAATAACCATACAGCGATTTACAGCCTTGGAACTGAGAGTAATAATACAGTCTAAAATCATTTTAATCATACGTGTTATAAAAATAACGATGGCAATAATAAGTAAGTACGTATGATGTACGAATGTATGAATAATGATATCGCTTCCCATTCTCGACAGCTCTCGAATATTTCCGTAACACTTCGTTACTCTACGAACATCCTCTAGTGTCATTCTCGACAGCTCTCGGACATTTCCGTAACACTTCGTTACTCTACGAACATCCTCTAGTGTCATTCTCGACAGCTCTCGGAAATTTCCGTAACACTTCGTTACTCTACGAACATTCTCTAGTGTATTTTACTATGTGGCAAAATGCAACATTTTGTGCGGTCAAAAAATAGTTCTCGTAAAACGAAGTTAACTTCAATTACTTCCATAAATTCACATAAGAAATTGATTACCATTGTCATTTCTAGTTAAAAGCTCACATATTTCAGTCTTCCTATAGCTTTAACATGTGATTATAATCCCGTTTAATCAGCACTCCAGCGCTCACGCCGCCATATTGTTTACATGATGTTCGAATGGTATTTCCGAAATTAGTGCCTTACGAACATCCGAGGCACCGGACGTAGTTGGCCGAGTTATTCCGAATGATCGCTTCCGTGTCAGAAGCTTCTGGTGAGCGCAGTGGTGGTCTAAACAGTCCGTTTCTTCAATATCCTAAAGTTTTAATGCTTTATTGTAACATTTTTTTTGGAAGTCAATACGTATTATGTGGGTAGAGCGCATCCCACTCCATACTGTTCAAAATAGTAGTTAGTATAATTGTTATTAGTACACTTTATGGTAAGTATTTTATATATTTCTCTAAGATTCAATGTGAGATATAAACCAGCAATATGTATGTAGTACATTTTGTTTTAAAACAGTTATCAATTTATATTACACTAACGCAGAAATGATTGACTAACATATTGCTGATTTGTATAATATTAATAATTATAAAGTGTTACTAAGATATCAAAATTTCGATAAAACATGGTAACGATGTGCCCACCAAAACAGTCCGTATCTTCAATTAAAATTGTAACATATTTAACTATCTGGGCCCGGTCTCCCGAAGCATCTCAATTTGAGCTAGATCTCAGCTCAAATATTATCTCAAATCGTTGCGGACTCAATAAAACGGTAGTACAAAACCAAAAAGATTAGATGATTTTTTTCTCATTTTTTTCAAGAGATTCAGATGAGATTTGTCTCAATCTCTATTTTGAGCAAAATCTCATATTGAGCAGATATTTCTATTTGAGATGTTTTGAGAGATCGGGCCCATGGCAAAGTTGACACAGAAATAAGATGACGTCATATAATAAAAGCAATTTATTATGAATACCTTCCGTAACTAACACCGTACTTAAACGAAGATAATTATTTTATTATTTCGACTCGTAGGGTTTTTTAATTTAAATTTATTTTTTAAAGGAATTTGACTGGACAGGGTATATTGATCTAAGTCTTTCAAATCATGAGTTGCTGACAAACGAAACTATACGGACAGACGGACAGAACAGTAACTGATGACTTATATAAATTAGAACAGAAAAGAAACAACACAATATTTACCATTGCTTCATTTGTCATTCTATACTTAAACTTATTATTCTGGTCTTAGCCGTTTGAATAGTTTTAAGGAGTTCGATGATTGAATGATTTAACATCAGTAATTTAGCTTACATATATAAATATAAGTTAAAACTTATTAACATATCAATCGCTCTTGATGACTGACTGCGGTGGAAAAATTGTGAAGTTGTGATTTTGGCTGTTGTTGAGAGGTTGTGAGTGAAGTAAAGTGCGTCTGATGTGGGGCTCGAACCAACGACTCCCTAAACACTAGTACGGCGCTCTAACTACTTCGTTATTCGGGTGGCCGTCTAACTCCACACCAATACACTCCAACCCCTTCCGTGGGTCGTCAAACACCGCTGTCACAATTTAAGTAATTAAACCAAGGGGGGAGTGCGCCTGATGTGAGGCTCGAACCAACGACCCCCTTAACACTAATATGGCGCTCTACCGTCTAACCGCACACCACTACATGAGGGTAGATTGATAGTAGATTCAAGTTAATGTTGTCTAGTGCTCAATAGATATAGGTGTACTATTTTTCTCATTTGTTTTACAATTAACAGAACATGAATTACATAGCTGTAGAACCCACGACCCCTGAACACCAACACACCGTGCCCCACCGACTGAGCCAATCCGGCGACTGTCTTACCGAGACAACTACACTACGTTATACGACTATCACTTTCAAATAGTATTGTCATTTTTATTACTATCAACTGTTCTGTAGTATTCAAAAATACTCAAAATAGGCTTGTTAATTAGTTATACTCAGCTGAACATTCCGTGTATAGTTTTTCACACCCTGAAAAAAATACAGTTAAACCTCCATTCATGACCACTTCAATATTAAGACCACCTCAATATTAAGAACACAAAGTTTATGTCCAGTTTCACTTTTTTGCTCCATATTCAACCCCAATGTTAAGACCACTTCAATAAGAAGGGTCCCGACAGTGGTCTTATTATTTCGGTAGGTGTAGGTGTTTTGCCTGGTCCATTCACCTAATATCTCAAATGATTTTAATTATTAAACTTACCATTCCTTGAGTTGTTCTATTTCGTTTTCTCCGTCATTGGTTCTTTCCCTGATTGATAAATTTTGCTGCATATGTTTGTGTGACTGTCGCTGTAAGACGCCACAACAAAAGTGACGGTGTTACCGTTAGCAATAACGTCATGACGTATAATTATGAGCGTCACATTTATGACGTCAATGACGTTATGTATGGGTATTTGATTGCGTTTCTTATGTCTATTCCAAGTGCAATATCTCTTACATATAGCTAAAAAAATTCTCAACCTACCTATCCAGTTCCGTAAGTTTATTCCATCTCAAACGATTCATGTTTTAGACGACATCAACACACCATCAGTGTACATATGTACTTGTAACAAGTATATTTATCTTTGTTCGGGGAACTCAGTCCTACAACAATCAACATGAAAGAGATTATGCACACTTGATAGTAATTCAAGTCAGATAGATGGAACGGATTCACTGAATGCGTGTATACTGAATGACGCCACATGCTTGTTTATGTGATGACGTCATTAAACCTATTTATCAATGATTTTAGAGCAATCTTGAAATGCGATTTTAATGACGTAATGACTTGATTTAAATAGTCATATGGATGAAAAGAGGCATTTAAAGTTGTACTGTGATTTTAATTAATCAATTCATTCAAACGCTTGTGCAGGAGATCGAATTATTTATGCCAGTGATTTTGATTCTTTGTGTTCACGTCATGCACATACTTGACTCTGATTACAAGGACTCTTTTGAAATGAAGATTAGAAAAATATCTGCTTAAAAGAACGCACGAAAAGCGAATTCCGTACACTAGTCTGACGTTTTGTCTGAATATGCAACATTGTAGGGACTACAAGTAATCACACTCGACAGCTACGTAAGACTACTCCTGACAAAGGTACTCTCAGAATTGAAATTTATATATTTGACCTAGCTAAACAGAGGCCGTTTGGTCCTTGGTGGCCCAACACCATATATGGTAGCGGAAGTAGGTGGAGTAGTTGCACGTTTATCTCCCCTTCTGAATTGAATTTCAGAGCCTATGCAACCTCCATTCCTGAATAGCAATTGCAGAGCCGTTCAACCGTTTGTAGCAGTGATACCATTTGGTGATTGACTTACGGTAGCGTATTTTATTTTGATAACTCGTGCTTATCTATCAAGAAATCCATGCTGAATCTTACTTAATGGTACAGAACTCGCAAAACACGTCTCGAGATATCGTCTGTTTGTAACTACTTTTCGCGACACAATATGGCTAATCTCGATCATGTCTTTCTCTCTCTTGTATTTTATTACTATTTTCGTATCATTTAAATTGATCTAGTTCAGGGATTGACAAATCATGGTTTTGATCATAGTTTTAGTGGATATTTATAAGGATATAGGTCCGTGGTTTCAGGTATGAATTAACAACAGGAATTTGAATCTGGCATTAAATGCATTGAAACTATATAACAATTTAGACAACTAAAGAAATTTAATTTACCATAATGCACCAGTCAATTGTAACCACGCCTCCCCCCAGGTCCGGGGGGATAGCGGGGGAAATGGGCCGTGTTTTTACCTTCCAGGTGGCCCCGCCGTGCTGAATGAATGCGGTGGTTTTGTTTTTGTGCCGAAAATGTAAATTATAATAGGCCTTACCTAGGATGTCCCCCGGGGTGTGGGGGCATTTGGCGGGTATTTTACCAGCAGTTTGTCCCCGCCCTACCTGTGATTGGCTGGACCAAAAGTCAAAGTCCCCGCTATTCCCCGGACATGGGGGGCCGTGGTTACAATTGACTGGTGCATAACATAGTGCTTCCTGCGTCAGGCTTGAACCCAAGACCCCTACAACACAAATACCATGCTCTACTAATAGTGTTATATGGGCTGCTTTGTAATCCAATATTTTAGTCATTTGAGGCATAACGACATTGAGCCGTCGAACGCCACTGCCACATAGTAATTGAAGTGGAAAAGTACATCCGATGTGAATTGAACCCAAGACCCCTCTACATGAGGCTGAGCTTACTGGCAGTGTCCAATTATTCTCCACTGCATTGTTTACACTTCTAGCTAGTTAGAAAAGTGCAACTGATATGGGGCTTGTACCAAAGACCCCCTCAGCACCATGACAGTATTCTTTATATATTTCTAGTACATTTCTGCGCCACCTAAAAGGATTTGAATTAATATGGTGACATAGAAGTGAGTACCAACGATGTACTAGGGAATGATCTTGATAGTTTAAAAAGCTTAACAATTCTTTAGGTGGCTGAGGATTTCCACCTTGTGGTCTATTTCATCTTGACCTTTGCCCCAGTGATCCCAAAATCAGAAGCTTTCATCTACAACCTGTAGGCTATCATCCTACAAAGTTAGGAACTGGAAGGATACTGGAGTTATCATGCAGACAAGGATTTCCACAAAATGGTCAGTTTGACCAAGTAACCCCAATTCAATAGGGTGCATCGACTACCCAATTGCAATCATCCTACCATGTTAGGACCTAAGTATAATTAAAAGACCGACCTACCTATATCAACACAAACTCCCTTCACTTGTGAAAAGGAGGGGGGTGGGGCATAAAAAGTGTATGCTTCAATTCTTGTGAAGAACACAGTTGATTAAGCTGTACAAATTTGTATCAAACAAATCATAGACAGGCAAGCAGAAGTTGTTCCATTGAGAAGTCTTAGATCATGGACCAAGTTTTTGAGTTCATTGTCACAACTATGTAAAAAACTAGATTGCTGGCTAACTCCAGACTGAACTACCTTGATCTCATTCATAATGCTAACGGTACTATTATACAGTGCAAAATAATTATGCCAGTACATGTTCTCTCTTAAAAGCTGACAGCAATGGTTTGTATTTCACTGAATTGTGATTCTTGATTGTTTTCAGATTTTAGCCAACAACTGGAATTGTTCTGTCTGAAATTCTACCAAGAGGCTTTGATAGTACACATAGTCATGTTGTCTATCCATGAGATATGTATTATAATGAAAAGTCATGCTGTGACCTGTGGGTAAGTATTAAGGTGTTCATGTGTGGTACATGCCAGTACATTTACATGTGTAGTACATGCCGGTACATTTTCATGTATGGTATATGCAAGTTCATTTTTTATGTATAGTATATGCCGGTATTCATGCCGGTACATTTTCCATGTATGGTACATGACGGAACTTATTCATGTATGGTTCATGCCAGTACATATTCATGTGCACTACATATTTATGTTTTGTACATGACGGTACTAATTCATGTATGTTATATGCCGGTACATGTTATTGTTATTGTCAGTTCATGTACGGTGCAATGCAGTTCATGTATGGTACATGCTGGGCCATGTAAGTAACATGCCAGTTCATGTATTGTACAAGCCAGTTCATGTACGGTACATGCTGGGCCATGTAAGTAACAAGCCAGTTCATGTATTGTACATGCCAGTTCATGTATGGTCCATGTAAAGTACATGCCCGTACATGTATGGTACGGAATAAAGGGATAATTGATGAATTTCATCCACAATCAAGTCAACCACTTACTGCCCCAAATTGAATTATACTAGACTCCTATGATTGTTGGACTCATATTTCTTCCCAGGGACGCAAATCCAAATCCAAGTGAGAACCCTGACTCCTATGTTGATGTCGCATACCTAGATGACTGGTATACCCTGTCCACTATTTTTGCCTCAGATATTTATGACAGTTGTAAAAGTCGCCTTTTCGAGAGACTAGAACATACAACGTGTGACCATGCGGAAAAGACGTTAAATGAATACAGAAAGCATAGATCTGTGATAAAATGTGACTTGATTCGAGATGTTGTATACATTCAGAGAGACAATGGTTATACTGGATTGTCGGAAGATAAAAAAACTTTTGAATTTGTAGATGAGTATTTTTGAGAAGAAATATTACTGTATTTGTACTTGTTATTCATTGCTTTTCTATAAATGTGTACCAAAATAACTACAATGGAAAGAAGGAAATAAAATTACAATATTAGATCTTTATATTGGTTTTTGATATCAGGAAAGTTGGAAGTAAAATGTCAGTCTGAGTTAATGAGGGAAAGTATTAATTAATATTTACTACCTGTGTTGCTAGACACTTAATGAAAACAAAAAGTATGCAAGACACTGTACGTCAATTAAACAATGTATTATATACTGTCTATACGGCTTGAACAAGTTTATACACTGCATGAATGGGAGTCTTGATTCTGAAACAATTAACAGCGTAAACTTTGCGTTGTATACATAAAATTGTCATTCTTAGTATTATTTGTTAATCCCATTTAGCCCTCACAAAAACAAGTTGATGGTTATGTATGCATAATTACTGAAAGTCATATAGTGATATACTACAGCTATATACAAACGTATTGTTATTTTACAATTGTAAGGTAACAATATGTTTTTAAAGTTGAAGACTGAATCATTTCATTGAGATTTATTACTGCACTATATTCCATCTGGAATGGGTCAGGTTACTTGAGTTCATCATGTTAATACCTATGGAGTTACATAACAACCAGACTGTTACACTACTTTGTTTCACTCCATACCCTTTATAATATCGACAGTGTACATTGTCAAAACGTTTAAAGGTGTCGTTATGGGACAACTTTTTGGTCTATGAATTTCCTAGCGCATTAATATCTCTTATTTTTTCTTGAAAGTACAGAATATTTCTCAATTATATACCAAAAACCCAGATGTCCATATTAAACTGATTATCGAAAACAGTTTAGAAGGTTTTCGAGTCTAATTCCTTTATATAATTTTCTGGAACTATATATCGATCAACCATGAGTGTGTGATGGGGTTAATTCCAAGAAGAGAGCGGATGGATGGCATAGGAAGATGATTATTAAAAATAATCACCTTCAAATATTATAGAAAACGTGCCCTGGAAGCGCCTCTCAGGACCTTCAGTCCTTTGATTATATGTTCCTTGTCTTTTTGTCAAATGGAAATTTGATCGTCATTTAGAAAATACGGGTTTTTATCTATTTGATTTATTTCGAATGGTTTATCAAAGAAAGATTTCAGATTTACATGTGTTCTTAAGAAAACTCATATGATAACGAACAAAACACATTTCAAAGCCTTTTTATATAGATTTTGGCACCAATTCTGTCAATAATGTATGCAAGACTATTTACAAATGGACATTCAAGTACATTACACTGGTACTATATAATAATAATAACAATAATAATAATAATATACGAAACCCTGTTAGGGCCACTAATAAAAAATATCTCAAACTCGTTTAAAAGTCAAAAATCGCAATTACGACGTTCAAAAGGCGTTATTATGAGTTTCAAAAGGCGTAATACGAATATCAAAAGGTGTTATTGCCTTAAATAATAGTAACGTTCATTTAGCCTAAGTGCTCTAATTACAACCCATTGTAACTCCCTTTAAACCAAATAATTTAACAACGCCTTTTAAACGGGTAATAACGCCTTTTGAAACTCGTCATAACGTTTTGTTTTCGAGTTTGTATGCCAAATAACATTCAAACGACTTTTCTGCGTTATTATTCGCCTTGAACGTTGTTATAACGCCTATTTGGTAATAATATCATTGTCATACATATACTACAATGTATTCGTTAAGAAACAATAATAAACATAAATACAAAACGAGTAATTATCAAAATATCCATGCAGTAACCTCTTCGATGCATCAAATCAGAATGCTCCGAAAGGATAACGACGAATGTGTGTTTCCAACGATTATACATAAGAAATTTACGTATCATGCCATGTGGCTGCCTGCCAACATTTCTTATTCAGTTCAGCATGTTCGTAAGCAACCGGGGTGTGACAGTTTAGAATGTCAAGGTTCGCTGAATGCGACAGAACTGGTGAATGGCATATATTTAGTACTAAATCGATATGTACAATATTTATTTAATTACTGTAAAAGTCTTTTTTTTCGTGAAGTTTTTTTATTTAAATTAAAAATCTCCCTAAAATATGTGTTCATCACAATGTCCGAATATCTCAGCAACGAACTCGCGTAAGTACAGACTTTCACAGTATTTATCGCCTATATAATTACAGTTATCACATTGACCTCTGTACACCATAACACGAAAATATGTAACATTAATCACGTATTTACATTCTTCAATGTGATGCAAAGAAAGTGGTATCTCGTGACGCTAACCTTGCGCTTTCAAGTAAGATCTTATGGCGAAGTAAATGGACAGTTTATCTGCAAAACAAAATAGCTATCCAAACGCCATTTGTCCAAGTGCGGCATTCAACATTCCGCCGATGGTATCAACTAAACTACCTCGTCTTAAATGCACTTGACCCCTTCGTCTACCTCGTCTACCTCGTCTCCACCCTCGACCCCTTCCCCTGCCACGCCTTCCGAAACGTCGACCCATCGGACCTCCAAACATCGGGTCGTCATGGTGATCCGCGTTAATTCCATGAGTATTTTCTATAGTTCTAGTGTGAACCGCCGGCACCGGACTCTTGTTGCCATGGATGAACGGGGGATCTATGTGCTGGTCGACAACACGTGTACCGTGTCCCAAGTGTCCACCAACTCCGTGTTCACCAACCACCTCTGTTGTATGAACTGCCGGAACAGCTCGGTTGTTTCCGTGAGTAAACGGCGCATCTACATGTCGATCGACTACCCCGGATCCAACTTCGCGTCCAATGTAACCACCAGCTCCTAGTCCACCGCGCCCACCAACTAGTTGTGTTGTATGAACTGCCGGAACAGCTCGGTTGTTTCCGTGAGTAAACGGCGCATCTACATGTTGATCGACAACCCCGGATCCAACTCCGTGTCCAACGTGACCACCAATTCCTAGTCCACCGCGCCCACCAACTAGTTGCGTTGTATGAACTGCCGGAACAGCTCGGTTGTTTCCGTGAGTAAACGGCGCATCTACATGTCGATCGACTACCCCGGATCCAACTCCGCGTCCAATGTGACCACCAACTCCTAGTCCACTGTGTCCACCAACTACTTGCGTTGTATGAACTGCCGGAACTGCTCGGTTGTTTCCGTGAGTAAACGGCGCATCTACATGGGAGTCCACTATTGTAGACAGTGGTACCAAAGAACCGCCCCAGGGCTGTACAATCGAGCCAGGCTGTGTAAACATACGTGTGGTTTGAACTCTAGGCTGTCCGAAAATGCTGAACTGTCCAATCTGACCTGAAATAAGAAAAAGAAATGAGTATATATAGTTACAATGTACTAAGTAGTGCAACATACAACGAAATGTTTAGCTTAGTGTCAGTTTTGTTTCATCGGGTTATACGCCGTTTTATCAACATTTTGTTCAGTAGCAAAATAGCGAAAATGAACTTGAAATTATGTTCTTAATTTTGAAGTGGTCTTATTATGTAGGTTATCTTTATGTGAGATTTTACTGTATAATACAAATACTGATATTTTTAGGTTTTTAGCATTCCATCTCAAATCAGACATGAACCATGTCTTTGTTCGTGGAAATGTTATCGTCGTGTATGTTTATTGTGTATGACTTTGACTAGAAATACAGTAAACCCTCACTTAAAGACCAAATCAATAATTAGACCACCTATAATAAAGAACACAATTTTCAATTCCTTTTTCACCGTTTGCTCTTCATTCAACCTCAATATTAAGACCTACTCGATATCAAGACCACCTCAATATTAACACCAACTTAATATTAAGACCAACTCAATATTAAGACCATCTCAGTATTAAGACCACCTGAATATTAACACCAACTCAATATTAACACCACACCAGTATTAACACCATCGCAATATTAAGACCACCTCGATATTAACACCACTCCAGTATTAACACCACCTCAGTATTAAGACCACCTCAATATTAACACCACCTCAGTATTAAGACCACCTCAATATTAACACCACCTCAGTATTAAGACCACCTCAGTATTAACACCATCCCAATATTAACACCACCCCAGTATTAACACCACCTCAATTTTAACACCACCCCAGTATTAACACCACCCCAATATTAACACCACCCCAGTATTAACACCACCTCAATTTTAACACCACCCCAGTATTAACACCACCTCAGTATTAACACCACCTCAATTTTAACACCACCCCAATTTTAACACCACCCCAATATTAACACCACCCCAGTATTAACACCACCCCAATATTAACACCACCCCAGTATTAACACCACCTCAATTTTAACACCACCCCAATATTAACACCACCTCAGTATTAACACCACCTCAATATTAACACCACCCCAATATTAACACCACCTCAATATTAACACCACCCCAATATTAACACCACCTCAATATTAAGACCAGTTTTCAAGGGTCTAAAGGCTGGTCTTATGATTGAGGTTTCACTGGATAATTAACTTTGTATTTATCAGGTTTAACGCCATCTGTGTCAACATTATTTCACTTGTGTAATAAAGGCATTTTCCTGAAATTAATTATCGATCAATAACTTGCCACCCTAACGCCAGCTGAAAACTACCCCACATGAATCAGAGGGGGTTTGGGGCAAAAATGACCGAAGCCAAATGTCACGAACGGAAATAACCTGTCCCGCCTGGGTGACAGCCCAGTGTTCTACCAACTGAGCAAAACGGATGGACTCGTATGTTTGATATAAATGCTTACACAAATTTACATTCAGGCATGCGGACTGAATTCTCTTATTTAGCAATGGTATCGCAAAGTAATAATACTAACGAAACAAATGAATTTGCTCTTATTCAATTAATTTGATGTCAAAATCTTACCTAAGATTCCGGTTAAACTGCAATTCAATATATATAACCATATTGCAACGTATTTTGACAGGTTTGCTAAAGCAACCATTTTTATGGGGAATAAGCACACACACACAAACACAAAGATTCAAACTTCAAAATTGTTTGTTGCAGGAAACAAAACCATGTCCAGTTATATATGATTTTTATCTGACTTTTCTTGTCGTCCAATTGACGTTGGTTCATTCAGGCAAAACGGAAAATTCAACCGCTCCCTCATTTCACAGGCTGAGTTAAAACACTTTTTGGTTTAATATCACCGCCCTATAGTCATTATCCTGAGAAAAAATGGTTCGAATTTCGATATGCAACATTATTTAGCATGCTTTGACATTTAGTAGCTATGCAACATTATTTAGCATGCTTTGATATTTAGTAAATATGCAACATTATTTAGCATGCTTTGATATTTAGTAGATATGCAACATTATTTAGCATGCTTTGATATTTAGTAGATATGCAACATTATTTAGCATGCTTTGATATTTAGTAGATATGCAACATTATTTAGCATGCTTTGATATTTAGTAGATATGCAACATTATTTAGCATGCTTTGATATTTAGTAGATATGCAACATTATTTAGCATGCTTTGATATTTAGTAGATATGCAACATTATTTAGCATGCTTTGATATTAAGTAGATATGCAACATTATTTAGCATGCTTTGATATTTAGTAGATATGCAACACTATTTAGCATGCTTTGATATTTAGTAGATATGCAATATTATTTAGCATGCATTGATATTTAGTAGATATGCAACATTATTTAGCATGCTTTGATAATTATTTAGTAGATATGCAACACTATTTAGCATGCTTTGATATTTAGTATATATGTTGATGCGAATTAAAGTATAGTAAAACCTCACATAAAGATCACCTCTTTAATAAAACCACCTCACTATTCATAACACACTTTTTTAGTTCCTTTTCATTGTTTTTATTTGTATTCAACATCAATATTAAGACCACCTCAATATTGAGATCAGCTTTCAAGGGTGGTATTGAGGTTTTACTGAATGTTTCTTCTTCTGTCCTTCGTATCTCATGTTTAACATCGTTAATTATAGTTTTAGTTTGCTTTTCCCCAATAGAAACATAACGGGGAACTTGTAGTCGAGGGATAAAGCACCTGCCTTCTGAGCCGAAGGTCGTGAGTTACAGCTTCGTTTGGTGTGGGTTTGATCATAAACTGTATGGTGAGTTCGAGCATTGCTTTGAGCGGGGTTTGATCATAAACTGTATGGTGAGTTCGAGCATTGCTTTGAGCGGGGTTTGATCATAAACTGTATGGTGAGTTCGAGCATTGCTTTGAGCGGGGTTTGATCATAAACTGTATGGTGAGTTCGAGCATTGCTTGGAGCGGGGTTTGATCATAAACTGTATGGTGAGTTCGAGCATTGCTTTGAGCGGGGTTTGATCATAAACTGTATGGTGAGTTCGAGCATTGCTTTGAGCGGGGTTTGATCATAAACTGTATGGTGAGTTCGAGCATTGCTTTGAGCGGGGTTTGATCATAAACTGTATGGTGAGTTCGAGCATTGCTTTGAGCGGGGTTTGATCATAAACTGTATGGTGAGTTCGAGCATTGCTTTGAGCGGGGTTTGATCATAAACTGTATGGTGAGTTCGAGCATTGCTTTGAGCGGGGTTTGATCATAAACTGTATGGTGAGTTCGAGCATTGCTTTGAGCGGGGTTTGATCATAAACTGTATGGTGAGTTCGAGCATTGCTTGGAGCGGGGTTTGATCATAAACTGTATGGTGAGTTCGAGCATTGCTTGGAGCGGGGTTTGATCATAAACTGTATGGTGAGTTCGAGCATTGCTTGGAGCGGGGTTTGATCATAAACTGTATGGTGAGTTCGAGCATTGCTTGGAGCGGGGTTTGATCATAAACTGTATGGTGAGTTCGAGCATTGCTTGGAGCGGGGTTTGATCATAAACTGTATGGTGAGTTCGAGCATTGCTTTGAGCGGGGTTTGATCATAAACTGTATGGTGAGTTCGAGCATTGCTTGGAGCGGGGTTTGATCATAAACTGTATGGTGAGTTCGAGCATTGCTTGGAGCGGGGTTTGATCATAAACTGTATGGTGAGTTCGAGCATTGCTTGGAGCGGGGTTTGATCATAAACTGTATGGTGAGTTCGAGCATTGCTTTGAGCGGGGTTTGATCATAAACTGTATGGTGAGTTCGAGCATTGCTTTGAGCGGGGTTTGATCATAAACTGTATGGTGAGTTCGAGCATTGCTTTGAGCGGGGTTTGATCATAAACTGTATGGTGAGTTCGAGCATTGCTTTGAGCGGGGTTTGATCACTAACTACACAATCCTTCAATTTGTCGCAAGAACTGGTTAGTAACCCAGAAGCAGTCATCTAGTGTGCTCAGTATGAGTTGTAAGAACTTGTTTCACAATCGATGTAAAATAAATCAGTTTAAATTAAACAAGGCGTATATTGGTTAATGCCGATTACAAAACCAGACGATGCTAGTAACATATGAACACATTTCAACCGTCCAATATGTTCCGTACTTAGAAACACACCGTGTTAATGATTTGGCCTTCTTTACTGATCGAAGAAACGACATCGTAAGTAATGGTGAGAAAAATACAAATAAATGTACAACAGTCAATTCGTCACATACATCATGAGGGCGTCTACATGTTTATAACCCATCGCTCTTAAACCTGTCGCAAACATACACTGAAGAAGTCTTTAGTTGATGACGTATCTACACATTTTAGCATATCAACCGTTACGTTATACAAATGTGTTTTAATCGTTTATCTTTCTTGATGACACGTACACATTGGACGCTCAAACAATACAAATAATTTACTGCAGTTTGTTACAACAAGCGTTCCTGTATTTATTGTAATGCTTATTATTTAGAAGACGAATTTCATTTCCAACTTGTATAACATTATTATGCAGATATTAGGAAGATATGATAAACTCTGTGCAAGGCCCAGTGTTGATCAATGTATTCTGATTTTAAATTCTGAAGATAAGAACATCTGATTTAATCTAGCATGTTGGATTAAAACGCCACTGTCTTATAGAGCGTCTATTACACACAACCATACGAGTACTTATACATGTAGTTTTCATTTTTGTAGTGTGTATTATTAATTATCAATATCATTTTTGTATAGGGAAAAAAATTTGGGGGGAAATGTGACATTTTATAGCCTTGAAATAAAATATTGGAGTGGTTAATTATAACTTTTTAATCTGTAAAGGTGTAAAATTTAAAACACGATTACAATAAATACATTTTTTTATAATGATATTGTTTAACGTGATATTTAAAAGTGAAAATATGATATTAATATTGTAATACAGATGTTACAGTTATTTAGACAAATAGCCTGCATAACTTATGTAATGTAAATTGAAAACCACTAGCTTTGATATTCGTTTTATAAGTTTTATAGCGTTTTTCGAGAAAAGAGACGAAAGGGAGATCATTCAATGAATAATATACACTAACTACTTTTCGTATGCATAACTTCACTTCAATAGTAAGACAACGTAGCTTGATGTTTTTTTTGCAAAAATGATAAAGCATCACTTATACCAAAGACCTAAATACCATTTATTTAGGTCTTTGCCTATACTTTATTCAAACTACAGGCATGAATGTTATACATATTGTCCGGCGTACACACTTGTACATAATATATAACAATTATTTCAATTAGATATTTTCACCAATGCACATATGATGACGGTATAAATAATTGCATTCCATCGTCAAAATACGAGATCATGTTTTTAAATGTAACATACAAAATAAGTAGTTGTATTTTTTCAGCGTCACTATAATTTGTGTTGAAAAAAAGATATATGTAGCTTTGCGATGCTAGAAAGCTAAGTAGCTACCATCTGCAAAAAAACAAGACAAAACCTTATGGTGCATAATTCAATTTTAAATTATTTGTTTCGAAGGAGGCTACAATATAAGTGTCATACATGTATAATACATTCTGATAAATTAGTACAGCCCGGGGCAATTTCATTATGCTGATTAAACACAGCGGGGTGGCTAATCAAGGCGCGAACGAATATCGACCCTGTATCGATTTTTTTATCCGTGACGCATTCCCCGCGATCGATGTCTATGTCTCGCACCTTGGAGAATCAGGGATAATCAAGGGAGACTATCAAGTAAAATTCTTAAATATTTCTGGCAATGGTGTATTATTATCATTATCATTTTTGTATTGTGTAGTATTATCATCATAATTTTCTTAGTTGATGTACTGTCGTACGAATACAAAACTGTTCTATTATGTCCTGTTAATGTTACACCTATCTTTTTTTTAAATTTAATAACCATGTGTATAACACCATCTTTCTAACTGGGTCTAGCTGATTGTTTCTTTAATGACTCCGGCTGATTATTCACCGAGCGTTTGATGCATTGGTCCGTAACTTGACCAGTAGTAACCAAGGTTGTGACGTCTAGTGGTAGAATTTGATTTGTCAATGCTGAGACAACGTCCAACATGGTATTAACGTCATAAAGTGCAATAAATCACCGCCTGTCACTGGAAATAGAATAGTTTAACAATAATGCGTATATATAGCAAGTTTGTATAGAAATTGTCTCATTATTATGTTTTGTACAGCAATTATTCTCTGGTACATTGCATTCTTACCTCCTCCATAGACACGTGTAATATATCATGACATACTGTACAAGAAATGCAATGATGCAAAGCATCCAAGGGCGCCGCAAAACTGGTGCACAATGTTTTGGAATAGCGTAATGGCGGGAAAATTGATATAAGTAAATTGAAAATGAAGTTTTTTATAATTTATTATTTTTTATTTAATCTTCGACACCTAACACACATGCTGTTTATGTAGAATCGTCCGTTTTGGAATAGTCCATTTTCACACTATCATTGGTGTGTATTTCCTTTTTAAAACCGTAACTTGCATGAATATCCACGTTACGAGTACCACTTTGTTAATACTGATTTAAGTAAAGTGAAAATGAAGATTTTTATAATTAATTTTTTATTATTTTATTTTCGACACCTAACACACATGCTGTTTATGTATAATCGTCCTATTTTTCGGGGATCAGCAAGTATTTATCATAAACATATCGTTTTAACTTTGTAAAAGACATTTATTCGACAATACAAATGCATTAAAAATATTTTATTTCTAAATCATAAAAATACAAAAAGTAACGTGTAATATTTATTGCAGTTTAACCCTTAAAAAAAAGGGTCAGTCATAAATAGATGCTCCTACCATAGTCTCAAAAATTTCGTGATTCCATTAAAGGCGGCGCCAATAAGTACTAAAGTTTGCGAGATGGAAAAGTTTACGGATTTCGAGAATGCACACAATTGGCAAACAGTTTCCACAGCGTAAATTTCCACATCCACTGATGTATACTTTTCCTTCGAAACCGTATAGCCGCTACTTGGAGTCTGGCACTCCATGCCCCTTTGCCATTATGATGGGGGTTCTATAAATGATGACAACTGAAATTCGCCTGCGCTTAACGGCGCCGATAGGATTTTATATTACGTACCATCCATAGGTTGATTGAAGCTGTTATATTTTAGGATTTCAAAACCCTTAATAAATCAATGCAAAATAAACATAAGACCACATTGATAATTTACCGCGCATATTTCATACGAATCGCCTACATTGAAAGCGGAAAGTCGAAGGTTCGATCCCAGTAGGGTCCGTGCCGAAATAATCAGTTTGCCTGCTGCTTTACTCAGAATATGGGTAGCTATACTCAGTATGAAGGTCGCTTTATTCAGTATCCAGGTCACTGTATTCAGAATGCATATCGCTTTATTCAGAAAATGGGTGGCTGTAGTCAGTTTACAAGTTGTTTTAATACATGGGTATCAAAACTCAGTATGAAGGAATTTGTTCTGTACATGGGTAGCTGGGGTAAGTATGCAAGTTGCTTTACTCAGTATATTGGTTGCAGTGGACAGTATGCAAGTTGCGTTACTCAGTATATTGGTTATTGTAGTCAGTAGGCAAGTTGATTTACACAGTATATTGGTTATTGTAGACCGTATGCACGTTGATTTACTCAGTATATTGGTTGCAGTGGACAGTATGGAAGTTGATTTACACAGTATATTGGTTATTGTAGACCGTAAGCACGTTGATTTACTCAGTATATTGGTTGCAGTGGACAGAATGCAAGTTGATTTACTCAGTATATTGGTTGTTGTAGACAGTATGCAAGTTGATTTACTCAGTATATTGGTTGTTGTAGACAGTATGCAAGTTGATTTACTCAGTATATTGGTTGTTGTAGACAGTATGGAAGTTGCTTTACTCAGTATATTGGTTGTTGTAGACAGTATGCAAGTTGATTTACTCAGTATATTGGTTGCAGTGGACAGTATGGAAGTTGCTTTACTCAGTATATTGGTTGCACTGGACAGTATGGAAGTTGATCTACTCAGTATATTGGTTGCAGTGGACAGTATGGAAGTTGTTTTACTCAGTATATTGGTTGCAGTGGACAGTATGGAAGTTGATTTACTCAGTATATTGGTTGCAGTGGACAGTATGGAAGTTGATTTACTCAGTATATTGGTTGCAGTGGACAGTATGGAAGTTGATTTACTCAGTATATTGGTTGCAGTGGACAGTATGGAAGTTGATTTACTCAGTATATTGGTTGCAGTGGACAGTATGCAAGTTGATTTACTCAGTATATTGGTTGCAGTGGACAGTATGGAAGTTGCTTTACTCAGTATATTGGTTGCAGTGGACAGTATGGAAGTTGCTTTACTCAGTATATTGGTTGCAGTGGACAGTATGGAAGTTGCTTTACTCAGTATATTGGTTGCAGTGGACAGTATGGAAGTTGCTTTACTCAGTATATTGGTTGCAGTGGACAGAATGCATGCTGATTTACTCAGTATATTGGTTGCAGTGGACAGTATGGAAGTTGCTTTACTCAGTATATTGGTTGCAGTGGACAGTATGCATGATGCTTTACTCAGTATATTGGTTATTGTAGTCAGGACGCAAGTTGATTTAGTCTTGACTAACTCATGTACAAATAACAAACACTCGTTTGCTGCTGGCAAGATTTCACTGTTTATTGAAGGGGTTGCGTTTGATACATATATACAATACAATCAAGTACGTAAACAATTTACAATGTATTTGCATAAACTTATACATTGTACACAATAAGACTGAATAATTTATTTACGTTGGTATAAATGATCATTTGATCTGACATGCTTTGATGGTAGACCCATATTCTGATCTCCATCGCGTATTTATCATGGGAATGACAGCCGCCCACAAAAAAAAACCCACGTGTGAGGGAAATGTGTGTCCGCAACATGCCGCTCAATAAAAACTGATATCATTCCTCAAAATACAGGATACGCGGACTTGATCCAAGCATGAACTACATATCATAAAACATATTACTAATGGTAATATCATTTAGTTAAGGTATACAATTCGTTTTGTTTTTCCCTCTAGATCTAGTACAGAACTAACCTTCGAACCTGAATAATTACATATGATACTTTCATTTAAAGAAAGTAAACGTATTGAAATCAAGCGTAGAACTGGTATTTTCCCGCGCAACATCTCTATATATAGACATATATACCACGTGATACATTTACCCATCACGTGACCTGCGTGGTTAAAACCGAACACGTACTCTTTGTACGTTAACCGCGTAAAGACATAAGTTCTGTACTGTACTCCGTAACGTCCAGAACTAATAAGTCTTGACTAACTCATGTACAAATAACAAACACTCGTTTGCTGCTTCAAAGAGTTCACTAGAACGTTTAAAAGGTTAGTGTATATCATTCAAGTTCGAAACTTTGTTTATATGCATGTATATTGAATTACAAATGTAGCTGTTTTGAAATAAGTAATTTCTTGTCCAAAGAATCATCTATATAAGAATCTTTTGCAATTTTCTTCCAGATCTACATGCTGGACGAAATAAATATTTACCAGAATCATTACATAAATCAGCATGTTTCATGTATATTTGTAGCATATTTATCGGACAGCCACAAGTGACTCCTTTAGCAATTTGTACGTGTTTCCCTTGCCTGTACACGTCTGTTCTACTTTGACTTACAAATATGACAATATGGTCGGAATAGAATTTTACGTCACTACATTTTAAGTTGCTAACCTCATTGAATCTGAAAAATCCAGCATACGATAATAAGATCATAGATATGTCTCTCAACGTTATAACATCTGTTGAATCTATATACATATTACATAACTCTACTAAATGTTCTGTAGAAATAACATCTTTCTTAACAACAGGTCTTGTATTCGACCTTTTAGCACATTCCAGCATATTTTTCACTAATAAATTTTCAGTTGGATCACACATATCATTTATACCATGTAACCACTTGATAGCATAAAATGAAGCCGATATCACATTATGGGATTTCCTAGCGTCGATCATTGTAGATATATACATTGCAACGTGAATAGGTAATGCAGGTAGCAATGAAAATCCTTTAACATTGCAAAATTCCTTGAACGCTTTGACCTGTGAAGAATACTTTGACACTGTAGATTCGGCTTTCGAAGCTAAAAGTTGAGATGCCATTCTATCAATAGTGTAATCTTGGTTGTCTACTACAACTCCCGCGTCTTCAAATTTTCTTTTTAGATTTTTTCTCAAGTCAAAACCTGTAGAAACGAAGTTAATTCTCATGAGTATAAATAAAGGCTTCCATACATAATGTTATAATGAAACATAATTAACATTGCCTATCACATCTCAAAGATAATTAACATTGCATTTCATCTAAAAGACTATTAATACTGCGCATCACATCTCAAAGCTAACATTCTAAACGCAAATGGTTCTTTACTAAACAAGCCATTATTGCCTTTGCCTGGTACTACCGTCCCGAACCTAGGTAAATAGAGCGTGTCTTTCACAAAAGGTTTAAACTCTCCATTTTCATGCACTAACATTGGCCAGTATGGAGCTGATGTCCATTTTGGTATTACAATAGTACCTTTGCATTGTTCTACTTTCATTTTTGCTATACATTTAGCTATAAGCTTTGGTGGGGGAACCCACCAGTTATATTCACCGTACCAATTTTGATCAAAACTATTAACGGACTCCGTCCCAGGTACCCACCATTTTGAGTTAAACCGACTACAACAACAGGTCAGTGAAGATCTTAGATACCAAACATCATGCAGTATTATCAGAGGTGTTTTTGGCTGACGCACCGTGGGACGTTACTATGGTGACAGATCATAAGCTTGCCGTCACATTGCCGAAAGCTCAAATGATTCAGTATTTTGTCGTAGAGTATGGTGCCCTTTCTAAAGGTCAAAGTCTGTTTGAGAATGGAGAGTGTTGCGGTATTGACCACTACGACGGACATCTAGTGGTCAGTTACGAAAAACCGAGTAAAATTCAAATATTGTCGCTAGATGGACATATATTGAAATCATTTAGGGAAGATGTCAATGGCATTCGCATGTTTCTCTGTCCTCAATACGTGGCCATAAGCCCAGATGGAAAATTTATATACATTTCAGACAGGGATAATTACAAAATTACAACGATGACATTTGAAGGGGAAATAATGGCTACTAATAACCCGTCCGTGTAAATTGGTTTGTGAGTCGCATATTTTTCTTATGTACATATACTAGTTCTATCGAAGGGACAAATGGGAGAGAACTATAGATGGGATGAAGGGAAATAACTCGAGACAATCTCCTTAGTTAGAAACCCAAGGAAATTGAAAATGAGGTTGGATTCGAGCATGAATGAAGATCTCAAGTTTATGGCCTCAGACAATTTATTAACATGATATTCTCCTAGCTACTGATAAAGTTTCGAACGTGAATTAGAGGACCAAGTATCTTCGGATATATTTGTTGTTTCAAAATAGATCCAGTTAAATATAAATTAAGCACATTTGTCTTTTACTTCATTCTTTCCCATACATCAAGGTTTTGAAATACAAAATTATGTCATGACTGTACAAAACAGTCTCCTGAATAAAGAGTTCTATTAAAACTGATACACCGCAGGAAAATAGGATGGCAAAATTAGAAAAGTGTTTTAGTGTATGTCTCGCCCGGAATTCAAACCTACTATCTCCGTGTTGGTAGTCGAGAGCTCCACCGACTGTTCTATTTGAGGGTCAGCACCCATTGTGTACTTGTATTTGCAAAACCAGATGAAGGGAAACGGAAGCCAGATTGTCTTACACAATACATAGAAAAACAAACTAGGAATAGTCTTGCACGCCGTTACAAAAGTTCGATAATTAAATGCAAAAGTTAAACTGGAGTAAAATAAAACTAGACTTTTGATCAACTTTGTCGAAGTCATATATTTGTTTACAATTAATATAGACAAAAAAGCACCATGTGCAAAATCAAACAAATCAGTCTAAGCAGCAAAGTTAGTAGTTAGGCTCTGTGCTGAGTTCTGTCAGCACTGTCAATGATGCGAGGAGGAGATGGCTGAGCCATTAATGGTGGAGAAGGCGCGAAAGAGATCCTCATCACACCAGCATTTCTGTCGTCGTCTTTTGTTCCAGTTTTCATATTGTCACTATCTCTACGAACTGATTTAATTGGAGGTAAAGGATTTAAAGGTAATGGAGTGAGCGCTCCATTTCTCACTCCAGGTTGATAAATCAGATCTTTGGCAGCATGTGCTCTTCCTACAAGCTGTGGGAGAGGTGCTAGCTTATTGTTGCCATTTATCTTCTCTGAGCCAAGCGGGGTTTTGGGAATTGCCTTTTCATGGGTAACGCTTTTAATCTGCGGGATCAACGGTTTGTTTGCAAACGAACTCTTCCCTTCATTGCGTGTTTTCATATCACTGGCATTCGCTTGCTTATTACCGACGCTTACATGTGCTGTTTCTTTACTCTTAATATCTTTATCTGCTTTATGCCTACCTGCATTGTTTCTCCCTGTATCAATCTTGCATTTAATCACCTTTCTTCTCTTTTCTTTTGTGCTGTCTCTTCCCTTTCCTCCTCCGTCTTGTTTGAACACACCCCGCTGATGTAAGTTATCTCCAACGTGCTTGTTCTTAGCAGCTATTTTAGAACTTGCCAATGATTGTTCCAACGAGGCTTTTCCTACTTCACGTTCAACACACTTCTTACCAGTGTTAAGCATAGACTTGATATCTTTATATCGACGGTTGATATTCTGACTTGGAGTATTGCTGTTCTTTTCGTTTCTCTTTGGTGTGTATTTGATCTTCTCGTCAGTATTTGCACGAACATTATGCCTTTCACTTACTGATTTCGTTTGAATGTTCATTTGTTTAATACCGTCATTTCCAATTTTCCGACTCATGGTTTTAGATGCTGATACCAGCATTGGGATTTTTGTTCCTCCTAGACTTGTCCCAGCATGGCCAAATGGTCCTATCTTCATCAGAAGATTCCTCAGGCACACTTTAGCTTCATCATCTTCTCCTTGGAGTTCATGCTTATCATACCCAGTTTTCAACTGTGTTATCCCTTGCTCTAATTTCTTCATCCGGTACTCTACTTGACTCTTCAGTGCATTTACTTTTTCAAGTAATTTCTCCAAGTCCAATTGTTGTGCCGCTTTCTCATCCAGCAAAAACTCTCCATCTGCTTTTATGTCTGATTTGCTAACTACATTTATATCATCGCCGTATTCACACTTTCCCAGGTATTCTACCAAATCTTCATATTTCCTCACATCAGCTTTCATGCTTTTACGATCATGATTTATCTTATCTAACTGTACTTTTAAAATTCTGTAAATAAAATAATTAAGAATTCGTAAATTTTATGCATTACATTCACAAATTGAATATGCATCATCAAATAGTGCCAGTCTTCTTGCTTGCTTAGAGTGTTTCAGACGTCTTCTTACCCACAAAATAGGAAGTGGTTTATTTTATTCTGATAAACGTTTTCAGGGACGAAGCTTAGTTGAAATTGACGAGTAGGCATAGTTTTAGGGGGTTCGAGGGCATAGTGTTGTAGCTAGATCGTCAACAGTAACATCAAAAACATAATTAAATATGTTAGATTTATATGAATAAAAAGACCGCGGCCTATAGGAATCTACGCTCCTCGATTTAAATGGGACATGTACGTGCTTGTAGTTAATCCAGTATTGTATAATTAAAGAAATATCCATGAGAATAATACATTGAACCATAAATCAGGTTTGTACACTGGATGATACTTGTCTTTCCAAATCTGATAAAATTGTATGCATTGAATCGGTCAAATTCTTTCCAAGATATGTATAGTTGTACCTGTCCTGCCTATCAATGAGGCTTAATCTTGATTCCACCAGTCTTGGTTCTAATTGGTTTATATCTTCAAACTCGGGAAATCCATTGAATCTACTCCATGCATCTAACTCTGTGGCAAAGAAATAAAAAAAACATGTTTCGTTTGGTAACTGAAAACACAAACTTTATTGGAATAAATGTACCAAACTATGCTTACTACTGGTCTCAAATGTATTCTTGATAAAAGTAATTGCGCGCCAAAACATTGATATTGGAGTTGGCTATTTGAACGTTAAAAGCTTCAAATTGTGTTCAATGTACAAAAAATACGATAAAAAACTCAACAAATCATTAAGCTTAAATGATGCAATTTAGCACACGAAGGTTGCATTTTCAAATTCCCAATCTGCGTGCTCGAACTCACGACCTTCGGATCTGGAGTCAGGCACTCTACCCCTACATAACTGTGCATCCCCCTGAACGACTGTGTCTCCCCCTGAACCACTGTGTCTCCCCTCGACCAGCGTGCCTCCCCCTCGACCTCCGTGCCACCGCCTCGGTCACAGTACCTCCCCTTCGATCACTGCGCCTCCCCCTCGACCACTGTGCCTCGCCCTAGACCACTGTGGCTCCCTCTCGACCACTGTGCCTCCCCCTCGACCACTGTGCCTCATCATATATAGCATGATTAGCACAGCGGTATACGAACAAGAACGGTGGTCAGGGTTCAATCACCGGTCAGCACGTTAGAACAGAGTATTACCTATTGGTTCTAAACGATACTAAACAAACTTACTGTATGTGTTAGTTTGATCCGCAGCCGAGATATGGGCGGGTAATGTTACCACATGTACATCTTCAACTGGTGACCTTAGTGTCACGCTGAATGACTTTGGTTTTATACTGGATGAACCGGAAGTCGTGTTTATTGCTTGGCATTCATGCATTACGCTGTAAATAAAATAAAAAGGGAAATCAGTGCTAAGTACAGTTATACCTTAATAATAAGACCACCAATGGAACCCTTCAAAATGGTCTTCTTATTGAGGTGATCTTTGTATCGAGGTTAAATAAAGAGCAAAACCGTGAAAATGAACTTGAAGAATGTGTTTTTAATTTGAGGTGGTCTTATTTTTTAGATAATCTTTAGGTGATGTTTTCGGTATAACAAACTTAACTCAGCCCTGAATACGTTCACTCAAAGTCTAGATTCACATTTAACTCTCACAGAAAGCGGATCACGAAGATATGTACAAGCTCTTATAAAACGTTTTGGTGACCCTTAGAACACAATTGTCCGATTTCACACACACAGGTTTTGTTTTATTCGTACAGTAAAACCCTCTGTAATAAGACCACTTGAATGGGACCCTTGAAAATGGTCTTAACAATGAGGTGGTCTTAATATTGAGGTCGAATAAAGAGTTCATATTCCACATAGACACGCCATACGTTGTATACCCAAGACATATATAAAACATCAATACTAAGACCTCCCTTGAGACTCTCGGAAACCGGTCTTGATTTTGAGGTGGTCTTAATATTGAGGTTAAATAAAGAGCAAAAAATTGAACATGGACATGATAATTGTGTTCTTAATTTTTTAGGTGGTCTTATCATTAAGGTGGTCTTTAAGTGAGGTTTTACTGTATATACATGACTGCGCTCTGTGGTGTAATATATATATAGAATACGTCTTGAAGTTTTATAACTTATTTTGAATTGGAAATCATGACTCATCTATTGTTACGTTATTACTTTTTGCGATGATATTTTGCAGGAAAACGTGGTTTGAAAACATAATTTTAACAGTTTACATTCAATACTGTATTTCAGTTATGTACGATCGGTTCATTTAGATTAACCAGCATTCCTTGGTTATGACATTGTTTTAAACTGTTCTGACAGCAGATATTGAAACTTCCCTACATGAATCAAAGGTTGAAGCCAAAATAGCCTATCTGTATGTAAATTTAGAAATAGATAGACTCGTTTCGCTTTCATCCCCTGATGTTACGGTAAAAATATGCTTATGCACTAACTTCAAACATTCCAAACATTCCATGTCAGACCTATAACAGCGTACGTCTTCATGCGTCAGTAAAAGATATAACAATATAATAATTGTAATACATCTGTAAAACGACGTAAAAAACTCCCAAAAATGTTCAACACTTTTTGGTTAATTATTAAGTTAAATTAAAAATACGGTTAAAGTAATTGCTGTACGTCGTTAACAAGCGCCAAAGTAAACTGACGTCGTTACTAATGACGATATGACGTCATAAGGTCAATGACAAGGTCAACGTCTCTTCGTTTATCTTCGGGTAATTCCGTTAACGATCGGTCTGAATATGTTTCACTAAGATATGTAAAGAATTAAGTATACTAATAAAATTGTTGAAATGAAAATTATTCAAATGAGACCTGAAACGTGTGCAATTTTTATTGATAAGCCAGTTTAGATACATGTTATACATTTTCATATTAAAAAGAAGTGCGATACAATGATAATAGTTCGGTGACTTTAAGTAACCACGTGTATACCTGACTCAATTGAGATAAAACAATGAGTGCAATTGTGATTACTAATAGCGGAATTAGACTTGCCTATGTCATTGACCATCAGGGTACCCAGTCCGGTTCTCCAGAGACACCCAACTATTCTAGTCAATCTATCTTGAAAGCCAGTAACCAAGTTTGGTCAAAGTAGTGTATTTTGCGTACGAGTGATCCTGTCTGGTGGAAGTGTTCAATCTCACTCACCAGAGACCCAGTCTGGATTAAGAGGTCCATCTAGCGCATCAGGGACCCATACTGGATAAAACGGTCTATCTCGCGCACCAGGGACCTAGACTGGATAAAACGGTCTGTCTCGCGCATGAGGGACCCGAACTTGATTCAGATGTCTATCTTGCACACCAGGGATCAAGATTGGACTAAGAGGTTTATATCGCGCACCAGGGACCCAGACTGGATTCAACGGGGTCTATCTAGCGCACCAGGGACATATACTGGATTAAGAGGTCTATCTCGCACACCATCGACCCATACTGGATAAAGAAGTCTATCTCGCGCACCAAGGACTCATACTGGATTCAGAGGTCTATCTCACGCACAAGGGACCCATACTGGATTCAGAGGTCGATCGCGCGCACCAGGGACCCATACTGGATTAAGAGGTCAATATCCCGCACCAGGGACCCAAACTGGATTAAGAGGTGTATCTCGCGCAAGGAACCCAAACTGGGTTAAGAGGTCTATCTCGTGCACCAGGGACCCAAACTGGATTAAAAGTTCTATCTCGCGCAAAAGGGACCCAAACTGGATTCGGAGGTCCATCTCACGTACCAGGGACAGATACTGGTTTATGAGATCTTTCTCGCGCACCATAGACCCAAACTGGATCACGACGTCTATCTCGCGCACCAAGGACCCAGACTGGATATAGAGGTCTACGTCGCGCACCAGGGACCCAGACTGGATCAAGACGTCTATCTCGCGCACCAAGGACCCAGACTGGATATAGAGGTTTACGTCGCGCACCCGGGACCCAGACTGGATATAGAGGTCTATGTCGCGCACCAGGGACCCAGACTGGGTATAGAGGTCTATCTCGCACACCAAGGACCCAAACTGGATTCAGGGATCTATATCGCGCACAGCGGACCTAAACTGGATTAAGAGGTCTATCTCGCACACCAAGGACCCAAACTGGATTCGGAGGTCTATCTCGCGCACAGCGTACCTAAACTGGATTCGGAGGTCTATCTCGCACACCAAGGACCCAAACTGGATTCGGAGGCTTATCTCGCGCACCAGGGACGGATACTGGATTAAAAGGTCTGTCTCGCACCAGGGACCCAGACTCGATTACGACGTCTATCTCGAGCATCAGCGACCCAGTCTGGATAAGAAGTCTATCTCGCGTATCTGGGACCCAGTCTGGATAAGAAGTCTATCTCGCGCACCAACCACCCAGAGTGGATTAAGAAGTCTATCTCGCGCACCAGGGACCAAGACTGGATTAAGAGGTCTATCTTGCCTACCAGGGACCCAGACCGGATTAAAAGGTCTATCGTACCTACCAGGGACCCAGACTGGATTAAAAGGTCTATCGTGCCTACCAGGGACCCAGACCGGATTAAAAGGTCTATCGTGCCTACCAGGGACCAAGACTGGATTAAGAGGTCTATCGTGCCTACCAGGGACCCAGACTGGATTAAAAGGTCTATCGTGCTTACCAGGGACCAAGACTGGATAAAGAGGTCTATCGTGCCTACCAGGGACCCAGACTGGATTAAAAGGTCTATCTCGCGCACGAGATGCCTAGTCTAGTCTAAGCAGTATATCCGCGAAATGTCGCGAAATAACAGGAACAATATGCAGAAGGGAATGTATGTGTCCTTTAAATATACTCATATCTAGCATCACTCTGGGGTTATGAGTGGATCACATGTTTTGTGAGCCAGTATAAAAAAAGGAAATCATTTTTATAGGACGATGGGTGAAAAAGAGAATAAGTTGCTACAGGGAACGCCACATACGCAAGACTATGCCTCCCCACACAAACCTCCGGGAAAACAACAGTTCACAAAGTATCAGGCATGGCGCAAGGAATTGCCTGGCCGACCATAAAGGACAACTTATGAGAAATAAGGAGGTAGAGCAGGGAGGGGTTAATGGATGGAATACATCACGGAACAAGTCAAGAAAGCTGGCTACAATAGGCCGAAGTGGGGAGAAAATAACATGAACACTATATATATAAAAAGTTATTAGATGTATGTACGTAATTATGTTTGTAAACTTATGTATTGTAAATCACCATTGACATGTTGTATTTATTGTATTGTATTTATTCATGTGAAATGATGGGCTAATTGCCTTTTTTCTGAATAAACTTATCTATCTATATATCTATAAAATGAAAGAATTTCACATGGGGAAATGGAAATTTAACATACATCTGAAACATAAATAGAAATAATAACCATACAGCGATTTACTGCATTGGAACTGTCAGTAAAAATACTGTTTAATAAGTAGTTTAAAATTCGTTTTAATAATACATAACGATGATAATAATAATGAGTATGTACGTATGCTGTATGAATAATTACATCACTTTTTGTCGAAAGCTTATAGAGAGTGCAAGTTGCATCAATTGTGGTCCAAACATTCCGTTGCAATAAATCAATCGCTCCGTATTAACTATTACGTCCGCCAAATTTAAGGATTGTGATGTTGTTATTTTGGTTGTTGTTGAGATGTTGCGAGTGAAGTAAATGAACTAGTACGGCGCTCTACCGAGTGAGCTAACCTGGCAATCGTCTTATCCCACAATACTACTCTCCTCCCCCTTCCGGCTTTTGATGCTCAACGACCGTGGGCCTTCAAACACCACTGTCACAATTGGAGTAATTAAATCAATGGAGAAAAGTTCGCAGGATGTGGGGCTTGAACCCATGATACCCTAAACACTAGTATGGCGCTCTACCGACTGAGCTATCCGGGCGGCCGACTAACTGCACACCACTAAATGAGGGTAGATTGATAGTAGATTCATGTTAATGGTGTCTAGTGCTCATTAGATATCCGCTCTAGAATTTCAAATTAGAGTTCGTTAAATAGGTCTGGTCATCTAACATTGTGTAATGTAATATATTCGGTGTACTCTTTTTCTAACATTTTTTTACAATTAACAGAAAATGCTTTAATTAGCAATATAACTCACGACCCCTCAACACCCACACACTGTGCCCCACCGACTGAGCCAATCCGGCGACTGTCTTACCTAGACAACTACACTACGTTATACGACCATTACTTTCAAATAGCATTGTCATTTTTATTACTAACTACTGTTCTGTAGTATTCAAAGCTTCCTCAAAAGGCTTGTTAATTAGTTATAGCCTACTCAGCTGAACAATCCGTGTACATTTACACACGCTAAAAAAATACAGTAAACCTCCATTCATGACCATCTCAATATTAAGACCACCTCAAAATTAAGAACACAAACTTTAAGACTAGTTTCACTACTTTACTCCTTATTCAACCTCTATGTTAAGACTACTTCAATAAGAAGACTAGTTTGCATGGGTTCCGACCGTGGTCTAATTATTGCGGTTTCACTGTAGGTGTTTTGCCTGGTCCATTCACCTAATATCCCAAATCATTTTAATTATTAAACCTTACCTTTCTTTGAGTTGTTCTATTTCGATTTCTCCGTCATTGGTTCTTTCCTTGATCATTAAAGTTTGCTGCATATATTTGTGTGACTGTCGCTGTAAGACGCCACAACAAAAGTGACTGTGTTACCGTTAGCGATAACGTCATGACGTATATGAGCGTCACAATTATGACGTCAATGACGTTATGTTAGGGTAACACTACTACGGCGCTCTTCCGACTGAGGTAAACGAGTGGCCGTCTAACCCCACACCACTATACACTCCTCCCCCTTCCGATATTTGGCTCAAACACCCTGGGACTAAAAAATAAAAATGAAATAAATGCGAAAAACGCAATAAAAATGTACACTGGAAGTTAAGGGGTGTGATGTGCAGACTACCGGAAATTCAATATATGGATGGAAAAGAAGACTTGATTTTTTGTCTTTCATTAATACATTTATATCTTTTGCACGGTCAAATAGGACCACATTCTATGTTGTAAAATATACTCGAAAAGACACCATAGACTGTTCCAATTACAAAAAAATCCCGGGGGAGCATGCCCCCGGACCCCCCTAGCAGAGTGCGTAAAGTCAATTTGGGCTCAGCTACGCGCCTGCCATTGAAGTGAATCAAAGAGAAAAAGTTCCCCCGATTTGGGGCTCGAATCGACGACCCCCTAAACACCAGCACGGCGTTCTACAGACTTAGCTTATCGGGCGGCCGCCATACTCGACACTACTACACTGGAAAGCTAATGAACACCACAATTACACGATTTTATAGCTTTACATTTTTATCCTTTTTATGAATATCTACGCTATGATTGGATCATATGTTTTCGCGTTTACCAAGGTTATTTTATAAATAAAAAATAAGTCCTAGAATCTACGTTGACACTGAAGAACGACGAGTTGAAATAATCGATGAAATACACGGATTACCCAGCTTAATTATTGACTGAGATTTTGCCATTTTAAATACATTTTTATAAGCGATGTAGATCATGATCTACTGAGGTTGTTGACTCTCAAACTAAAGTGGAAATTGAGTTTTATCACATACCCGTGCATGTCTCTACGATGACGTAAATATCAAATGGCACAGTCAGCATATACTATGCAAATGAGCGGAAAAACCAAAATGTAATCCATACGCTACAATTAACAAAACGAGTACATCTAATGATAAAAATATCCACATCGCCAACTTTTGATGCATCAAATAATAATGCTAATGAACGCTGCAGCAAACTCAAACAAAATATGATAGCATGTTTACCGTTAACATGCACGCTATGACAAAACTACTAAGCATGTCCAGCAAAATTTTCCCAACCTACCTATCCAGTTCCGTAAGTTTATTCCATCGCAAACGATTCGTGTTTTAGACGACATCAACACACCATCAATGTACATATACATGTACATGTACTTGTAACAGTTATATTTATCTTTGTTCATGGAGCTCAGTCCTACATCAATCAACATGAACTAGATTATGCTCACTTGATAGTGATTCAAGTCAGATAGATGGAACGGATTCACTGAATGCGTGTATACTGAATGACGTCACAGGTTTGTTTATGTGATGACGTCATTAAACCTATTGTTCAATGATTGTTATGCTTTTTTTATTAGATGACGTAACATGACTGGATTTAAATATTCATATTGATGAAGAGAGGCATTTAAAGTTGTACTGTGATTTTAATTAATCAATTCATTCAAACGCTTGTGCAGGAGATCGAATTATTTATGCCAGTGAGTTTGATTCTTTGTGTTCACGCCATGCACATACTTGACACTGATTACAAGGACTCTTCTGAAATGAAGACTAGAAAAATAGCTGGTTAAAAGAACGCACGAAAAGCGAATTCCGTCTGAATGTGCAACATTGTAGGGACTACAAGAAATCACAGTCGACAGCTACGTAAGACTACTCCTGACAAAGGTACTCTCAGAATTGAAATTTATATATTTGACCTAGCTAAAATCACAGTGCATTACGCAGAAAAATGGCATCAACCAATGCTCATCATTCTAGAAGTGTATTAGGCGACGGGAGTGTTATACACTGCGGACCCTGTCTTTCTGAGGGCAACACTATTGATGCAAACCAAATATGTGAAGATTGTTGCGAATACCTGTGCGACACTTGCGTTCGTTATCATAAAAAGTTTTCCGCAACTGCTAGTCACGTGATAGTGAGAAGAGATGCTTATTCGAAGACACAAACTCCTGGGGCATATAACTTGTTTAATATTGATCGTCCAATCGAAAAATTATCAAGTCTACACCCAGCCACCAGGGAACATAAAGTGAAATACGCATCGTTGATTCTGTCTCACTGCGGCGACTTGAATGTGAAAACAGCAGACGACACCAGTAACTGCTACATCACCGGATGTGCTCTTCTGACTTCCGGTTATCTCGTCTTAACCGACTACGACAACCGGTCAGTGAAGATCTTAGATACCAAACATCATGCAGTATTATCAGAGGTGTTTTTGGCAGACGCACCGTGGGACGTTACCATGGTGACAGATCACAAGCTTGCTGTCACACTGCCGAAAGCTCAAATGATTCAGTATTTTGTCGTGGAGTTTGGTGCCCTTTCTAAAGGTCAAAGTCTGGTTGAGAATGGAGAGTGTTGCGGTATTGACCACTACGACGGACATCTAGTGGTCAGTTACGACAAACCGAGCAAAATTCAAATATTGTCGCTTGATGGACATATTTTGAAATCATTTAGGGAAGATGTCAATGGCATTCGCCTGTTTCTCTGTCCTCAATACGTGGCCATAAGCCCAGATGGAAAATTTATATACATTTCAGACGGGGATAATTACAAAATTACAAAGATGACATTTGAAGGGGAAATAATGGCTACCTATGAAGATCACGAGCTATGCAGTCCAAGAGGTATAGTTGCCAAGGGCGATGGAACTTTGATTATATGCAACTGGCGAAATAACAAACTTCATCTGATATCGTCAGCGTGCGAGAAAGTCCAAATTCTGCAGCCGCTCAGTGACGACGTCTTGTGTCCTACCGCCGTCTGCTTCTGTGAAGATTTGAACAAATTGTATGTTAGTAGGCATTGGGTTGGTGCCCACCCAAACTATATCAACAACATCAAAGTGTTTGAATTTGAGTAACAATGCAGCATACATGTGGTAATGCTTTTGAGATATGTTCAATGACATCTGAGCATGGCGTATGCCTTTGATATAAGTTATGTTGTTTATTTGTTGGTACAAAATAGGCCAAAAGTAATGGCAGACCATTTTATTTTTAGCCAGAAATCAGGTGTGGATGAACCGGCTGCTAGGCGTGATTTGAATTCTTCATGAGTGCATCTCTATCACGTTGTATTGTATGGCGTGCCTTGTGTTCATGTGATCATGTGACGTTTGTTGATGGTTCAAGTCACGTGATACAAAATGGAGAGTGAACATCTTCTAAACACACTGTTACATATATATTGACAGATCAGAAGTTCATTTCTTCATTACATAACACAATAATATGTTTTGAACATTTCAGCCAATTGGACATACTTTTAATAACCACGACATTTCTATAGCTAGACACGGTTTTATACAACGACATCAACACGTCATGTGAATTACATAGTTAAATCAAAATGAACTGTGTACATATATTTTACACATTTTAATAATAAATTGTTCAGTTATTTTCGGTTTCTGTGATTATCTTTTCATGACTCGAAATCCACATGAACGGGTCTTGCTCTATGTTTTGAAATTTATACCAATTTGTTGATCGTATGTCAGTTATACACGACGAAATGTTTACCTAGTCATTGCTTCAGCATTACGTACCACGGTACGAGTTTACGAAACGTGAGATTGTTCTGTATGCTCCAATTTCGCGTTTGTGTTTAAATTTTCGCTCATCAACTAAACAGCGCTAAGATTACGAACTTGGTAATACAGTTCTTCTTAAGCGACGTATTTTATTTGAATGTTACTAAGACATGTACTATAAAAGTATATACCAGTATGTTACCACAGGAGATTTTCTTTCCATTTTACCCTTCTAGAGTTATCTCCCTTTACCATTCTATAGTTTATGTGTATACATGTATAAAGGACAATATATGAAGGGATTGAATAGTACTATAATTATGTACATATATTAGTCTAGAAGTTCAATGGAAGGGATAAATGGGGGAGAACTCTAGAAAGGAAAAGGGGAAAGAACTCGTGACAATCCCGTAGTTAATAATCCAAGGCAATTGAAAATGAGGTAAAGTTTGAGCATGAATGAAGATCTCAAGTGTATAGCCTCAAACAATTTATTAACATGATATTCTCCAAACTACTGATAAAGTTTCGAAAGTGAATTAGAGGACCAAGTATCTTCGGATATATTGTTGTTTCAAAATAGATCCAATTAAATATAAATTAAGCACATTTGTGTTTTACGTCATTCTTTCTCATACCTCAAGTTTTTGAAATATAAAATTCTGTCATGACTGTACAAAACAGTCTCATGAATTAAAACTGGTACACAGCAGGAAAGTAGGATGGCAAAATTAGAAAAGTCTTTCAGTGTGTACGTCTCATCCGGAATTCAAAGTGCTCA
This sequence comes from Mactromeris polynyma, assembly GCA_032209605.1. Taxonomy (NCBI): domain Eukaryota; kingdom Metazoa; phylum Mollusca; class Bivalvia; order Venerida; family Mactridae; genus Mactromeris; species Mactromeris polynyma. Next base: position 2,304,790 of record JASFXZ010000014.1, read on the forward strand.
ACCGACTCTTCTATTTGAGGGGAAGCACCCATTGTGTACTTGTAGTTGCAAAACCAGATGATGGGAAACGGAAGCCAGATTGTCTTACACAATACAATACAAACTAGGAATAGTTTTGCACGCCGTTACAAAAGATCGATAATTATATGAAAAAGTTAAACGGGAGTAAACTAAAACTAGACTTTTGATAAACTTAATCGAAGTCATATATTTGTTTACAATTAACATTAACAAAATCGCACAATGTGCAAAATCAAACAAATCAGTCAAAGCAGCAAAGTTAGTAGTTAGGCTCTGTGCTGAGTTCTCTCAGCGCCGTCAAGGATGTGTGGAGGAGATGGCTGAGCCCTTGGTGGTGGAGAAGGCGCGAAAGAGATCCTCATCACACCGGCATTTCTGTTGTCGTCTTTTGTTCCATTTTTTGTATTGTCATTATCTCTACGAACTGATTTAATTGGAGGTAAAGGATTTATAGGCAATGGAATGAGCGATCTATTTCTCATTGCAGGTGGATTAATCAGGTCTTTGGTATCATGTTCTCTACCTCTAATCTTTGGGAGAGGTGTAAGCTTATTGTTGTCATTTATCTTCTTTGAACCAAACTTGGTTTTGGGAATTGCCTTTTTCTGAGTAACGCTTTTAATCTGCGGAAGCAACGGTTTGTTTGAAAACGAACTCTTCCCTTCATTACGTGTTTTCATATCACTGGTATTAGCTTGCTTATTACCGACGTTTACATGTGCTGTTACTTTACTCTTCATATCTTTATCTGCTTTTTGCCTAACTGCATTGTTTCTCCCTGTATCAATCTTGCATTTAATCACCTTTCTTCTCTTTTCTTTTGTGCTGTCTCTTCCCTTTCCTCCTTCGTCTTGTTTGAACACATCCCGCTGATGTACATCATCTTCAACTTGCTTGTTCTTAGCAGCTATTTTAGAACTTGCAATTGATTGTTCCAACGAGGCTTTTCCTACTTCACGTTCAACACACTTCCTACCAGTGTTAAGCATAGACTTGATATCTTTATATCGACGATTTATATTCTGACTTGGACTATTATTGTTCTTTACGTTTCTCGTTGGAGTGTATTTGATCTTCTCGTCAGTATTTGCACGAACATTATGCCTTTCACTTACTGATTTCGTTTGAATGTTCATTTGTTTAATACCGTCATTTCCAAAACTCATGGTTTTAGATGCTGATACCAGCATTGGGATTTTTGATCCTCCGAAACTTGTCCCAGCATGGACAAATGGTCCTATCTTCAAACTTTTGAATTTATCAGCTGATACCAGCATTGGGATTTTTGATCCTCCGAAACTTGTCCCAGCATGGACAAATGGTCCTATCTTCAAACTTTTGAATTTATCAGATGATACCACAATTGGGATTTTTGATCCTCCGAAACTTGTCCCAGCATGGACAAATGGTCCTATCTTCAAACTTTTGAATTTATCAGCTGATACCAGCATTGGGATTTTTGATCCTCCGAAACTTGTCCCAGCATGGCCAAATGGTCCTATCTTCATCAGAAGATTCCTCAGACACACTTTAGCTTCATCATCTTCTCCTTGGAGTTCATGCTTATCATACCTAGTTTTCAACTGTGTTATCCCTTGCTCTAATTTCTTCATCCGGTACTCTACTTGACTCTTCAATGCATATATTTTTTCAAGGAACTCATCCAAATCTTCTTTCTGTGCCGCTTTCTCATCCAGCAAAAACTCTACATCTGTTAGTGTGTCAGATTTGCTAACAACATTTATATTATCGCCGTATTCACACTTTCCAAGATATTCTACCAAATCTTCATATTTCCTCACATCAGTTTTCATGCTTTTACGGTCATGATTTATCTTATCTAACTGTGCTTTTAAAAGTCTGTAAATAAAATAATAAAATTAATAAATTGTATTCATTTCATTTACAAATTGAATGTGAATCATCAAATTGTGTCAATGTTCATGCTTACTTATACGTATTCTTAGACGCAAACTGGGAAGTGGTTTATTCTATTCTTATATTAGTTTTCCGGGACGTAGCTTAGTTGGAATTGATTTGTAGGCCTAGTTTTAGGGGGGTTCGGGGGCATAGTGTTGAAGTAGATCGTCAGAGATCCATTTTGATGTATTTTTTTTTCTTCTTAATATGCTAACAGTAACATCAAAATTATAATCAAATATCTTAGACTTATATGAATAAAAAAATGTAGACCGCTGCCTATATACACGGCCTACAGGAATCTACGCCCATGAGAATAATACATTGAACCATAAATCAGGTCTGTACACAGGATGATACTTTTCTTTCCAAATCTGATAAAATTGTATGCATTGCATCGGTCCAATTTTTTCCAAGATATGAATATTTGTACCTGTCCTGCCTATCAATGATGCTTAATCTTGATTCCACCAGTCTTGGTTCTATTTGTTGTATATCTTCAAACTCGGGAAATCCATTCAATCTACTCCATACATCTAATTCTGCGGCAAAGAAAGAAGCATGTTTAGTTTCAATAAATATACCAAAGTTTACTAACTACAGTTCTTAAAAGTCTTCTTGATAAAGTAATTACACGCGGAAACATTGATATTGGAGTGGAGTTCATCTAACATATCACATCCACTTGTAACAATACAATAGGCCTACAATGCAATACATTTTATATAGACATTCAACATTTTACTAAGTGTTTTTGTCACATATATAATCAGTGAGATGGAAATAGTCATCAGAGGCATAGCGAAGATTTTAAATGTACAGTTACAAAAAAATCAGACAAATATTTAACACAAATAGTAATATAAGTACAGTGTAGTTTTCACAGATTTGTGCGGGGCTCGAACTCACGACCTATCAGGAGTCATGCGTTCTATCCCTACACCACTGCGCATCCTCTTCCAAAGTTCCTCCCCCTGAATAACTGTGCCCCCCTCGACCACTGTGTCTCCCCGTCGACTACTGTGCCTCCCCTCGACAACTGTGCCTCCCCTCGACCACTGTGCATCCCCCTCGACAACTGTGGCTCCCCCTCGACTACTGTGCCTCACCATATGTAGCATGTTTATTGCAACGGCATACGAACCAGAACGTCACGCCGGCAGCACTTTTGAACACAGCATAACTGTTACACATGGTTCTAAACGATAAAAAAACTTACTGTATGTGTTGGTTTCATCAGCAGCCGAGATGAGGACGGGTAATGTTACCACATGTACATCTTCAACTGATGACGTCAGTGTCACGCTGAATGACTTTGGTTTCATACTGGATGAACCGGAAGTCGTGTTTATTGCTTGGCGTTCATGCATTACGCTGTAAATCAAATAAAAAGGGAAATCAGTGCTAAGTACAGTAAAACCTCAATAATAAGACCACCTATGGGACCCCTGAAAATGTTCTTCTTATTGAGATGGTCTTTGTATCGAGGTTTAATAAAGATCAAAACCGTGAAAATGAACATGAAGAATGTGTTCTTAAATTTGAGTTGGTCTTATTATTGAGATAATCTTTAGGTGAGGTTTTCTGTATTACAAACTTAACTCAATCCTCAATACTTTAACTCAAAGACTAGATTCACATTTAACTCTCAAAGAAAGCGGATCACGAAGATATGTACTAGCTCTTATAATACGCTTTGGTGACCCTTAGAACACAAATCTCCCATTTCACAAACACAGGTCTTGTTTTATTCGCACAGTAAAACCCTCTGTAATAAGACCACTTGAATGGGACCCTTGAAAATGGTCATGATATTGAGGTGGTCTTAATATTGAGGTCGTATAAAGAGTTCATATTCCACATATACTCGCCACTCGTTGAATACCCGAGACATATACAGTATAACCTCAATACTAAGACCACCCTTGTGACCCTCGAAAACTGGTCTTGATATTGAGGTGGATTTAATATTGAGGTTGAATAAAGAGCAAAACAGTGAACATGGACATGAAAATTGTGGTCTTAATTTTTGAGTGGTCTTATTATTAAGGTGGTTTTTAAGTGAGGTTTTACTGTATATACACTACTGCGCTCTGTGATGTTATATGCATCGAATACGTCTTTAAGTTTTATAATTATATTTAGAATTTTAAATCATGACACATCTATTGTTACGTTATAACTTTTTGCGATTGTATTTTGCAGGAAAATGTGGTTTGAAAACATAATGTTAACAGTTTACATTCAATACTGTATTTCAGTTATGCACGGCAGGTACATTTAGATTAACCAGCATTCCTTGGTTATGACATAGATCTCAACTGTTCTGACAACGGATACAACAACTTCCCTACATGAAACAAGGTGGAAGCCAGAATAGCCTATCTGTATGTAAATATAGAAACAGAGAGACTAGTTTCGCTTTCATCCGCTGATGTAACGGTCAAAATATACTTATGCACTAACTTCAAACATTCCATGTCAGACCTATAACAGCTTAGGTCATCAAGGGTCAGTAAAAGATATAGTTATTGTAATACATCTGTAAAACGACGTTAAAACTCCCCCGAAAGATATTTCCAACAACGATCTTACCTCTATGTTGAGAAGTGTTCAACATTTTTGGGTTCATTATTAAGTTAAATTAAAAAATACACTCTAAAATCTTTCTCTGTACGTCGTTAACAAGCGCCAAAGTAAACCGGCGTCGTTACTAATGACGTTATGACGTCATAATGTCAACAACAAGGTCAACGTATGTTCGCTTATCTTCGGGTAATTCCGTAAACGATCGGTCTGCATTGTTGAAATGAAAAGTATTCAAATGAGACATGAAACGTGTGCTATTTATATTTATAAGCCAGTTTACACACATGTAATACCTTTTCATCAATTTAAAAAGAGGTGCGATACAAAGATACTAATTCGGTGTATTTAAGTAACCACGTGTATACCTGACTCAATTGAGATAAAACAATGGGTGAATTTGTGATTGTAATAGCGGAATAAGACTTGTCTCTGTTATTGACCATCAGGGTACCCAGTCCGGTGCTAATCTAGCCAATCTATCTCGAAAGCCAGTAACCTAGTCTGGTCAAAGTACTGAATTTTGCGTACGAGAATACAGTCTGGTGAAAGTGTTCCATCTCACACACCAGGGAACCAGTCTGGATTACGAGGTATATCTCACTCATCAGGGACCAAGTCTGGTTTAAGAGGTCTATCTCACACACCATAAACCCAGACTGGATTACGAGGTCTATCTCACACACCATAAACCCAGACTGGATTACGAGGTCTATCTCACACACCATAAACCCAGACTGGACTACGAGGTCTATCTCACACACCATAAACCCAGACTGGATTACGAGGTCTATCTCGCGCACCAGGGACCCAGACTGGATTAAGAGGTCTATCTCACATATCAGTGACCCATACTGGATTAGGAGGTCTATCTCGCACAACAGGGACCCAGACTGGATTAAGAGGTCTATCTCACATATCAGTGACCCAGACTGGATTAAGAGGTCTATCTCGCACAACAGGGACATATGCTGAATGAAGAGGTCTATCTCGCGCAACAGGGACAGATGCTGGATTAAGAGCTATATCTCGCACACCGGGCACCCTTACTGGATTAAGAAGTGTATCTCGCACACCAGGGACCATGACTGAATAAGGAGGTCTATCTCGCACACCAGGTATCAATACTGGATTAAGAGGTCTATCTCGCACACCAGCGACCCAGTCTGGATTAAGAAGTCTATCTCACACACCAGGAACCCAGACTGGATTAAGAGGTCTATCTCACACACCAGAACCCCAGACTGGATTAAGAGTTCTATCGCACGCACCAGGGACCCAGGCTGGATTGAGAGGTCTACCTCACACACCAGGGACCCAGACTGGGTTAAGAGGTCTATCTCACACACCAGGGACCCAGACCGGATTAAGAGGTCTATCTCACGCACATGAGACCCAGACTGGATTAAGAGGTCTATCTCACACACCAGGGACCCAGACCGGATTAAGAGGTCTATCTCACGCACATGAGACCCAGACTGGATTAAGAGGACTATCTCACGCACATGAGGCCCAGACTGGATTAAGAGGTCTATCTCACACACCAGGGACCCAGACCGGATTAAGAGGTCTATCTCGCGCACATGAGACCCTGACTGGATTAAGAGGTCTATCTCACGCACATGATACCCAGACTGGATTAAGAGGTCTATCTCACACACATGAGACCCAGACTGGATTAAGAGGTCTATCCCACACACCAGGGACCCAGACCGGATTAAGAGGTCTATCTCACGCACATGAGACCCAGACTGGATTAAGAGGTCTATCTCACGCACATGAGACTCAGACCGGATTAAGAGGTCTATCTGACGCACATGAGACCCAGACTGGATTAAGAGGTCTATCTCACACACCAGGGACCCAGACCGGATTAAGAGGTCTATCTCACTTACATGAGACCCAGACTGGATTAAGAGGTCTATCTCACGCACATGAGACCTAGACTGGGTTAAGAGGTCTATCTCACACACCAGGGACCCAGACCGGATTAAGAGGTCTATCTCACGCACATGAGACCCAGACTGGATTAAGAGGTCTATCTCACACACCAGGGACCCAGACTTGATTAAGAGGTCTATCTCACGCACATGAGACCCAGACTGGGTTAAGAGGACTATTTTAAACACCAGGGACCCAGACGGGATTAAGATGTCTATCTCACACACCAGGGACCCAGACTGGATTAAGAGGACTATCTCGCGTTCCAGGGACCCAGACTGGATTAAAATGTATATCGCGCGCACGAGATGCCTAGTTTAGTCTTAGCAGTATACCCGCGAAATGTCGCGAAGTTCACAGGAACAGGAGAAAGATAGATGAAAGAATGTATGTGTCCTTTAAATACGCTCTTATCTAACATCACTCTGTGGTTATGAGTGGATCACAGTTTTTGTTAGCCAGGATAAAAAAGGAAATCGTTTATATTGGAGGATGTGTGAAAGAGAGAATAAGTTGCTACAGGGAACGCCAGATAATCAAGAATATGCCTCCCCACACAAACCTCCGGGAAAACAACAGTTCACAAAGCATCAGGCATTGAGGTGGTGCAAGGGTAAATATGCAAGGGAACAGACGCAAGGAATGGTATGGCCGACCATAAAGGACAACTAATACTAATACTGTTTAAAAAGTAGTTTAAAATTCGGTAACGATAATAAGTATGTACGTATGCTGTATGAATAATGACATCACTTTTTGTCTAAAGCTTATAAAGAGTGCAAGTTGCATCAATTGTGGTTCAAACTTTCCGTTGCGATAAATCCATCACTCCGTATGACTGTCTGTGGTGTTATAAACCATTACTTGCGCCAATTTTAAGGATTGTGAAGTTGTTCTTTTGGCTGTAGTTGATAGATTGTGAGTGAAGTAAATGAACGAGGGAAAGTGCGCCCGATGTAGGGCTCGAACCCAAGACCCCTTTAAAACTAGTACAGCGCTCTACCGAGTGAGCTAACCTTGCGGTCGTCTTATCCCACAACACTACTCTCCTCCCCTTCCGGCTTTTGAGGCTCAACTACCATAGGTCGTCAAACATCACTGTCACAATTGGAGTAATTAAGTCAAGGGAGAAAAATTCGGCTGATGTGAGGCTTGAACCAATGATACCCTAAACACGAGCTAATCGGGCGGCCGTCTAACCGCACACCAGTGCCATAGATTGATAGTAGATTCATTTTAATGGTGTCTAGTGCTCAATAGATGTCCGCTCTAGAATTTCATGTTTGAGTTTGTTAAATATGTCTGGTCATATAACAATGTGCAATGTAATATATTCGGTGTACATGTAATCTTATTTTCAAAATTTTACAATTAAAAGCAAATGATTAAAACAGCTGTAGAACCCACAACCCCTCAACACCAACACACTGTGCCCCACCGACTGAGCCAATCCGGCGTCTGTCTTACTTACACAACTACAATACGCACAACCCCTCAACACCAACACACTGTGTCCCACCGACTGCGCCAATCCGGCGTCTGTCTTACTTACACAACTACAATACGCACAACCCCTCAACACCAACACACTGTTCCCACCGACTTACACAACTACAATACGTTTATACGACTGTGACTTTCAAATAACATTGTCATTTTCATAAATAACAACTATTTTGTAGTATTCAAAACTATTCTGAATATGTTTGTTAATTATTTATACTCAGCAGAACATTCAGTTTAAACTTTTTCACACGCTGAAAAAATACAGTAAAACCTCAATTAAAGACCCCCCATATATTTAGACCACCTCAAAATTACGTACACACTTTTAAAGTCCAGTTCCAATGCTTTTCCTTATTCAACCTAAATATAAAGACAACTTCAATAAGAATACCAGTTGTCAAGGGTCCCGACAGTGGTCTAATTATTGAGATTTTACTGCACGTATTTTGCCTGGTCCATTCACCTAATATATCAAATGATTCTAATTATTACAACTTACCTTTCTTTGAGTTGTTCTTGTTCGATTTCTCCGGCATTGGTTCTTTCCTTGATCGATAAACTTTGCTGCATATATTTGTGTGACTGTCGCTGTTAGACGCCGCAACAAAAGTGACGGTGTTACCGTTAGCGATAACGTCATGACGTAGAGCTATACGAGCGTCACAACTATGACGTCAATGACGTTATGCGTTTCTTATGTATACCCGAAGTGCAATATCACTTCCATATATGCCCCAATGAAGCTTGTGAAGTACATCAATGGGGGAAAAGAGCGCCCGATGCGGGGCTCGAACCCTAAACCCCCGAAACACTACTACGGCGCTCTATCGAGTGAGCTATCAGATCGGCTGCCTAACCCACACCAATATACTCCTCCCATTTCCGACATTTGAGGCTCAGCCACCGTGGGCCGTCAAACATCGCTGTCACCATTGAAGTAAATCAAGGATAAAAGTGTTATTGATGTGGGGCTCGAACCCACGACCCCCGTAACACTAGTACAGTGCTTTACTGACGGAGCTAACCAGGCGGCAGTGTAGCCCACACCATAGTCCAGCCACGGACGTCACATCTCTGTTACGAACGACGCGTGTAAAAGTCGGAGTACAGAGACATGTATGCGGGGCTACCCACACCACTACACTGGAAAGTTAATGAACACCACCATTACACAATTGTATAGCTTTAAATTGTTTACACTTTTTATACGCTTTGAATGGATCATGTTTTCGCTTTTATCAAGGTTATTTTATAAATAAAAAATATGTCGTGCTATCAATAATATAGACATTGAGGTGGATTTGCGTATCAAATGATAACTTTAATTTGTTTTGCAACATAAATATGACAACTTGAATGAATGGTGTATCTAAGGTCATACGAGACATTTTAAAAATCACTTTTTATTGTGGGGCTTCGTGATATGAAGGAGACAACTTTAATCATCATTTATTGGTGAGGATTGTGTTTCAGGATACAGGAGAGGCAACTTTTTATATACTTGTATTCTAGAATCATATACAACAATTATATGAAATTCGAGTTTTTTTATATATATAATGGAATTGGCCTTATTACACCGATCAGCTGTTGGAAGCAGGAAAAGGTTCGTGTTCTGTCTTGTGATTCCTATACATAGTTCTCACATCTACAATATTTACCTCCCTTGTTCTGAATTGTCGGCCATTTTGAAATTAGTCGTATAAGGGGTTATCAGTTTTGCCTATCAAAATGACCGACAGTTAAGAACAAGGGAGGTAAATATTGTAGATGTTGGAGCTATGTATTCCTCAGACCTTGTGACTAGTTCCTATCTCCAAAACTAAAGAGCACTTATCAGCCAGAGGTTGTCTACAGACATTGGGATCTGCGGCTTATCAGTGTATGTTTGTTATTCCTACAGCATTTTGAAAGGCCCAGCAAGACTACCACCAGGTAACTAGTCTTGGCCACAATGTTCATACAATTGAGGTTTTGACACCTAGGACATCCCTGCTCAATGATTTTCACACACATATGGGACAACAAATTTTGCAGTTGGCGTAAAATCAACTGTGTGAGCACTTGCCCTCGCCTCAGCCAAGCAAAACAAACTACTCAAACGATACTGACATAAAGTATCATGATTTTCAGGCAGAGTTTCAATACATTGATAGGTACATTACTGACATTGGCAATGTTTTCCACCATTCTACAACAACTAGTACATCCGTGATGCTTAGAAGTTTTCTTTGCTACGAAGCAAAACAACAACAGCGGCTTCAGAAGCAACAACAACAACAACAACGGCTTCAAAAGCAACAACAGCAACAGTGATATTTAAGTACTTTATTACATTATGTCTGTTTCATGAATGTAAAACTAGAAAGTAACAAATTTTCAAAATAGAAACCAAACCATTCATAATACAAGTTGCATTTTCTGTTCAGAAGTCATATCAAAAAAGAGTTTAACAGTTTCCCAGCAAAAAGGGGGCGTGGTAGTGTGGTGGAAAAGGTGCCCACTGCTTAGCCTGTGGTTGGATGTTCGAACAACATAAATGTCACAATCTCTGAGCTGTGCTGTGACAAGCAGTGTGATCAACTTAAATAGTTTGGTGTAAAATCCACTCAATATTCCAGCCGAAGTCGGCCTCTTTCAAGAGCACTAAACACTGTTATAACACAATCTCAATATACCAGAGTTATAACACAATATCAATATACCACAGGCTTTGGCCAAAATATTGAGATTTAGTAGATTTTTACTCAAAACATTACAATGATCACCTTTCTGAGATATTTCAGCAACTAGAAATTAGACAAGTGTTTCAGCGTGAAACGCAAAAGGAAATCAAAATAATATTTCATTTAGATTTTTTACGTTAGCGATACTCATAATATTTCATAATAGATAAAAATTTAGCAGTAATACATGTCCGTTAATACTGAATTTGAACGTTCTATACGGTAAAAGATCAGTTGGCAAAGACATTTTGACTAAACAATGCAAGGGTTTGATCTTTTAGGTATGAATATACTAAGGTTTCTTCAATAAAAAACAAAGTGACCAATTAAAAATTGTGCATGTGTGGTTTAACTATAATTATTTAAAATGTCACATATTACAAAATGTACACAACTTATAGTAACATAAACTTGTTGTAATGGTGGTTTATACATAAACAGCCTGGGTTAAGGGATTTGTACAGATATTAGGGTGGGGGAAGACTCCAGGTGTTTCCCTATCTCCAAACATTTTGGGCAAAGGTAGGAACATGCGACCTTCCGTAAGTCAGCTGGATAGCTTTCTCACTAACAAATTCTACATCCCGGCTGGGATTCGAACCTGCAATGGTGAGGGGCCAGTGATTTGAATTCACCATCCATAACCGTTCAACCATGGAGGCCCCATATTTACAAAGTGAATCAGTTTAAATGTTAATGATGTTAGGTCCAAGCATAAGCAGCGACAATTGTTGTATTAAGAACATTAAGTATGCCTGCAATCATTCCAGTGTAATTGATATGATATGTTAAATACTAATTCAAGTTCTTCAACTATTGGAGTAGTTACACAATATTTAAAAATCTCAAACACTCATAAACAGATATAATCAGCTAAGGCTCACAGCCAATAAAATAAGCCCAATAAATTTCAGCCAATCAATGGTAACAAAAGGACAGCCAATCATTTCTACCAAATCTCACACCAATTTAAACTATCAAGTAGATGAGTGCTTTCTACACAACAGAAAGATCAGCATATTTTGATTACAAAAAAAAATCTAAACTCCTTTGCCAGTACTGGGTATTATATCATGGAAGAAAAACCGTAGATCTTCTTCAGTTTATACCGATTAGATAATATAATTACATATAGTTTACTCTTATCTAATTTACATCATGAAAGAAATGTTTTAAAAATGTGAAGGTCGCAGTAAGGTAAGATTCCAACCCGCAATGTTCACATTCGGAGTCAGATGCTCTACCATGTACCTTTATGCTCCCCTTTTGACTGTTATATGCTTATAGAGACACTAGTTGGGACACAGGACATTGTCATGAGTTATTTCCCTTTACTTTCCATATAAAGTTCACTCCCTTTGCCCCTTCTATATATGAATATATACTAGTATATAGGGAGAGAACTCTAGATGGTAAATGAAGGGAAATAACTCGTGACAATCTCCTGTGAGTTGGGATACATCCAACTATTTAGTTCTACTGTATATCCAATCACATGCCCCTTCTGTGCCTGGCATTATAACAGATACTACCACCAGCACTCTAATCGTATATTATACAATTATTAATACACCTACATGACATGATACACGGTACTGACCAAAGGGTCTTGCAATTTACATAAAACATCTATGATCTAATTCACAAACAAGACTACGAAATGGTTTAGATGGTAAGGGAATGTGGGTATGACAGTGAGAAAACTTGAACGACGAGGTAAGTTAAAATATGATATCAATAAACATGATAAAAACAAGCGGGGAAAACATGCGTTTCTAAACTAGCTATGATGATAGCTCCACTGACTAACACGCTAGTACGGTAAGGATTAACGAGAGCCGCTGCATGATCTCCAATTTCTTCTTCAAGTGATGTCATTTCCTGAAAACGTCACGTGACATCACCATGTACTGACAGTAAGCAATATTTGCCCTATATGGCAATATGAAAAAGAAGTGACCATCTAGTAAATATTGTTTCCTGCTTGCAAATAGTGACATCAAATGTTGCATTTTCTTTAAATGACGTCACTTACAGAAGAGGTTGTAAATCCCATAGCAGCACTCAATTATAATAATATTATAGGGGACTTTGTGTCACTATTATTAGGATCTCAGGTTGCAAAACTTGGGGGCAAGCCCCTTGTCTTAAGTCTCTTTATCATTCTCAACTCATTTTGGCCACATTTATACACCTGTGCTCTATGTTTAAGTAGGCATTCAATGCATTTATCTATAAACGTCTTAATGTATGACTAATTTCATAATATTAGCACAATAATGCCGAGTTAAAACATTTAAACAACAAGAGTGGCAAACTGTCACAAAATACGCTTGTCCTAAGTCAGAGTTAACACAAGATAAATTTTAGATAATTTCTAAAACAAAAGGGTGATAACTCCTGAGTGACTCGAGCGATATGGCTGGTTATTGAACTTGTCTGAGATATTATGCCCTTACACATTCTGACCAAACTTGGTGATGATTGGACAAATGCTTCTAAAGTAATTAATCGGACAAGACCTATTTTACTATCAGACTTATAATGTTTGTGAACAAGGTCCCAGACATTGGATATTTGTAAAGGTGTTTGCGAGATATAAAAAAACAACATTTATATCACAGACAATATTACAGCAGTGAACAAATATGTATATCACTTTCCTATGGCAAACATCGCAAATAACAGGGCAGCGTAAATACGAGTGGCAGTCCTAAAAATTTCTACAATGACTCCCTTTTTCAAGCGAACAAGGTTCCCTTAAGTTTTGTTGCAACTCTATAGAACTGGATAAGCTTATAATCAGTCTGAAATGATCCCTGACCTGATATGTAACATACAATCACCGGTACTTATATAAATATACTGTCAAATGTTCTGCTTGAAAAAATAAAAATACAGTAAACCATCGATAATAAGACCACCATTGAGATCCTTGAAAACTGGTCTTATATTGAGGTGGTCTTAATATTGAGGTTGAATAAAGAGCAAAAACTGTGAAAATGCTCTTGAAATTGTGTTCTTAATATTAAGGTGGTCTTTAAGTGAGGTTATACTGTACTTGCAAGTACATTTCTAATACATTATAAATGCACATGTCTGAGAATTCATATCGTACAATGTATATCTTTATATCATCATACTCTTATGTGTTACACTGCAGTAAGTTGTTTGTCATGAAGTTGTTTGTGTAACCTTGTGGTTTAGTTTTGAAAGTATAGACGTTGTTTGTGTAGCTCGATGACACAATGGATGACATTATATCAGTTGTGTACCTTGGGTACACAATGGGTGACATCATATTGTCTGTGTAACTGTGTACACAATGGGTGACATCATATTGTCTGTGTAACTGTGTACACATTGGGTGACATCATATTGTCTGTGTAACTGTGTACACATTGGGTGACATCATATTGTCTGTGTAACTGTGTACACAATGGGTGACATAATATTGTCTGTGTAACTGTGTACACAATGGGTGACATCATATTGTCTGTGTAACTGTGTACACAATGGGTGACATCATATTGTCTGTGTAACTGTGTACCCAATGGGTGACATCATATTGTCTGTGTGACTGTGTACCCAATTGGTGACATCATACTGTCTATGTAACTAGGTGACACAATGGGTCACTTCATCTTTTTTGTGTAATTGGGGACACAATGGGTCATTTCATCTTATTTGTGTAACAGGGGGACACAATGGGTGACCTAGTCTAATTTGTGTAACTGGGGGACACAATGGGTGACCTAGTCTAATTTGTGTAACTGGGGGGACACAATGGGTCATTTCATCTTATTTGTGTAACAGGGGGACACAATGGGTGACCTAGTCTAATTTGTGTAACAGGGGGACACAATGGGTGACCTAGTCTAATTTGTGTAACTGGGTGACACAATGGGCGACTTCATCTTACTTGTGTAACTGGGGGACACAATGGGCGACTTCATCGTACTTGTGTAACTGAGGGACACAATTGGTAGCAATATCTTACTTGTGTAATTGGGGGACACAATGGGTGGCTTCATCTTACTTGTGTAATAGGGGGACACAATGGGTGACTTAATCTTACTTGTGTAACTGGGGGACACAATTGGTGGCATTATCTTGGTTAGTGTAACGGGGTGACAAAAACATACATGAAAACGTTTTATAAAAAATACTCCATGTATGATTTTCACAACTTGAAAGTTTTTTAGTCTTTTTAAAACATGTGCATCAAGCAAAAGCATCTAACAGCACTCAAAATCATGAACATACCAAAATAATCTTGATGAGGGTAATATGCAAAAATATGAAATGTAAAAAAATAAAAATAAATTTAATGAGGTCATCATTAAAATTGAAGTGTCGGAATAAATACACAATCCAGCTGCCGAACATCGTATTGATTGCCATAGACAATGATGACATGAATAAAGATGTAAAATGCACATTCGAGGCATTTGATGCTGAAAATTCAAAAATGTTTTTATTGTGATGTTACTGGCCGAGTAAAACATAATGACACTTACAGCAGATTCAACACATTGGGTTGATATGATGTTTGATGTCACTTGGTATCTCAAAGATAAATTATTCCCACTTTTCTGCAGATTTTACTAATTAGGTTAATTAAAAATAGTCTTTGACTTTAATGGGAATCCCATTATAAAAATGTATCACTAACATGCATAATTATATGCAAGATTTTGTGATTGAAAACAATATTATGCAGTGATCTTTTATGACAAATTTTATCACATAGTAAAAAGCACACTTTTCTGTGAATTATACACTGGGTTAATCAAAGTCAGATTGAATGTAATTTAATAAAATGCAAGGTTTTGATAGATTTTATTCTCCGAGCTGAACTTTCTGGGACTGTAAATTGTTTGTAGTGATGTATTTCGTTCTCAAATAACATGCCTGATAAGTAAACAATAAGCGCATAAATCTATTAATATACAATATTAATCATTTTTAAACAATTCAAAGTAAATATGAATGCTACTAGCTGTGGGATTCAAGCTAAAATGATGTAATTATGAAATAATTGCATTGAAAAGGTATTTGCAGCCAAGCAGATATGAAATGCATGCTACCGAAACAAAAGGAATTAATTACATTAGAAAACATTAAATTGGAATTCAAACAGGAAATATGACTCATTCTTGTTCATTAACATTTCTCATTTTGCATATGTAAAAAAATGCAACAAGAACAAAAATCACCACAGTTTGATTCAACGGCTATTCCATCACGTTCATTTTGACTATGATTGGCAATCATTGTAAAATTTTGCGAAGAAAATATGCATATTTACTATCCTAGTCGATATATACATTATGTGATGTTCATGAAATATTTGTCCAAGATGAAGCTTCATTAAACAACACATTTCGTCAATATTGGTTATATTCAAGTTTTACAAGGATTTTGTTTACACAGTAGACCAGGTAATATATTTCAAATAAGTTTTGGACAATTGTAATATCGTTACCTTCAACAAATATTTACAGAACAGACACTTAACATCACTGCATAAATATCTAGATACAATTATATCCACATAATTGTACAATAACTAAGCAGCATGTTATCAAATTAAATTGATGTCACAATACGCCTGAAGCATACCACACTATATTGCAAGACAGTAGCAATGTATTGCAATATGTACCACAATATATTGCAAGACAGAAGCAATGTATTGCAATATGTACCACAATATATTGCAAGACAGAAGCAATATATTGCAATACATACCACAATCTATTGCAAGAGAGCAGCAAAGTATTACAATATGTACCACAATCTATTGCAAGACAGAAGCAATGTATTGCAGTACATACCACAATCTATTGCAAGACAGAAGCAATGTATTGCAGTACATACCACAATCTATTGCAAGACAGAAGCAATGTATTGCAAAATGTACCACAATATATTGCAAGACATAAGCTACTTATACTAATCACTCTTGATGACTGCCAACCAGTACTTGCGCCAAATTTAGGAATTGTGAAGTTTGTGATCAAACCCTGCTCTTTGCTGAGTTCTTTTTCTGATTTGAATATTTGTATTAAACACCTAACTCTTTAGATGTGCCGCACTAAATAAAGCATGCATAGGCTAAACAAAGCATTTATCAATCTTACATCAATTTTGACAGGTATTTTTCATGACTAGACATTAATTAATATCATTCTCATTTAAGTTCTCTTACTAGTACAAGGATTTCTTGACTATATTATTCCATATATTTAGAGTTTGTAACCTGAAAATCTGACAGAAAGCAGAAGGAAAATGTATTGAAAAAAAAAAATGGTAGGTTAATTTCATATTGTGGTACAATACAGTTTGGCGGTATATTGCAATACACCGATATATTGTGACACTCCAATGATTATCCATAAACAACTACAGTGAAATGAGCTGCGCCATGAGGAAACCTGTATTAATGATGTTGGTTATCACGTCCAGTATTTCCAAATCAAAGTTTTGACATCACAAACTGAGTGCTTTGTCCGAAGATACTTTGGAGGCTTACTTGTGATTTATAGTATTAAACGAATGAGGACATATTTGCATAATTTGTTTTTTTCCATTTGAAGAGCAGAAGATTTTTTAAGAATTATGAACAATCTGATGTGATATGATCAATTAGTAGCTTACTTTTGCTATTGGAATTGCTATTAAAAGAAAAGTACACATCCGATTGTAATACTTTTGGTATCAAATAAAAGTTGAAATAGATATGTTAGAAAATGTAAAAACCTGAAAATGGACTTTTTGGTCAATAAAACAAGTTTTGTCGTGGTGCAGCTCATATATAAAATATTCAACAATAGTAAAATGCAAATTTTGAGTTTAAGCGCAAAACTACTATAACTGTTATTTTGACCTTTGAGTTACCATAGTTATGTGCCAAACCCTCCAAATGTAGAAAACCTTAAAATGTTATTTTTTGAAATACACTCGTTAAAAGTTCTCATATTTGTGACAGCAATAAAACGTAATAAATATACTGACACTTTTTTGTCTCTTTTACAGTGCACTTTCTGAAAGATTAAATTGAGTTGTTGCTCTAAGAATGAAATTAATTCAAAGTTACAAAAAGAAAAGACCACTCCTTAGTAATATTTAAACTAAAAGCAAAAACAATACACGATTCTTTATATATCGCCAATGACTTATGATTATCAGAGTACTAACAAAAAGAGTGTAAACAAATGTGAACTTTCCGCCAAAAAGTTAATATTTGTATTTTTAAGATATTTATAGACAAAAATGTCACAAACAAAATATTCCAAAGCTATGGCACAATCTTTTTAACGCATTGTTGTATATTGAAGTGATTCGTTACAAAAAAGTGATAATTAATAAATTTCTCAAAAATGTTGATAAATCATTGATTGACCTCCGGGGTCATTAACAAACTTTATAAATCAAACAGGGCACATCAATAAAATAATTTTACTCAAAATTCTGTAAAATACATAAAATGGTATGAATACAATTTTAAATGATTTCTCAAAATATTTCTATAAATTAAACAACAAATATAAATTGTTCTACCACTAACAAACACTTTTCAACCAACACAGTCTGACCTCACTAAGAACCACAAATGGTTTTCCTACAGTAAACTTTCTCCTGTTAACATTAAATACATGATAATAAACTAAAAAATAATATTTTGTTTAGTAAGATATTCACTTAAACACATTTCAAAATCTCTTAATTTCTTAACCATACAAGTCATAAAAAATTTGCGAAATTGAATTCTAAAATTTAATATCAAACAGTAACTACATAAAGTCTCATCTCTGCATTCTGGCATTTCAAAGGGCCAAAATAGGGGCCAGTAATCAACAATCTTTCTATGATACATGCATAGAATCTTGCTACAGTTTATCAATAACATTATGATATATTTTCAAACACAACAGTCACTATGCTATGAAATATCAAAACAAACTCCGACTATGACTGAACACCATATATCGTCCATTTTCTTGCATGATATATATATCTCCAAACCAACCTGGAACAAAAATGGTAGAAATCTAAAAGCATTTAAAATTTTGAAATTATCTTTATGGTATTATCCTGTACATTTCCATGTATACTAATAGGCCAGTCAAAATAAAAAAATTGGGGGAAAAAAATGCACAGGAATAATTTTAGTGGATTTGTGTCATATAAGGCATCACATTTACCCAAAAAATCACCTTTTTAACTGCATGATATTCTGAACCTGAGGTATGTTGTAGAGCAGTTTAATATCTATTAAATACAGTTATTGAGGTAAATTTATAGCTAAATTTCGTCGAGTTATTGAAAAACTCCAGAAATTCCCACTTTAATTTGTTGTTTTTTTCACCATTTTACCCCAAAAATCACTGTTCACAACATATGATGTGTCATTACTTAAAGTATGTTATGGTGCAACATAATGTCTATTAAAAACAGTTATTCTGGTATTTTTATAGCTAAATCTGATTTTGATATAGTCAAATTCCAGAAATTCATACTTTTTTTACCTTTTAGTACATTTTACCCCAAAAAAAGCATTTCACACCATAGGATTTTCCTATACTTTTTTTTCCTTACACAGCAGATATTAAACAATACAGTAGAATGACTGGACTATAACATACATACAGCATAATTAAAAACTCTTATATTGAACACAAGTTCGGTTGACTAAAACTACGCTTTACACGATCTAATTTCGTCATTCCCAACGAGTTTGAGCCAACGAGAGTCCACTGTAAAAGTAAAGTACTAATTTATTATAGTGTTATCCCTACTTAAAGGGCCAGCCATTTCTGACTTACGAGACACCTACTTTCTGAGCGCATTTACTTCCCGATTCCTATCCTTTCATGCCAGACACCAGGGCAGGTAGGCACACAGTAACAAGTGATAACTAGCTGGCGGCTCACCAACCAGCCATATCAGAACGGACCCCTACCGGGATTCAAACTTCGATCTCCTGCTCTCAAGGCAGATGCCTTAACCACTCGGCCAAGGGAGATGGTATATTATATATAATATTCAATACAAATGCAACAGGTTATCTTAACACATTTCTTTTGTTTTCAAAAATCTGCATTAAATGCTGTAATATTCTACTTTGTGGGGGGGGGGAGAATAGACACATTGATATAGAGGGAATAGCAAAATACTACTGTAATTTTTATTTACCATAAGTGACTTCAAATAGTTGTTTGTAAAACAGTATATAGTACCTGGATTTATGACAGTTCTCCGATGGGTGCATTTTCCAGCCACAAATTATGCATGAATATATAAAGGTCCGTACTTAATGATACCTGCAAAAAGCAAATGAAATATTAAGACACTGAAATAAAGAAAATGCTGAATAGTAGAAAGAGCATAACGTTAATTTTATACAAAAACTGTCTAAAGATAGTTCCCCATTTACAATATTTACCTCCCTTGTTCTGAATCGTCGGCCATATTGATAGGCAAATTTCCTTCAAGTTTATGGGGAATATATTGTAAACTAAGATTAACTAATCTGATGTATAAAAAATAACTTATTCATTATGCTCATGTGGGCAGATGGCTCAGAAAGTTGAAGAAAAAGTGGTTGTCACATGCAAATTCTATTGATATTTTCTCAATTATTAGATATTTTAGAATTACTCCCATAAGTGCTTATCAGTTTTGCCTATAAAAATGGAGGATGATTAAGAACAAATAGACCAGAGGTAAATATTGAAGATGAGGGAATTATCCATTTGACATTAGTTATCAAAATATGACCTTGATCTCTTAGTCATCTGAAAACAATCTAGTTGTTAATTTTACACCAAAACTCTGAATATTTATGGTAAAAATTGGAAACAACAATCCCATTAATACACTTTCAGTCCTATAACAGATATGATGGTATTTATACAGATTTTTATGACATGTGACAATATTTTTTTCACTTCAATAAATACCACTTGTTCAATATGACCAATTGGTAAAACGTTAAAAAAAAACAAAAAAAAAACATTTGCCTTAATTCATACTGGAAAGCTGTCAATTGCTTAAAAAATAACAAGAACATACGGCTAAAAATCAAGGAAATATTTAGGTTCCAATTTATATAATGTATTGAATATTTTCATGAGTCGAAAAGGTGAATCAGTGATTTTAGACATTTGTGAGATGGAAATGTTTGCAAAGCACAGAAATGAGTACTGTTATACTTTTTCAAATAGTCAAGTATGTATTTAATATACTTCTGTGAATGTGCTTGCAGCTTTATTGACACTTTCTTGCAATTTTATCACATTCTTGGCATTGTCACTTTCTTGCCAATTTATCACTTTCTTGCCATTTTGCCACTTTCTTGCCATTTTTTACTTTCTTGCCATTTTGCCACTTTCTTGCCATTTTACCACTTTCTTGCCATTTTATCATTTTCTTGCCATTTTGCCACTTTCCTGCCATTTCCATGTTCCAAACGTCACCACATATACAGTAACTGATTCATTGCAGAAATCAGCAATAATCAGCATAATCAGGGTTCTTCACTAGAATTTGAAAATATGAGTCCAAAAAAAAGATTTTGCCAGAAACAGGAGTCCCAGGGAAAAAATAGCAGTCCAAAAAGCACTAATAGGAAACCTGATAATGCAATTGAACAATTCCTACCTTCCTGTGATAATTTTTAGCTCTTTTAATGTCTCCCAGACGGACATGCCACTTGGCTTTTATTAATGCCTGGGACGGCAGCTTTCAAGCAAATTTTGGAAATTTATTAAGGAAATTTTTTAGTGAAACCAGAGGGTTTGAACCCTCGACCAAAATGTTGTCGGCGTCTAGCACTGAAGTAACTGAGACCGTACCCACTGTGCGACCGAGGCAAACCCCAATACCTACCTTGTATGGTGTAGGGTTCAATGCACGTTTGTGATCCTGTCTCAATGATTTCATGGATAATATTGCTTTGGTACGTAAATCTACCAGATTCGGCATTGGAGCGAGAACCTGAAACATTGACATGACGATCATAAATTTCAAAAGAAACTCGTTTATTCGAATTCATCGGGTCCGAAATTTTATTTTGAACAATACATGGTTAACATGCAGTCATGGCGAATACCCATCTGACAGTCGGACCTGACCGATAAAATCTTACGCGCACCGATTGTCTGTAAATTCACTTGTCTTTCGGACATTTGAACTTTGATTGTGTCGTCAAAAAGGCATTTCGGGAGTGAATGTTAAAGTAAATAATAATTTTTAACTGTTATTTAACAAAATTAGCCAATTATTTGCCCATTTTTGTTTGATTTGTTTACTTTCACTTTGAAATTAGCGGTAATTTTTAACAACATGTTTTCGGTCCGACAAGTTTGCATTCGGTCTGACAAGTTTTCCAAGGTTGTCAGACCGAATGACTGACAAGTCTTGGAAGTCATTCGCCATGACTATACATGGTTATAACCTTGGTCCCTGATCTTAAATTTTACCCTAAGAGATTGGCTGCACGTTCATTGTAGTTTTGTGACCACAGGATCCCAATGCCAAAGTTGTAGATTTATGGAAAAGTTCTGAAACAAAATAACTATAACCTACCTCCCCATTTTTCCAGTAAAGTCTGTGAAGACACTGTACTGCAGCCGGTATCACATAAGCTCTCTTAGATTCCTACAGAGAAAATAAACAAAGAGTATAAGTATGACTAGAAGTGTCCATAGGACCTGTATGCATTCGCTATGGGCTTTTCAAGCGTTATTAACTACAAAACCAATTTTTTAAGTGAAAAGGGACATAACCCCTCAAAAAATTGTGGATTGTACCCAAAATTGAACTTGGCCTGTATTTTATCATCCTATACTTATGTGCTCTGTATGAATTTAATAAATTCATCCTTTCAAGAGTTATTGATAGGAAACCATAGCTTTGCACATGGTTCATATTCAAGTACTTTTCACAGACTTTTTAAGTACTTTTTCCCCATTTTCATCATTGTTGGTGTGTTTGTTATTATTTATCCTTTTCTATCCGCAGCAGAATAATTTAAGGGCAATTTACCAAATTTTGTTCGTTTTTTTCAAAATTCAAGTACTTTTCAAGGAGTTTTTGGCTGTTACAAATTCAAGTATTTTTCAAGGAGTATGCTTCAAAATCAAGGACTTTTCGAGACTGTGCGAACCTTGTTGCATGGACGGGAATGGGTATTCTTGCATACCGGACTGTGATTTCCATCATTTCCAATGGAGCTGGAAAACTTTATCTTACACCCCCTACCCGCCCCCCTCACTCCCTCCCCGCTGTAGGAATAGTCTCGTGCTGATGACGTCACATAATGACGTCAGGTAACATTGAATAATGACGTCAGGTAACATTGAATGATGATGTCAGGTAACATTGAATAATGACGTCAGGTAACATTGAATAATGACATCAGGTAAAATTGAATAATGACGTCAGGTAATATTGAATAATGACGTCAGGTAACATTGAATAATAATTTGAATGAATTTGTAAAATAATAGGTTACTATAAGCAAAAAGCCCTTAGAACATCTTAACTGATTTTCTAACAAATACCCACTGAGCTTATGCAAGGTACCAGCTAAAATAGTATTACATATTTGGTACATAATGATCTGGTTCCTACCTGAAATGGATGCCTACAAAGAACTCTTGTCCCAACTTTAGGCGGATCCTCGTTCGGCTCCTGCATCAAGTCAACAAGGGCGTTGCCTAGTATGGAATGAAATATTCATACATTTCTCAGTAAGCTATTAACGTAGAATTTCCCTAATATATTCCCGCCAAAAACTTTGAACATCGGCTGATATCAGTAAATTTCATGACAAGTCCGAAAATATTCGGAAACGAGTCCGTTGAAGATAGGTTGTTTCTAGTAATCCCCGGAAATAATCGCTATTCAACGAAATCGTCACGGAATTTACTGATATTGTCCTTAAAAAATTGCCTAATGAGGATATGGCAATTAGATAGATTTCAGCATAAGATACATATATACATGGTAATTAAGACAAATATGTTTCATTTATAGTATAAAACACATGAGTAATATAAAAAAAAACCATGCCACACACATCCCTACTAAGGATTACACTAAAAAGAGAAAATATCCCTTATTTCCATTGTGGTCCATCAATTAGACATCATATGAATGCTTTCTGTAAATCAACAACCAGACTGATCCAGTGACCCCTATATAGGCCCCCAACTTTGTTTGTTGGGGTAGAATAAGTTGAATAACAATAATATTATAAACAATATTTGGTTTTACACCATCATTTAAAGAATAATAGTTAACAGGGGTGTCAATGGTCAGTGATGGAGCTGGGAATCGAACCTGCAATCGCTGGATTACAAGTCCAGCGTGTAACCACTGGACCACGGATCCGCTCTCACCTTTTGTCCCTTCTATTTATGTATATATACTACAAGAAGTCTAATGCTTTTCACACCTCACCTCTTTCCATGGCTGAAATCACGCTTCATCAAAATATAACCAACATATGCATCACAATTTACCCATGAATAATTTATCTTTCAAATGACACCTACTTTATGCAAATCCATCAAGAATTGACAAAGTTCTCATCAGAGAAGCATCAAAATGCGCGCTTGACAAAAGTACAAAAATATGTAGTTACAGGACGGGCAACAAAATTAAGACTGACATTATCTACAATAAAATCACCCTTACCATCATGACCAAATAGTCGGTATGCCAGTTTCTTGCCAGGTATGGTAACCTTCTCCACGTCCTCGCTAAGTTTGATACGAGCCTTACTGTTCACCTCTACCAGCTAAAATACAAATTGAGCGCCGATGTTAGATTTCCAAATTCTCCCGTAAGTGATGTCATTTAAAAAAACTGCACATGTGACATCACCATGTACTGACAGTAAGCAATATTTGTCCAAGATGGCAATATGAAAACGAAGTGACCATATGAAGTAAATATTGTTTCCTGCTTGCAGATATGATTAAATGCAATTTAAGATTAAAAGTCTGCACAATTTAAATAAGAGGGGGCATTTCAGACACAAAACATATGGCAGTAAAACCCGAATAATAAGACCACCCTTGGGACCCTTGAAAATTGGTCATAATATTGAGATGGTCTTAATATTGAGGTTGAAAAGAAAACAAAATGGACTTGAAAATTGTGGCCTTATTAATTTTGAGGTGGTCTTAATGTGTGGTTTAATTGTATACAGAATGAAATACGTTACAGAGTTTTAAATTTTTATGTATTAAAAGATGTAGATTTGAGAAGTTTTGTTCAGTTCAGTTCAAACTTATTTATTTTACATCGAATGTGAAACAAGTTCTTACAACTTATACTAATCACTCTCGATGACTGCTTCCTGGCTACCAACCAGTACTCGCGCCAAATTTAGGAATTGTGAAGTTCGTGATCAAACTCCGCTCATCACGGGGCTCAAACTCACGACCTTCGGATCAGGAGTAAGGCACTCTACCCCACGACCACTGCGCCTCGTAAGTTTTGCGAAACCATAGTGTGGAATTATAACATATACTTACAATCAGCATTCAAATCTCAAAATTTACTGGTATGAGTCTGATAGTGATTCATACTGAGAAAAAAAAGTATGATAATGTAAAATGAGTGCTTAATATTCTTTAATTATTAAGTCTATGAAGGGAGTGTGGCACTCAAATAATTACTCCCATATCTCATAATTACCATAAAAAAAGTCTCACGGAAAATGGCCCGAACATAATATTCAGCTCTAATTCGACATTTTCATGCATTGTCCGCACTCTTTCAATATCAAACCAATAAAAGTAAAGTTGTGATTTGAGATTTGAGTGGTAAGTGTAAGTAATCATTATAATCCCGAGCCCAAGGGGCAGTTTTCATAAACAATTTAAGACGGAAACTCAGACTTTAGTCTTTAAAATCTTAAATCTCATTTGTGCTCCTACATTGTTATAACAATACAGACTTGAATACAAATTGGCAAAAGTATATAGTGGGTTACAACAAATATTCAGACAAAATTTTGTTTGTTTAGATTCAATGAAAACAGTAGGCTGGTAAATAAAAGTTTTCCAAAGTCCAAGTCTGAGGTTCAAAATGTTTATGAATAATGCCCCATGTGTCACTAGTAGAATAAATACACAACTCACCTTGTAGACACATCCTAGCGCTGGCTGTTTCTGACATGTCACTAAGTGTGTACCTATACCAAAGCTGTTGATTTCATGACCCTGAGAAAATAAAACATAAGGTATCATCTCTCTGAATTTATTTTTCAACGCTAAGCTTGTTGGACTCTAAATAACTGCACAATAGTAACAATGGTTGGGTAGCATAAAACTGAGAGTTGACATGATTACCTATTAACTGACTTGAATTGTGACTATATGTACCAAACTAATACGGCTGAAGCACAGAGTCTCGATGACAGGACGCTGTCACAATTCTCTCCCTTTATCTCTTCTAGAGTTCTCTCCCTTTATCCCTTCTACAGCATATGCATATAATATAGTACTATATATAAATGAATTGAATAGCACTATATGTACATATGCTATAGAAGGAATAAAAATAGAGAACTCCAGAAGGAATAAAGGGAGAGAACTCTAGAAGTGATAAAGGTAGAGAAATCTAGAAGGAATAAAGGGAGATAATTCTAGAAGGAATAAAGGGAGATAATTCTATGAGGAATAAAGGGAGAGAATTCCAGAAGGAATAAAGGGAGAGAATTCTAGCAGGAATAAAGGGAGATAAATCTAAAATGGATAAAGGGAGAGAATTCTAGAAGGGATAAAGGGAGAGAACTCCAGACAATCTCCTGTGGTCCATACTCAAACATTCAATCAGCATATTTCTGTTACATAGTATCAAGGTCAAATGTTTGAGTCCCGACTGGGAGATGAAGTTGTAAAATCCCTATAATATATGAATGAATAGTTTTTACTTGATGAAAATTTTATCATGATATTAACAACATATTTTTCTAAGTGTGTGTTTCATCAAAAAGTCCTCGGCAGAGAAAACAAATGGGGAGTGTTAAATGTTTTGTTCAGTGTACAAGGTAATTGGGTGATGATTTTTTTTTCAAACCATTTATCATGGAAGCAAAGAAATGAAAACATCTGTGAGGGAGTATAGAGTAGATACAAACAAATAAAAAAAAGCTAACTGAACATTTTATAATGAAATATATGGGTTAAAGCAAAACTAGTCTATCTGCATATGCATATAGAAGAAGATAGACTTGTTTCGCTGTTGTTCTGTTAAATTTGTTCAACAGTTTGGTACGAAATTTGTCACCAGAATTACTGTTAACATATTTGTAAATGAAACTTCACAGTTGTGTTTTATGCAAAAGCAGAGGTTTCTACCCAAAACTGCTTAATTGACCTTGATCTAATACTTTTAACCTTGATCTAACAGTTTGACCTTGATCAAATAGTTTGTCCTTGATCTAATGATTTGACCTTGATCTAACAGTTTGACCTTGATCTAACAGTTTGACCTGGATCAAATAGTTTGACCTTGATCTAACAGTTTGACCTGGATCAAATAGTTTGACCTTGACCTAATGCATGCATTCTGCATGTCAATACAACATGATAAGCATTTGTGCAGACTTATTTGAAAATCTTTAAAATGATTTGAAGCAATCGCCATTTTGTGACAGATTACAGAACCAAAAACAACACGTCTTCCCAAATTTTGATCGACACATAATTATATCAAATATGTCATACCGTCCTTGCAGCTTTACGAAAAGAATCTATCACACATTTTGTAAAACTTGTGCACATAATATAAGTACTCATAGGATAACTTGGTATAAAATGCCAGAAAGCAGTATTGACTTATGTTTATGCAATAAATAAAATCAGAAAAAACATCATCAAACTTGCACAGTACAAACAAACATGTAAACTGCAAAAGTTGTATACATGAATATAAATGTGTGTCATAATTATATACTCACAAACACTAAACTCTGCATTGTCGTTTTAATAGTTAAAGTTATACTATGCTCATTTTTGGTTCATTTGTTTAGTTAACCAACCATGTAAAATATATTTCCTATGGTTAAAACATCACTTAACATGCATTTATAAAGAATGAACTCATAATGTATTAATCCATATTTGATGAAGAAAGATGTTTGAACATCATGAAATTAAAAAACAAATCCAGTTTTTTTAACAATCCGGCTGTTTTACAGGTTTTGACTGTATGTAATATAATATAAAACAGATTATTGGAGATGTTTTAGCCAATGTAACCACAATACTGGATCAAGCCAATTCAAACATTTTATGTTCAGATGAGCCAGATACATTAAATAATTTGAAAAAAAAAAAATTAATGCAGCTTTCACAGGCCACACATTTTACTATATGGTTGAATCCACACAAAGAATTGGTTCTTTTGTTTAACATGACCCAAGTTTAAAATAGCCATTAGCCAAAAGAAACTAGCCAGGAAAATAATGAAAACATGTGCCACATAATGCTTATTTGGATAGGCTTAGAACTTTTAATTAAAGCAATGCCACTTTTAAGAGACTAAGCATGTCAGAAATAAATCATAACAAATGTTGTTTTCTGTATCACACGACTCTTGGTTAAGACATTCAGTAACATGCACATAAAACGTCTAAGGCAAGTTATCTTCATCAACGCTTCATTATCATACCTGTTGATTCAGGGAATGTATAGTATCTTCATTAATATCATTACTGGCGACTATTGTAAGATTCTCAAACCAAGGAATTTCAAACCTGAAGTGGACAATACATAGAAAGCTATAAATAGATTTATTAGCTATAAATAGATTTATTAATGTGCATGTACTAAATATAGAATATAGCATGCTATAAATAAACATCATAATATTATGCTAACAGAGAACATCTTCATAAAATCTACTTGTATTCATGATATAAATAACGACCATGTAACTTTTGAGGCAAACTGAACAAATTCAAGGGCCATAACTTTGACGACTCTGCGGATTACAGATTGTCTATTGACAGTTCCACGTATACATGCTCTAGGCCTTGTGACAATATTGATACCATCTGCCCGGCCACCATCCAAATCGACCACTTTAATATACAGTCAGAAAGGATAATAGATTCTGAAAATCACGCACATAAAAATATGTTTAGTAACTTCATGTGACAGTAACTTACGTTTCTGCCACTTTGCGGAATGTATCTCTGACAATCCGAGACAAGTATGATAAGTCACCACTATCCAATCGTATACCAAGCGCTTGATAGCCGAGCTCGTTCAGAGCAAGGCCCACAGTACAAAAGTTTGCCAAGCCACTCCTGAAATGATAAGTACACTTTCCAATAGACACCCAAAATAGTACAACTATTTGAAAGGCAGCAATTTGCCTTTTATATTATAAGTTAATGTAAGTCAGAAGATTACTAAAACTAGCACTGGACGTATCTAAAAATAGCATTGGTGTTTCTATAAAAAGCATTCGTGTTCCTATTATTATAAATGAAAATGGGAACCATTTATGTATGCCTCTCAAACGGCCACACTACTATAGATGGTACCTGAGTGGTACCATCTAAAAATAGCAAATCTTGAATAAATGAAGCCACTATCTATGTAAAACAAAAAGAAATCAGTTGAGTGGTCAGGTAACTAAGTGTAAGAGTTGTATTTGACGGGTTCATACCTTACCACATCATATGTATCAATAAGTGCTAAGAATCCGTTAGGAAATGCTTGCGCATATGATATAAAAGCTGCTAACTCTCCGGCACTCACTTGATCCTTCAGGAAATCTGAAACATCAAACAGTACAAAATTGAAGCATTAATTGCGACAGATATTTTTTTTAATTTTTTTTTTTAAGATAACTTTTATTTTTAAAGTATTTTACAAAGCAGTGAACATACATAATTTCATAATACAATTGTACATAGCAAAGTTGTGAGTTATCTTATAATTGTATGATGTAAAGAAAAGAATATACAGCGTGTGTGAGTAGAAAATAGAAAAAAAAAGAGCTTTTGATCGTCCAGTCTGCCAAAAAAAACAAAAATCATGCATGATATTTTAAGTATTGAGGTATGAGAACATTCCATTTCAGAATAAAATTATCAAGTTTGTTTTGCATAGTCAACTGATATTCTTATTTGTATCAGCTGATGTCAACGTAATTTGAGATCATTAATGATGTCACATACATGTATAACATCCTATAATTTACTATCAAATATCAACCTCACAATTAACACAGTTTAGGGGGTCGTGGATTCAAGCCCAACATCGGGCGCACTATTTCCCTTGATTTACTTCAATGGTGGCAGTGGTGTTTGACAGCCTACAGTAGCTGAGCCTTAAATGCTGGAAAGGGGAGTGTAGTGGTGTGGGGTTATACGGATGCCCGAATAGTTAAGTTGGAAGAGCGCCGTTCTAGTGTTTAGGGGGTTGTGGGTTTGAGCCCCACATTGGGCATACTTTTCACTCTTGATTTACTTCAGTATTTAAAAAAAAAATCATTGCTCATGATCATTCAACAATCACATCAAAAATACAGGTGATTTCACTTGGGACAGGACTGGTGGTCTCAAAAAAAGATGTTTAACAGTAAAATCATTTGGTCATCAAACAGGAAGATGTCATACAAGTATACAATGTAGACTATATATCAACATTATCAATGAAAATACATAACAATATCTATTGTCCAGGTACATACCTAAGATAGGGGCTAACTTTTTCTGCCATTTTAAACAACATGCTACAAAATCCACATCCTCTTGGGAATCTTTTGGTTTCAAAGACTGAAGTAAAGCATAAAAAAGCGTAAATTTTCTCAATTCCTGTAAAAACACGAGATTGTCTTGAGTTCTCACCCCTTCAATTAGTACTATACATATACTATAGAAGGGATAGAGGGAGAGAACTCTAGAATTTTGTGTGAGCACAGAAACCTTTCGCATTTAACCCACTATGTACACTCAAGCCTCCAATATTCAAGCACATTAGAGAAAGTTTTGAGTGAACAGTGAAGGTTACTGAGTAATGGTTATACTGTTGAGCCCAGCAAAGATCACATGAAATTGTCACAAATTCTCTTCCTTTATCCCTTCTAGAGTCCTCTCCCTTTATCCCTTCTAGATCGAGTACTACCCCTTTGTCCCTTCTAGAGTTCTCTCCGTTTATCCCTTCTAGAGTCCTCCCCTTTATCCCTTCTAGAGTCCTCCCCCTTTATCCCTTCTAGAGTCCTCCCCCTTTATCCCTTCTAGAGTCCTCCCCCTTTGTCCCTTCTAGAGTCCTCCCCTTTATCCCTTCTAGAGTCCTCCCCCTTTATCCCCTCTAGAGTCCTCCCCCTTTATCCCTTCTAGAGTCCTCTCCCTTTATCCCTTCTAGATTCCTCCCCTTTATCCTTTCTACAGTTATCTCCCTTTATCCCTTCTAGAGTCCCCTCCCTTTGTCCCTTCTAGAGTCCCTCCCTTTGTCCCTTCTAGAATTCTTCCCTTTATCCCTTCTAGAGTCATCTTCCTTTGTCCCTTATAGAGTCCTCTCCGTTTTTCCCTTCTAGAGTTCTCTCCCTTTATCTCTTATAGAGTCCTCTCCCTTTATCCCTTCTAAAGTCCTCTTCATTTACCCCTTCTGGAGTTCTCTCCCTTTATTCCTTCTATTGAATATGAGTATATAGTACTATATAATTATGAACAGATAGAATAGTACTTTATATACATTCTATAGAAGGGATAAAGGGAGAGAACTTGTGACAAATCCTTTTTTGTAAGATAGACCTATAGCGTGGGAGATCGCAGGGGAATGATGTATTAAACAGTGTCGCAAATATAAGATGGAATGTGCATAATACAATGTTGCATTAAGTCTGTTATAAATGATAAAGTATGTCATGTAAAATTAGGATTTTAATTTAAGGTAAAACAAGACATGATATTGACTGACAATAAATGTAGGTTGACTAAGGTGAAATTTTAATTACATTCAATTCATTTATTATCATTAATTCATCAAAAAACCTTCCAAATCCCAACTTTGAAAATGATGATCACTTATTACTTCCTTTTTTTTGGGGGGGGGGTCATGTTTTCATTAATTTTGGCAACCAGGCATCCTACAAGCACAATGCCAGTCATGCAGAATTTGGAAAAAAAGAAAGTGCAGGCTGCGACCTACACAGCCTATAAGAATCTACGGCCCTGGTATACAATATGATTATACAATATCTCTTCATATTGACTGGCATTAACAATAACAGACAGACATCAAACACTTATTTATGATCATTAAAGTAAACAAACATGAATCAATCGACCTTCATTCAGGCTCAGAAAATCAATCCTTTTGACGATAAAGTTTCAGAATAGCTGACAGAACACAAAAATCTAAGGTACTCGATAATATGGTGGCACGGAATGGACATTAAAGATACGAGCTGCACCACGATAAAACCTGTATTAGTGACCAATCGAGGGTTCAGCGCAAGACTATACTAATTCCAATTTTATTTATATAGGAGTTAGTATAGTCTTGCACTGAACCCTCGAATAGTCCATTTTCAGGTTTTTACATTTTCTGCAAGATATATGTTTCAACTTTCATTTAATTCCAGAAGTATGAAAAGCTGACATCCACTTTTCTTTTAATAGCAATTCCAATATAAGAACAAGATGCAACAGTAAGCTACAAAATAATGACAGTATTTAACATTTTTGCCAATGCCGATGAAGATGATGATGACACTCAAACTGCAACAGAAGTTGTTAGTTTTTTCGAAACAGACAGATCTAGACCAGCCAATAAGAAAGACATTGAATAAACAGTTTTTTCGAAACAGACAGATCTAGACCAGCCAATAAGAAAGACATTGAATAAACAGTTTTTTCGAAACAGACAGATCTAGACCAGCCAATAAGAAAGACATTGAATAAACAGTTTTTTCGAAACAGACAGATCTAGACCAGCCAATAAGAAAGACATTGAATAAACAGTTTTTTCGAAACAGACAGATCTAGACCAGCCAATAAGAAAGACATTGAATAAACAGTTTTTTCGAAACAGACAGATCTAGACCAGACAATAAGAAAGACATTGAATAAACAGTTTTTTCGAAACAGAGATCTAGACCAGCCAATAAGAAAGACATTGAATAAACAGTTTTTTCGAAACAGACAGATCTAGACCAGCCAATAAGAAAGACATTGAATAAACAGTTTTTTCGAAACAGACAGATCTAGACCAGCCAATAAGAAAGACATTGAATAAACAGTTTTTTCGAAACAGACAGATCTAGACCAGCCAATATAAAGAAAGACATTGAATAAACAGTTTTTTCGAAACAGACAGATCTAGACCAGCCAATAAGAAAGGCATTGAATAAACAGTTAAGAAAAAGTGTTTTCATATTTATATATATATTTATAAAGATGTCAAATTAGTATAAGAATAGTGCTTTGAAAGAAAACAAATTTATCCGTCGATTTCTAAAACAGGTATATATATTTCATACTGAATTAAATGTAAGTATCTGAGGAAACAATGATCCACCAGAATGGATTTGAAATGTTTAGAAAAATGTCTCCTTAAACAAAACATGAACAATTCATCAAAAATGCTTTAATTTACTTCAGAATGGATGTAAACACATTGTGAGGTGGTCAGCCAATGAGAACAGGTGTTATAAAATATTGACCAATAGAAATAATGTACACAATAACTGTATTTTGTTTTTTCAAGTGAAGATATTTAACACATTTTGTCAAAATTGTAAATATTATTTTTACATGTATGTAACATGTTTTCATAAATAATCAGTTCATTTTAACTTTAAGAACACATTGTAACCTTTATTTAACATTTTTATAATGATTTATGGAAGGCCACATGGAAATAAGACGTGCTTTGTATTTGTTATTATTATGTTTTTATATATGTAAATGTAAAGTTTGCTGTCTTTTGTGTTTAACCTTCTGAAAATAAAGCTATTATTATTATTCTCAAACAATTTTGAAACAACTATTATAGAACAAATTTTCTTAAAGGCAAAATCAACAATAACAAACAATTTAACTCCAAATATGATCAAAATATGCAAAACACAGTGCTAGCTAGTTCACTGTAAAAACAGTTTTCAACAGTAAGATTCATTCTTAACAGTAAAGTCTTCATATTGAGGGCCCTATGAATTAACAGACATACTTTAATAATGAATAATTTAGTTATGAAAAATACATAAAATGAGTAAAATTTGAATGTAACTATCGTTTTCAAAGATAATAAGATAGAATTGTTCTCATTTGAACAGTTTTCATCAAAACACAGGTAAGACAGGGAAACCATTTCCAACATTGAAACTGTTTCCAATAAACACACAAACAGGTTAATGGGAAACCAATTCCAACTTTAAACAGTTTCTAATAAAACGCAGGTAAATGGGAAACTGTTTCCTGCATTGAAACACATTCCAACAGAACACAGGTAAGCGGGAAACTGTTTCCATCATTAAAACAGTTTCCAATAAAACACAGGTAAGCAGGAAACCATTTCTAGCATACTTCAACTACTCTCCATAAATTGATATAATTGAGGAAACGCTATCTGTAACTACTAAAATGTTTCAATAAAATACAGTATCTTGTATTTATGACAAAATCAATTTTGTTCGATCAATAAATCTTCCTGGGAGAGACTGGGTAGCAATTATTCCAGAATGGATTCTTGCAAGATAAAAGACTCGACATACATCTAACGCACATACCTTTATACAGAGACAATAGTATTCTGTAATTAAAATCGATAAAATATGATCAAGATGTATGATTACAAAGGTGTTTTACAGAACCATTGAGCGGGTGACCCCCACGCCATCTGCATTTTTATCATTTTTTTAATCTTACAAAGGTGCCATAATACATGTAATACTTTAAAATTTGGCGTCTCTAGTTAAATTTTCTTTGTTTTCTATCAATTGAAAAGCAAATTATTCAAACAATCTTAATCACAGCTGCCCAAGTTCAAAACCAGTACTAGCTGCATAAAGTAATATAATGCTCATTCTTTTTTTACAGAAACAAACATGAAAGTTAAGACATCAATAGTTATTCATACTCAAAGAATACACTAATAATGTATTCCCCTGTATGTGGAAAAAAAGTCGGAAATATCTTTAAATTAAAAAAACTTAATCTAGCAGGTGGGTTTTTTTTACAAGTTTTGACAAGTTTTTTCCGTGCATAAAATGATAAAACACAATTTTTTTAATCAGTAATGCATCATAATTAGAGTGCTGTAGCCATTGTAACAACACTGATTGATGAACATTTTTGAATGATTGATTGATTGATTGATTGATTGATTGATTGATTGATTGATTGATTGATTGATTGATTGATTGATTGATTGAACTCTTCACCTTCAGATCAGTAATCAGGATTATAACAGTTACTTACACTCAGCATTCTAATCTCAAATCGCAAGATTTACTCTTATTATAATTAAAAAAAAAATTAATTCCTTGAATACACTGTGCAATATAACAACACCTATTAGGACCATAGGTCTTCGTAGTTATGGATAGGTTGTTATTATAAACATGCTGTTATTAAGGTCTTAAAAAGATAAATCTAGAAGCGTCCATAAAACACCGATGCCCCCGCTACGGGCTTTTCAGTAAATTGAAGCGCAGATTAGAGGAGTTGGCAGAGTGAATGACTTGCTGAGATCCAGACATCCCACGAAAATTGAGGGTAGGGTTAAGAAAGTGATATACAAGCGTGTAAAGTCAACAAGAAAGCTTAAGAAACATCTCAAAAGCATTGGAGAAGACGAAGCATAATTGTTTAAGGAACATTAAGAAGTGGAAACCATTTAAGAGACAGAAATCCCAATTATTGACAGAAACACAGAGATTGGCATTTGCTAGGAAAAACGAACCTGCAGATTGGGAGAATTTAGTGTTCTCAGTTGAAAGTACAAAATACTTATTACATGTTCCAAATAAACAAAATGACATAACGTGGGGGTCGCAAGGGGAAAATGTACCAGTTGTCACTTGTGCCAAGAACAGTGCCAAGCGTATGATATGGGCAGCTATGGGTGCTTATGGATTGTCACATTTACATATTGTGCCAAGTGGAAAGTCAATTACAGCTGACTTCTTGAAATGGAACTTCAGCTTCATTAAATCATTTAGGTATTCCCTAACAGAACAGAAAAGTTGCTACCCCTCATACAGCTGCTAAAACACAGCAATGATTGAACAATAACATTAATGATTACATCACTAAAGAGGACTGGCCTGGCAATTCTCCACATCTTAATGTCATTGAGAATTTATGGAGCATTCTGGACACAGAAGAGTATAAAGATCCCGCTCCCTGTATAAGACTCATTTATGTCATACTTGGGGTAACATTTCTCCAGACCATCTTGTTTCATTAATTCATTCAAATACCATATTGGTTAAAAATGTCATAAACACTAAAGGTGGTCGGTCTATCAGGATACTGAATACAAAATGTCATCACAATGTGTTAAGTTGTTGTTTATTTATTAGCCTTTTAAAAACAGGAACAAACTTTCTTTACACCCTTTACAAAAGGTCCATAACTCCTAAAAAAAATGTGCAGATTGTAACTGAAATCAAACTTGACCTGTATTTTATTATCCTTTGCTTATGTGCCCAATAAGGACAGATGGAAGGACCTTCAGGGGCAACACTTTATGTCCCTTCATCATTCTTTGAATGGCGAGGGCATAACAAATATTCAAGACTTAGTTATTTTTTTGCATGTGAATGAAGCTTGCATGTTCTGACTTCCATGAATTAATTGAATTAGTTGGTCTAATTGCAATTGAGTTATTGTTATTTAAATAATACATGAAGATATCCTTGTGTACGTCCAGTGCTTAACTATGTAGTCATGTACCCACAGGGGTCAATTATAACATGGTTTCGGACTTGCAATTTAGAGAGTAGCATTTACTCAAGTAGGCTTCTACTTGCATTTTTATTTCAAAAAACAATGGTGCGTAATTCTTCACACACATTGTATGATCATTTCATTTATAATATGTGAAAATTGGCAAAAAATAAGGGACATCTAAGTATGTCTTAAAATTTCCTTTTATGATTACTCATCTTAAACACGCACATAAAACATTTAAACAAAACACCTTCACCTTACAGTAGCGGTTAAATTATATTTGTTTATATGCCACTCGCCGAAAAAAATCAAGTGGCTTTTAAAATTAGTACTCGCATTTAGCAAATTAGCAGGTTTTAACTTTGAGCCCTGACTATTAAGTTTTGAACAAAATTATAACAAAATCCAATTGACCATTAATATATGATTTCGGAAGTATTTTATAGCGAGCATGTTAACATGGAACACTTGATACATACAGGCCTTATCTCTGTGACATTACAAGCAATTAACGTCTAAAACTTAACAAACATACCAAATGGGGAAAGCCAACAAAACTGTCCCTATTAAAATGAAGAAGCAAATATCGTCATGTTTTGTTTCAAACCCAGAAGATTGTCATGAGTTCTCTCCCTTTATCCCTTCTAGAGTTCTCTCCCTTTATTGCTTCTTAGATAGTTTATGTATCTATTGTACTATTCAATTCATTCATGTAACATATAGTACCATATATACATAAGCTATAGAAGGGATAAAGAAAGAGAACTTTATAATGGATAAAGGGAGAGAACTCTAGGAAGAGATAAAGGGAGAGAACTCTAGGAAGAGATAAAGGGAGAGAACTTGTGACAATTTCCTGTGACTTCAACTGCTCTTTATTTTCATATTAAGCCCCTTCAACATCAGGTCAGGGTGTTACATTAACAGACATATTTTTGGGCCTGTGAATAAAAAATATAAAGGAATTATAAGTCCAATGAAGAGCCCAATAATATGTATGAAATTGCATTAAGGGGAAGCAACTTGTGTATAAGATCTAGCAGATTTTACATGCATATTGGAACAAGTGAGGTAATTCCGCATAATGATGAAAACAAAGGGAGACTACTGCAGACCTTACAAATGAACTCCTTCTCAATCATCTAGAATATAAAATCATGCATACATCAGATAACTTAATATTTACACAAAAAACATAAATAACAATTATATATCATGATTATGGTACCGAGAAACAATAAATGAGCGCTGCTATGGGATTTACAACCTCTTCTGTAAGTGACATCATTTCAAGAAAACACAACATGTGATATCACTATTTACAAGCTGGAAACAATATTTACTCCATAATTTTATGGTCACTTCGTTTTCATATTGCCAAATGGGGCAAATATTGCTTACTGTCGTAACATGCAACGTTTTCTGGAAAGGACGTCACTTAAAGAAGAGGTTGGAAATTGTACAGCGGCGCTCAAATGCTAGAAGAACAATCGAGGTTATTCTGAAGATACATAACTCCTTAATGATTAATAATCATTTGTTGCTGTTGTACCAGATATATTTGAATCAGAGGTGGACGGCAAATGATCATACCCAAATGCAGGGGTGTCATTAAGAGCCATATGAGCCGGTAAAAATACCCAGTAACTTTTGAGCAGCATCTCCCCGCTACTATTCTTGTATGAATGATCATAATAAAGGTAGGTTAGATCATAATGAAGTCGAGTACCCCTCAGACTCCCACCTACTTTTTGTGATTTTCCTGCTACTTCAAGAATTAGTGACACTTCTGCAAATGTCAAAGAAGGACATGACCTGCCAGAGTATTGAACCCAGACCTCCAGCATGGCACACCAGCGCTCCAACACCATGCTAACCAGACAGGCTTATTCTATATTGAAAACATCCTGTAGGGGCTGAAACACAGTGGGAAAGGTGTTAGCCAATCAAAACAGAGGTCAAGGGTCTGTTTCTTGCCAAGATCACAGACTTACGTCCTCTCAGGCGGCTTTTTCCAAGGTGCAGATTGCAAGGGTGTCACTAATTCTTGAATTGGCAGGGAAATTACTAAAAGTATGCAGGGGTCTGGAAGTACTCCCCTTAATTATCATACATTCATAGCCGGGTGATGATGCTTAAGTAACTGGGTATTTTTACCAGCTCCCGGCTCTTATTGACATCACTGAGACTGCAGAGTCATTCACATTAGAACAAAATGTTTTAATCACAATCATGCTTGAATAAATTGTCGTAAAACGTTGAAAAGGTGGGGCAGAGTACAAATGTACATGTAAAACAATAAAAGTGAAATAAAATAACATCCATTTTTGTCCATTAACAGCTATGGATTAATTCACAATAGCCTACTTCACAACAAGTAAGACAAAGCATTGATTAATCGATCTATCTGATAAAACTGATTGAAAATTGAATTCAGGACAATGTTCCCTGATAGGAAATGGAATAATCAATGTAACACATGTTTGTTACAGTCAACAGGAAACCATGCAATGCATACCCAGACATTATCGTACAAATCAAAGCTGAAAAAAAAACAGACAAGGAATAGCCCAAGGAAGGCCAAAGGACCAGGTACTGTAAGGGGTGTTTTCTCCCCCAAGCCAATTTTGATATTTTGACTGCAAAAACGACATTTTCTAGAAAAACTAAATAATGCTTAATACTACGATGTAAACAAATGTGCAACGAAAACTAGCGTAGTAATTGCACATTCTCGTTTTCCACGACTAAACCTATCAACGAAGATGCCTAGGGTACAAAAATGTTTAAGGAAAGAGGAGCTCTATAAATGCCCAATTTTGTCTGATATTGATTGTGAATATTCATATTTGCATTTTCAATTATCAAGTCCAGTTTCAATGTTTAACTCTTAATTTAACCTCATTATAGGACCAACTAAATATGAAGACCAGTTTTCAAGGGCCCCAAGGGTGGTCTTATTATTGAGGTTTTACTGTATAGCTAACAGCAATGTCTGGCAATGAATTTACATCTCTAGAACATCATGTTCACACCTTATACAGGGATGATAGAACAGGTTTTTGAAGGAAACAGCTTTGAGAGTGATTCAAAAAGTGTTTATAATTACTTCATGGGTATATGGGGAATAGTTATTCTTTCATACAAGAACGGGATTTCTCGCATTTCCATTGGTGCTGGAAAATTCCCGCATTTCCATTGGTGCTGGAAAATTCCCGCATTTCCATTGGTGCTGGAAAATTCCCGCATTTCCATTGGTGCTGGAAAATTCTCGCATTTCCATTGGTGCTGGAAAATTCCCGCATTTCCATTGGTGCTGGAAAATTCCCGCATTTCCATTGGTGCTGGAAAATTCCCGCATTTCCATTGGTGCTGGAAAATTCCCGCATTTCCATTGGTGCTGGAAAATTCCCGCATTTCCATTGGTGTTGGAAAACTCTATCTTGCAAACCCCCCCATGTAGGAGGAGAATTGTGCATAGTATTGAATAATAACTTGAATGAATTTGTAAATAGTATGTCAATATGAGTATATTGTCCTTAAAACGTTAGTCATTTTATTAAGACTTGTCCTTAAAAAGGTATGAAAAAATAGGCTTTGTGTGTTAATGGGAACATCTGGCACTTGTGAAATTGTTTACTCGGTCACTCGCAGAGACTCGTTCCTGCCGAACCCTCGTGCAGGATATATCTATCCGCAACAGAAGCCAGACAAAGATTCTTATAATACTAGTGGCATGAGGTCGGTGGGGTTGACATTTTAACTGTTGCCCCGAGGAGGGGGAGGCAAGAAATTATCAAATTTTATCAAATTTATCATCAAGCCACCAGTACAACAAATGACAAAAGCACGGTTTTAGAAATAAAAATAATGATACAGAAACAATGAGAAACAATAAAAGCAGTTTGACTTTTAAGCAGAAATCTGTGGCGCTTACATTTTAGGAAAACAACGTAATCACAGCGATAAGTAAATACAGGCTTAGCAAGGATGATATTTAAGCGATCAACTTAATTTTTGTCTGCGGTTAATTCTATTCAAAATTGGCCGAATTACTTTATGCTGAACATATTATAAGTTAAACTGTATCATAATGAGCACGCAAAGAATACATAACTCAAATGAAGAAGAAATTAAAAAGTTCATAAAATATTTTTCACACTAAGACAAAAATCAACAACGAAACACGTCCAAAAAAACTTTTCTACAAAAATAATAAAGAGTGTATTTTTATAACATCTACGGTATTTAAATAATAAATGCTACATGTATGCTGTTGTTTTACGAAAGATAATTGCTCTACTTGTTATATATAATGGAACACTCAATCATCAAACAGAAATGATAATATACACTGTGCAATCTCTTAGAGCGACATACTTTGGGAATTTCAGTTTTGGCTGTTGTTGAGATGTTGTTGCTTTGGAACAACATAATGTTACATTGTGAATCTCATATGTTGTCAGCCCTTTTTTATGACAAATTTGGGGCCAATATTGGGCCCCATTCCCCAAAGAAAATTTTTCTCCTACTTAGAAAGATAATTCCCCTTCAGTAAAATTATTTAAAATTTTAGCTTATAAATACCCAAATTTGGTGATTCATGATGCAAATTTCCCCTATCAAAAACAGAAAAAATGGCTGGTTGTTGTTATTTTAGGTCAATTTTTAATTGTTTCTAATTCTATGCCTAACTTTTGTCAATGTTTGTGTTGCATAATGTTGTCAACATGTATATGATATATATCATAGAGGCTCACAGGGAAGACTGGGCTTGCCCAACTGTGTTGCCTCTTTAAATAACGTCATTATTATTATTATCATTATTTTTATCATTATTAAACTGATAGTGTGAGTAGTCTACAGGCCTGTTCATAAGTAATATTGCCAATTCTGACAGTTTTACCTATTGGGGTGTAATGAGTGAGTGATGTTCCCATTACCCCGTCCCTACTCCTCAGTTAACTGCCCCACCCTACCTTTCTTTGCTGTTGTGTGAATTGTACACCTATCAAGCACAACATACACCCAGAATTCTAAACCAGTTAGAGCTGTCATTGATTCAGCAAAAAATGCATATCGACGATATTGATACATGTATATAGGATGAGACATATCAACTATACATCGATATATCAAGTATCGTTTACTAAAATGCCATTTCCAGACTTGCAGTTCATGATTTCATACATTTCACTTCTAGTTATGTCTTTAACATGCTCATAAATTACTTTGACCATCTCGTTTCCTTACTATTAAGAAGTATTGTGGGGTTTTTTGGGCAAAATAAGTCATTTATCTTTCCTGAAACACATCTTTGGTAGGTATGGCAAAGTTTTAGTCATAGTCTTTTGACAGCGCACAGGT
The DNA here is from genome assembly GCA_032209605.1 of Mactromeris polynyma. NCBI lineage: Eukaryota > Metazoa > Mollusca > Bivalvia > Venerida > Mactridae > Mactromeris > Mactromeris polynyma. Next base: position 2,346,799 of record JASFXZ010000014.1, read on the forward strand.
TCCATTTTCGTTCTGGGTGATATTTTCTAGGTTTTCAGACAAGTATTTATTATTCATAAGTATCGATTTTTTTAAATACATATTGATAATCGATCGACGGAAAAATATCAATGACACATCGATTTCGTTTCTATCGATGACAGCTCTAAAACCAGTCCACAAAATTACGATGACACAAGCCAAGTTAGATCTCAGTATTTTCACGTCAATCAGCATAGATATCATTAAGCATACATGTATGTTGTTCTAAACACAGGATCTCAACTACAAATGAAGATTGTGCAAGGCTACTTATACACGGTACACTTGTACCAGAGGGGAAGTATACAATAATACATCATCTATTCAAACACTGTGTTTACCTTATTACACTGGTAGCAAGCATATAGTTGAAATACTGATTACTAGTCATTCGTCACAAAGTTCACATTACAACAGCTAGATTACTGGACACATTTTCTGCGCCCTACATGATGTAACATCTACAATATTTACCTCCCTTGTCCTTTACTGTCGCAATTTTGGTAGACAAAACTGATAAGCCCTTAGAGGGGTTATTTCCAAAAATGTGATAATTGAGAAAATACCAAGAGAATTTGCATGTGACAACCACTTTTTCTTCAACTTACTGAGCCAAATCCCCACATGAGCATAATTAATAAGTTATTTTTTATTTATCAGATTAGTTTTATCATCGTTTACATTATATTCCCTATAAACTTTAAGGAAATTTGCCTATCAAAATGGCCGACAATTCAGAACAAGGGAGGTAAATATTGTAGATGTGGGAACTATGTATTATAATGAATACTTACATTTAGCACTCAAATCTCAAAATTCACTCTTATGACACAATGCTGATAGTGGAAATCATAGGAAATGTATGTACATGTCAAATCAATGCTGAATATTCGTGTTGGTCCATTTCCTTTCAGATTTTGGTATTGTTATGACATATGGAAGAAATTACTAATTATGGTAAACATTCTATCGCCTACAATGGTTGTTTTCTTTGGAATAGCTTACCACAGGAAGTAAGAGACACCAATGTTCTGACTTGTTTTAGGTCTAAGGTTAAAACACACCTTATGGTTTTTTTTAAGCAATTCTCTTAACTATAAATACTTAAATTTCAATATATTTTTTTATTTTTTTAGATTAAATCATGGCATTTCTTAACAATCCAGTACATTTTATTGATCTCATAGTTGTCGATAACCTGATTTGTCTGTGATATATATTTATTTAATGTCATGTCTTCCTATGTCACTAGATCTACATGTATATTGTCAAGGACCACAATGGAAATAAGAGAATAATTATCCTTTTTTTGTGCTATCCTTTTCATATAATGTATATATGACATGGTTTTATGTTTTTTATATCATAATGCCATGTGAATTGTGCATTTTATGATAAATAAATCTAAATCTATCTACTGGGTTTTAGAACCACACTCCAATCCCCTTCGCTCATTTTGCACAAGGCGGACAAAATCCCCTTCATGAATTTTACAAGGTGGACTTTGGGGATTTTGTCCGCCTTGTGCAAAATGAGCCAAGGGGATTTTGTCCAAAGGGGATTTTGTCTGTATACCACACTCCACACTCAGACTTAATAATAACTTCCAAATCTCATTTTCACACTCAAATCTCTAAGAAAAAGGGCCACAAGAAGAATATATTCAACATTCCTTTTACATTATCACACATTTTTTACACTAAATATGAGTCACTATGAGGCTCATAAGAGAAAATTTTGTTACTTGAGATTTGAATGCTGGTGTAAGAAATCGTTATAATACCAGCCATGGACTCAAATTTTATTTTTTATCAGTTTGATAAAGAAAATTATTGACAAACTAAAAACACACCTAACATATCTCAAGCACTAGCATATATGACATTCTAACATTCAGCCTCATGTAACCTATTTGATATTTTAATGACCTTATATACGTTACTTGTTTTAACAAAAAGTTAGCAAAAGAAAATGACCGTCAACATTAGCAAAGCAGCAGTCATAGAGACGTCTACTAGTCTACATTGCCCTAAACCAATGATGTTGCTGAAGGGACGATACATTTCATAAATCATTCATTACTAATCAAGAGTTCAGGTGCAAACTATTGCAATCTGTTATGTTAAAAAGTAGTCATGCTAGTTTTCCACCATAGCCTTGAAATATGAAACAATCTGTTAAAAGAATTGAAATGCCGAGCTAAAATCTTAGCATGAAGTCTAGAAAAAGCAGAAAGCAGTGAACTCCCGTCGTCCCAAGTAACGGGGTATTTCGGTAAATACTTTACTCTACAAATATGCTGCCATGCCCCTTTTTTACAAAACTCCTCAAACTGAGATTTTCTCAAGTTCAATACAGTCGGACCTGGTTTATTCGACAACATTTTATCCGAATTCTTGGTACGACCTGAATAAATACATGGTCTTAATGTATCTTTTTAGGCACGAGTTGAAATAGGCCATTTGAAACCATGTATTTTTCGAAATAAAATTTCGGACCCGATGAATTCGAATGAACGAGGTTTGACTGTACTTTATTTTTGTGTAATGAATATTTCATGCAACAAACATTCTCAACATTCATGGTGGTAATAGTATATCTGCATCCACCGTCAGGGTCCGACACAAGCTCTTCCAACCTCATAGTCTGCAGGATTGACAGATCTTAAATTAAGCTTTATTTGAACACCCGGGTAAAAAACCCTTATTTTTAGTGAATTCCTGATTACATTGAGGACTTTTGTGAAATCGGGGTCTGGAATTTATGATAGAACCAAAAAAGTAAAAGTGAAACAGAAGGGCTGTTTTATTCTCAATTTTACATTATATACCAATCTAAGTATCTTTTTCGAAATAAAGTAAATCCCCACTTAACAACCACCTCAATAATAAGACCACCTCAAAATTGACACCATACTTTTCGAGTCCATTTTGACTGTTTTGCTCTTTATTCAACATCAATATTAAGACCAATTTTCAAGGGCCCTAAAGGTGGTCTTATTATAGAGGTTTTACGGTACTGTTTATATATATATACATATATACAAATATAGCTACCTGATATTGTAAGTCGTCTAATGCAGTGTACGATGTGACAAACGCGTGGGCATGTGTACCTTTCACCGGTATACCATACAGTTTCCCAGCTAATACATTACTGGTCCCATCAAAACCTGAAATTGTAACAATTAGGTAAAAATCAGTTTTCATAGAGTTCTACTCTAAGATGCCCACTCCTTTAACCAAGTCATTACCTGAAACAAAATATTTGTACTGTTCTAATCCATCATATTATTTCATTACTTGACTGACTGACTCGACTGACTCGTCTGCCTGACTGACCGACCGACCAACTCGACCAAATGATAGATTAATTGACTGATTGATCTACTGATTGATTGATTGACTGATTCACCGACCAAAACTGACACTGGCAATTTAAGATAAAAAACAATAGTGTTTAGTTAATTCAAAATGTAGATGACATATATTAACAAAGGATGTAAACTTAAATAATTAGTATTACTTCAAATGATACACTGTAATTAAAAGGATATACTATATAATTATATACAACTAGTGTACATCTTAATTACTGTTCAAAGTTTAAGTGAAGTGTCTGAGTTACATACATCAGGATACATTACATGTAGTAAGTAACCACTTTAGATTTATGAGATTAATCAGAACACTTGGCACAGTAATATTACTTATAACTGAAGCATAAGGAAATTAAACAGAACTAGTGGTCAGTGTCATAAGGCATAGTATATGAGACAAGGAAGTAAAATTATTCATACATAATTGCAAACAACTTATGAGGCCTAAAACTGAGGTTTTCTGTCAAGTTGGTTAAGTAGCTAAGAATATGTTTTTGTTACATTTTTTACATTTTCATAGGGACCAAGATCCCTACATATGGCATCCAGAAATCAATTAGCTTATACAAAAAATGTGGAAATTCCACAAAAAAAGGATTTGACCTTGACCTTGATTCAAGCAACCTATAAGCAATCCAACATTATTTGACAGAATTTAAAGATGTACCTGTATTTTTTATGAAAATGTTGAACAAGTTGCATTAAAATTCCTACCGTTTCCAACTTAAAACTTATTCAGTGCAGTGTTTTTCTATTTTTAGTAACACTGACCTTGACTTCGACAATTGACCTTTTCAGCAATCCCAAACCCTGTATTCATGTAAGCTATCTATGTACCAAGTTTTGTTTTAATCTGTCATTCTAATCTTAAGCTATAGAGCGGAAAACACTAGTTCCGCTCGCTGAATGAAATACGCAAATCTGATAACCAGGTTTGAAATCGAAAACCTGGTTATAAAGCAGTAGGCGGCTATAATCGAGTTGGGTTACATGAAACAGACCTTTTTATGGCCTAAAAGGACCTGTATCGTTGATAACTTATTTGTATGGATGTATGTATCACTTTCATAGCAAACTGTAAATTAAACTTGAAATGGCATCAAATATGATATATAACACAAACAAACATATCTAATGCTGACAGTAGGTCTGTCAGTGATCACACTTGTAATTTTAGCACAAAATGTGAAATTTTCCAAGTAAAATAATAGTCCATTAAGTAAAAATGTACTCATATTTCGACATAGCTGGTTCATGCTTTTTTCATGTACGCTTTAAGACCTTTGTTTACAATAAAATTAAATAAATTAAAATTAAATGTCATGACAAATGTTTGTAGAAATATTCTCGAAGTCTTAGATCATTAAAAATTCACGTAACAGTTTAATTTTTGTGGCACAAAATATTCAGTTTGTTTATATCTACAGTTGTGTGTTTATGCTTCATGCACCAGTAGCCCTTTCTAGTTTATATGGTCTGTGCAAAAACGACTAACATTTTTATCACGGCCATCCTGACAAAGCTAAACTACTCCATCCATTGATAATTATTTCTTAAATAGTATTTTAAATATGTTAATTTTCAATTTCAATGATCATTTTCATTCAACTTTGACATAAAAAATACAAGTTTATTCACTTCAAAGCACGTAATTTATAATAAATATACGTTTAATGGAATTGTATTAACAACAAAATTGTATGAAAGAAATGCAGAACAAACTTTCTTCCCCCTCATATCTCAAATGGCATTTTTATAGGAAGGGAAACAAAAGTTTGCCTCACAATAGCTTTGCACTAAACCTTTAGTATACTTTTACCCTTACCTCCTAAGTAGCAATATCTAGATGCAGACAAAGCCCCATCAGGACCTTGGGCTCGGCGTAAACCAAACTCTAACAACTCCTTGTCGGGTCCAGCAGCAAGCCGGAAGCGCATGCTGTTTGTCGCTACAAGGCTAAAATAGCACAAAAAGAACATTGAAAATACACAAAAAAAATTGACTGATTCAATTTTAATGACTTATCATATTCTATCATGGAGATATAAACCATGGATTGGAAACTGGCTGATATTGGTGAAACGATAACAAGAAATATTTTACTCACAATCCTTAGCCCTCGCTCAGAAAGAATCGTGAATTTCTGCCAGCATTTCTGTCTATTGATTAACACTTAAATATCCGTGTATCTTTATTTACTAAACACAAAAAAACAAAAATACCAACCAAGAAATATATAGCTGTTGTAAATATGACAATCACGGCGGATCAAAATATCAACTTCTCTCGATTCAGGAACAAAATGGCGGATATTGCAAAGTTTTTATCGCAGATTTGATCTCGGCAGATTTCTTGCTGCAAGACTTCAAACAAATCTACATAGACATAGCAGGAAGTTTCCAATCCCTGGTTTATATGACAGTGATTCTATGTTAATATAATTGCATTGAGCATTTTTGAGACGCTTTAGCTTCTCATTGCTATCATCTTCAACCAGATGGTCTACTCGAAGTACCCCAATATTCAATGTCTCAAGAAAATAGTACATGTAAAGTCTACGGATTTTATTATAGATTTGATGAGTATAATGGCTGATTTGTCAGGGATATATCAATTGTGGACTGGCGGGAGTCTTGATATAAACGTATTTTCTGGATTATTTGTGTCATTTTTGGCAAATGATTATACCCGAATAGTCGCGTAATTTGGAAAACGTGCAGTCTTGCCATAGAAGCGCCTCCCAGAACCTTCAGTCCTTTGATTAATATATGTATTACTCAGCCAAATAAGCCTGATCCTGATGAGTGCTATTAGCATAATTTCACAGCTGACTTATTCGCTATATTTAGTATCTTTGGCTTTTCATCATGAATGTCAATAACCAAAAAAAAACCGATAATGTATGATTTTCACAAGGTCATTGATCAATTCAGCATAATAGTCATTCATGCAAAAAGGTCAGGATCGGGTTAAGCTATTTGGAATATTCACTGCATTGAACGAAATAGATATTTCTTCGCAATGAAATTCGACAACCCCATGACATTATAGTATTGTTCAGAATACAAAGAATAGTGTCACAGTTTCATATCTAAAAAATCATCTGCCGAGAAGTAATTACAACTAAATCGTGTTCTAAAGTGACAGATAAAATCTATTTTTAGCATTACTGAATACAAGAGAGCTTTATAACCTGAAAGATATTTAAAAGTAAATTTTTAACAAAATAACCTTCAGTCATTAAAATTAGAAAATTGTTGGTAATTGCCTTCATACAGAATAATTATTTGGAGGGTTTAGTGAAAGTGGATTATAAATTTATACAAAATGTACATATAGGAGTTAAGATAGTCTTCCACTAAACCCTTGAGATGTACTCTACAACACTGTATTGTCATTTTTCTCACATGTTTCCCAAAACCACAAAAACAAGTGTTCGATACCAGTATTTTCTATCCTGACATATGCGCCGAGTAAGCGCTATCATAGGAAATATCTAAATCGGAACCATGTTTTGTAGTTGCAGGAAAGTTTCAAGAAGAGTTGCAATGCAATGTTTTAGAGTATGTCGGTATAAAGACATTAACATACCACTTTCTAAACATTATTACTTGACATATTCAATATCAACTAAGACTATCTATCTTTAAAACTTCTTAATAGACATAATTTGTGTTTTGAACTGTGCTTACGCTGATGTTTTTATTCAATACAAAACTCTAATGGCTAGGGTATTTTTTAAATCAAGCGAATCATCTCATGTGTGAGACATAAAATTTTAAGTGAATCAATTTGAGAAAAAATACATTACAACTGACCTTGAATAATTGATGAGGTTCAGCAAAGGGGTTTCCATCAGTTGTACAACCGGTAAAGGTCCTTCAATGACTATAAGGGGCTCCTTAGGGAACACAACGGTTCCTTCGTCTATAGCATACATAGTGACATCTTTAGCCGTTAAGTTTCGCAGATATGTAAAAAAATCATCTTCTGTATATGGTGGTAGCACAGTGCGCAGGTATTTGATATCTGAAAGAAAGTTATATATCCAGTAATGATAATAAGGGCTTATACAGTAAATCCTCAATAATACCACCACCCTTTGGGACCCTTGAAAATCGGTCATCTTATTGAGGTGGTCTTATTATTGAGGTTGAATAAAGAGCAAAATAGGGAAAATGAACTTCAAAATTGTGTTCTTAATTTTGAGTTGGTCTTGTTATTGAGGTGGTCTTTACGCCTTTACTTAACGCCATTTAAAACACAACTATTTCACTAAGCCTTCATTTTGTTTCAAGTGTTATTTTTTTTATTTATTAAAAGTCAGGGTCGTAAAAGCGCATAATTATCAGGAAAGGGGTAAAGGCCAAAAAACGCGTATCTATCAGGCAATGGATAGAGGACAAAAAAGGCGTAATTATCAGAGAATGGGTTAAATGCATTTTATTGTTATATTATATAAATGTGTAAATCATTCTTCAAAAAGAAATCAAACTATGGCCTTAATTTCATAATTGATTAAGTTTAGGAAATTATGTTTGAGAATTAAAGTATAATCATATCTTTATAACGTCATCGGTAGCCCCGAACAATTGTAGCTGCATTTCTAATTGTATTGAGTATATTGCTGACATTAAGACAAATTGGTAAGAAAAATATAGACAGAATTATGATTGAATTTTTACCCGGCATGTCGGACAAATTTGGCAACTCTGGTACGAGATGGAGCTCTAATAAAAAATTATGGCAAATTACTGTAACTCGTTGATTTTGATACAGTATATACCCTAATAAACACCCCGTAGTGTTACATTTTGATAAGGAGGGGGGGGGTGCATTTAATAAAGGTAAAACAATTAAGTCATGCCACAAAATATAAAACTTGGAATTGTTATTTGTACATTGATTAAAGTGACATCCATTACATGTACTATACTCTAATTAAAGTTGTTGTTCTTGCTGTTGGCTAATGAAGAACTGTCACAGTTTTATTGTTTTACTTAGATTGCCTGTTGGATTTCATAATGCAGTTCAAGCATTTCGTGTTCCTACGTAAAATTCCAGGAAATGCAATTTGTTTCTACGCTCGAATGCTTTTCTAATTGGTCATTGTTATATATCGCAGTATTTCTCAGAATGATCAATAAATCATTAAACTCAAAGACATTTGCTGCAATTCAAAACCAGTATCAGAACTTTAAACGCAAACGTTCAAATGTTACATAAAAATCAACAAGTACGGGTTTGGTTAGTGCTGTCATCGATAGAAACGTTATTGATGCATCATTGATATTTTTCCGTTGATCGATTGTCAATACATATTTCAAAAAATATACCTTTATATATAAAAAGCATGCCTGTAATTGTCAAAAATTTACAAAATCAAAAATGGAACTGGTGTGCTGACAAAGACTATATGTATAAAACTTCACTGTACCTATCAAATGTTTTCAAGGAAAAATAAGTAACTGAAGAATATTTATATCATTCTTATTTATTTTTGCAAACTTGAAACACGCATACTTCATAAGGCCAAAAAAATATACCTGTGTTTAGGGTAACGGTCTCAAAAATGCTAGGTAGGGTAGGGACAAAGGGTTTTTTTTTGTTTTTTTTTAAAAACAATTAAAAATCGAAAAAAAATTTATCCAGGGTCGTAAACAACTCTAAGGTCGGGTTTTTTCGACAGGTAGGGTCGGGTTACCCGAAACACATATAATTTTGTTTAGGCCTAATACATGTAGTGAGGAAAACAAGATGGTCAAAGTAGTACATAAGCGTATAAAAGACATAACTAGAAGTGAAAATATACAGCAATAACATCAGCTTTAATTAGAGTATAGTAATTTATGTCACCTTAATCAATGGAGGGTTTATTTTTGGCTATTTTGGGAGGAACATCCATTCCCTTCAAATTGGGAATTTTTGCACAATGAACTTAGAAATTGGGGGAAAAGTCTAGAAATTACAGCACACTTTTAGTAAAGGATGCAGTGAATAATTAATCAACAAATGAGTGCTGCTATGGGATTAACAACCTCTTCTGTTAGTGACGCCATTTCTAGAAAACGCAACATGTGATGTCACTACTTGCAAGCAGGAAACAATATATACCCCATATGATCCATTTGTTTTCAATTTGCCATATGGGACAAATATTGCTTACTGTAAGTACATGGTGACGTCAAATGTGACGATTTCTGGAAATGACGTCACTTAAACAAGAGGTTGGAAATCGTACAGCGGCGCTCAAATGTTCTTTATATAAACTGCTTGTGAGAGAAAAGCGTCTGTCTTTGTAAAATTTTGGCTAAAATGAACCAAAACTTTTTCTTTACATTTAATGGGAAGTTTTACATCCATAATATTATATGCATTTTGGCATTGATAATATCGCAGATGAACTGACTGTACAGAAGGATACTTACCACTATCAGAGAAGTGGAAATTCTGTAAGAACTTGACCACTTCCTCCAAGCCAGCAAACACGGTGAACTCGCCTTTGAATGGATTTTTACGGAAGTACAGATCAAACACAGCATAGTCATTCATCTTTCCACTCTTCCAGTAAGCATAGGACATTGTGATCTGATACAGATCTGAAATAAACATACCCATATGTGTAACAAATTAATGTGGCATAATTGATTGTGAAGTACACACTTGAACCTCACCAAAGACAGGATTTGAACCCACAACCTTTGGATCAACCATCAGACACTCAACCCAGGGCTCTAGAATTGTTTTCCAACTACACTTGTCCCAGACTAGTGTACATGTTAAATTTGACTTGTTCAACATGGAGGCTACATGTCCGATTACAGAATGGGGGGTACCAATTAACAGTTAATTTGGTGTACATGAACTTATCTTGCTTAATTGTAATAAACAGGAATATTCATTTGAATATTAGAAAAAAATTCAGGTTCAACACCACAGGTATGTCACCATGATCTAACTGGATGGAAACCAGTGCTGTGTTAGTAACCATACAGTTAACAACTATAGTATCGTGGATTTGAATTGAAATTTCATCCAATTTAACGAGTCTTACAAATCAGTATTGAATAAAAAAAAATGCATACAAGCCAACAAAATGATAAACACAAAATATATAAATAAAATCAGGAAATATATATAGCCGTTGTAAACATGACAGCGGTTCAAAATGTCAACTTCTCTCTATTCAGAAACAAGATGGCGTATGTCGCCAATTTTTTACCGCTAATCGGTACAGCTCGGTCATTATTGCAGATATTTTTCGTAGAATTGTACAAGGTGTTCCGAAAGTTTGATCTCGGAAGAAAATCTCACCGCTCCTGAGAGTTCAAACAAGTCTAAATACATACACCAGCCTGCTTCAAATCCATGGTTTATATGTCCGTGGATTAAGTATGACTATGATAACATAATAATGTCCTGCTCAGTAACTGATTTCCTTTATATGTATTAAAATGTGAATACATATATGTACAACAGCAAATGGTAGGGAATGTTAATGGAACTTAAAGTTTGTTTTCAAAACAACCAACTGGATGTATATATAATACTTCCAAAAACATTCATATGAGAAATACATGTACTTTAGTATTGTATAGTAAGAAGTTTGTCCAAAACAGTTTTATAGTAATTTAAACAACATAAATCACTGAAAAGAAATAAAACTATTGAGCCAACAAACAATAAAAATCCATACATTTTATGTATTTAAAATTTAATACGGAAGGCTTTTGAAGAATAACTTCACGTTTAACTGTCTTCCAAAGACGGACATATACTTTATTTTACAATTGGTACACAAACATATGAATAAGTATAATTGCATATCGGGAAATATATTTGCCTTTGGCAGTGAAAAGTATGATATTTATACAACAAAAAATTAGTAAGTAAACTAAATATCATATATATACCAAATATATGCATTCATTCAACTTAAAAACAATTACAATTCATGCATTCATTCAACTTAAAAACAATTACAATTCATGGTCAGATTTTAAATTATGAAATTCTATGAACAAGTGGACTTCATAGGACCCTTCCCCTGACCATTCATCATAGGACCCTTCCCCTGACCATTCATCATAGGACCCTTCCCCTGACCATTCATCATAGGACCCTTCCCCTGACCATTCATCTTAGGACCCTTCCCCTGACCATTCATCATAGGACACTCCCCTGACCATTCATCATAGAACCCTTCCCCTGACCATTCATCTTCGGACCCTTCCCCTGACCATTCATCTTCGGACCCTTCCCCTGACCATTCATCTTCGGACCCTTCCCCTGACCATTCATCTTCGGACCCTTCCCCTGACCATCAGTGGAGTTACATTCATTCTATGTACGATTTCCACTCCGTAAAACAAGATGATGCTTCCAGCTTAATTTCAGACTGAAGGAGATGAAGGCATCTAGAAAAAAGATGCCTGTCTCATCTCTAGTGCCTGCCCCTGTCCCATGGCCCCATCACCATCTTCAGGGGTGTCACTAATTTTGGATTAAGCAGGGAAATCATCAAAAGTAGGCATGGTCTCGGGGGTACTCCCCTTAATTATGATCACTCATACAAGAAAAGTAGCCGGATGATGATGCTTAAGTTACTGGATAATTCCGGCTCTTATTGACACCTCTTCATCTTTCATATAATTTTGAGTCCCTTACTGAAGGAACTGCATGACACATCACCAAGGTCCTTTGCCAAAATTCGGCTTCATGCCTAGGTGATTTAAAACACCTTCAACCGCCTCATTAGCTCAGTTAACAGCCTCATTAGCTCAGTTGATAGAGTGTCTGCTTTGAGTGTGGGAGGTCGTGGGTTCGATCCCTGGCCGTGTCATACCAAAGACATGAAAAATGGTACTCGGGTAGCTCCCTTGCTAGGCACTCAGCATATAAAGGGTAGTATCAGGAGAAAAATAAGCCCAAGGTGGCCCTGTGGCTGACAGTGGTTAACGCTGCTGACTACGAATCCGAAGGTCGTGGGTTCGATCCCTCGTCTCGCCAGATAAAACAGAAATGCTTTTCAGTGTTTCCCACTTAACATAGTACTGGCATGTAACCAGGAAAGAACTGGGTAGATTCCAGGAAAGTACTGGTTAGATGCCAGGAAAGTACTGGTTAAATGCCAGGAAAATGGTAACTGTACGATGGGTCTCATTGGCACTTCGCAGTGACCGTATTTGGCTTCAAAAAGTGTCTGTTTGACCTATACTGCTCTACTGGCAGGTAAATTTCCCCCTTCGATTTCAAAAAGTATATTTATGGTGTGCGGGGGACATACCGGATCAACCAAAATACCATAAAGTGCAATTTAAAAAATGTGCGCTGCGACGGGCGACCTCATAAACACAGTAATACAAACATACATACGAAAAATAAGCCCAGGTAAGTATCTGTTAGGGGATACCTTGTTGGTCGCACACAAGCTTTGTAGCTCATGATACTTGTTGAACATATGCAACGTTAAAGAAAGCTTATAAATCTAACAATGTTCAAATTGACTTCAACCTTTGTCTATCTATAGATCTAGATTTCTATTAATGTATGTGACAAACAGGAAATTTATTCAGTTTCAGTCATATGACAGCAGTATAACAATGAATGAAACATTTTCAGAAAATGTTATTATTGTCATGAATGATATTCCTGGATACAGACTTATACATGTAAAGGAGAGCTAAATCAGCATATTTATAGACCATGGACATTTTCAGAAAATGCAAATAAATCTAACAGTAACAGGAGAATAAATTCAAGAATGTTTGCAAATATCTTCAGCTTTAATCCCATAACAAAGGTAACTAAGGCAAACAATATCCTGTCCTGGTTAAAAATCAATTATCCACTTTCATGAAAAATCGAAACTGAAACTTGAAGGTGTATTGACTAGTTAGGGAGTGTTAATTGTTTAAATGTATTCGCAGTTTGACACGTAAAATTAAACATAAATATAGAATAATGTGAACATTACCTGTGAGTATTGGTTGAATAACACCATTCTGTGCTTTCGTTTGTATCCTCCGAAAACGTTCATCACCGTCATCCTGCATGTTCGTTTTAACTTTGACAGTTAAGATCAATATAGATCATGCAGACGAATGAAACCGACCGTAGCTCTGATTCCCAAGCGTTTGACTGACATGATCTTGAAAACAACCTTGACCTTTAAAGGGAGATCACTCTTATAATATTTCTGCCATGAAAAATGATGATCATTAAAAATCGTCAAAAATCTAGAATATTTCTACAAATATGGCGCTAAGTAAAGTTAGTGAAGAAGACATTGACAATGCTGTCTTGGGGGAAAGGTCTGTATCGTCATCGCACTCAAATAGTGTTGAATCTTAACGCACAGATGTAACTGGGTTATTTCATAATAAAATTCATTTACTTGGTCAAGCCACTGCACTGATTAACCCTTTATTCCATAGACCTCTAACACATTTAGCTACTGTATCCTGAGAAGAGACTGGTCACATAGCCTACTGTATCTCCATACAGGTGATTGGAAAATAATTGGTGATTGACACCCGTCTACTTCAACATGAAATAACTGAAAAGTATTGGCTTAATAATTTTACATGAATGTAAAATTGATATGGAATTAAATTTTCTGTATAATGATGTAAATTTTATTATTGTGGGTTTAAAATTATTGAAGATGCAGAAATAATAATTTGACATGTATACAATTATACACTTGGTGCATTTCTAAAAAAACGTTTATGGTGAAATTGGGTTTATAATCCCAACAGAAAATAGGACTCTTTCTCATCGATTCGATGAATTTGTGCCTCTTGAAAAATCAATATTTTCCGACTGCATGCTTGCTTCATTTGACCTAATGACAGTCAAATGTCATATTAAATAGCCAGGCTAGCACATAGTCCAAATATTTACACGTTTAACACTTTGTTTGGGTAGCACGATTAACCACACACTACCCCACACTTCATAGTAATGGCATATAGTTGTTTTTTCTTCGTTTTTTAAACCATTAATGATGTTTTAATTGTTATTTTTACTGGAGTTTAAATGCTTTAAAACTACAAATTTGTACATAAATCGATTATTGAGAACATGCATGCAAAATGTGATAGGTTACTGTATTTTTACTTTACCACACAAATGTATCCGCAAAGAATGTAATTTTTAACAACATGTTTTCGGACTGACAAGTTTGCATTCAGTGCGACAAGTTTTCCAAGGTTGTCAGACCGAATGTCTGACAAGTCTTGGAAGTCATTCGCCATGACTGGATGTGTATTTCAAAATTGAAGGATGTTTGTCGAACATTTCCGTCAAATCGGATCCATCGCATATCCATCCAATGCTGAAACATAATAATGGGAATAAGCACCACAATATAAAATATTGTGTAGCTTTAATATGATGAGATATATCATTAAATATATCTTGCATAAAATAGTTATAAATATATCAGATAAAACATCAGAATCAACAGATTAATTTACACATCTTGGATCATGATTTTAATTTATGTCAACATATTTACAGTAACCACACTAACCAATACATGTATGTAAATCTTTCAACTCTTCAAAGAAAGTTGTATCAAATAATTGGTACAGTTTATCAATATCATTACCAGGGGCGTAGCTGCCTATACGCGAGTACGTGGCTGAATCCACAAGATTCTGACAAAATGCACCAGATTGCACCATTGTTTTCAAAATTTTCTGGACCCCCCTAGCACAATTATGAATCCACATAAATAGAGGGCTAGCTACACCCCTGATTACTTTCATAATATATTAATAATCTTTCAGTAAACTTTTCATTTATTGTCAAACGTAGCTTTGTCATAGAATAACAAAATCACAATAAAACACAAAGTGATTTCACATTTATTTGATTAGTTAACGAAGATATATTTCTTCATGATATTGCATCTTCTTTTAACACCATACGATTCGTCGATTGTATATAAACCAGAACATGGCAGATTTCCTAGGGGCTCGATTCTAACGAGAAAGCTTCCAGATCACTGACCGTCAGTTTTTTTAGGCACTTGTTTCACTGCAAAATGTAAACAAATGTTGCTTCAGACCTTGTAATGGTCTACATTATTTATTTTTTTTAGTTTAAAAAGTAAAAAATGTAAGTTAACTGTGTACTGAATGAAGTTGCAATGACGTTTCTGCTTAGAGGCTCGAATCTACGAGAAAAAGGCATACCTTAATTGGCAATTATTTATATTTGAAAAAAATTTACACTACAGTAACCCTTTCAGTCAATATTTATAATGAGATGCAAATATGGCAGACAAAGGCGTGATCATGGAAGTATAAAGGGTTACGGAAGTGTGGAATAGTAGTGATGGCGCTATTATCGAAAATTATCTAAAAATCATCGCTGGACATCCGACGTCGGCGACAATCGATAATGAAGTACAAGTTAAAGTGTTATTTCAATCAGATGATATTATATATATTCAAATTTTAAAGTATACATAATTTTACAGTTATATAGAATAGTTTTCGATGTTTTCAGTCATATACAAATAGTCTATACAAAGTAAACTTACAAAAACAATATTTATTGAATGATAAAATGATCTTGTGATGTAAGAGAAATGTCAAACCCCATTGAAGTTAAATGAAGTAAAAAGAGATAAATAAAGTTGTATAAATGAAATTAAATGTCAGCATTATACTTACACTAAAAAACTAAATATGGATCGATTATTTCCGATTCGATTATCGATTATGAGTTTTCAAACCGATCCAATATCGATCATGAAATTTGTCTGATTATCCATCGTTATGGAATAGCATGTATGAGTCAATCGTGAAGTATAATGAAAGAAAACACAAAATTTGATAAATTTCCATGTATCACTAACCCCAAACTTGACCCAAAGTGATTCATTATGTATTATTTTGTTTAAAAATTAATTGCCTTTTTTTGCGCATTAAGGAAGCAACCATTTCTGTTTATCTATTATGACGTCCTGTTGCTTGTTATTTCACCAGTGAATTATCAAAAATAGTGTATGGGTCTTATTACATGATACTGAATATCCCCTAATTAATGCCCCACTTTAGTGTGGATATTTTAGGCTAGCAAGTGCAAGTTTCGACACTCGGCTTCGATCACAGGTAAGAGAATGGCTAGTTGGTACCATGTACCTGTCTAATAGGTGCATAAATGAATTCTTGCGAATTTTACCTTTAATTAAATGCTCCGTTCTCAAAATGTATCGCTCCCGGGCGTTTATTAGGGAATATTCGGTATTAATAGTGATAGTATACAAGGGATCGGAATATTGTATTATTTTGCATGCTGGTTAATGGCAAACTTTCAAACAGATGTGAATACAGACATTAATCGATAATGTGAAATTAACGGAGTCAGACAATTGATGCACATACAGATATTTGCAAAAAAATTGCAGTTTTAATTGCCAAAATTGAATATTCATTCTTAATGAGTCGTGTATGTAAATGAGGTTTGAATTCAATCTTTTTATACATAGACTATGATTATTGTATCTATGCTGTTGATCAATGTTATGAAGGTTATCAAAGGCAGTTTTTTTGTTGCTGATAAACCATTACATTTCAATCTTAAGTAATAAACTGATAGCAATAATTATACATGTATTCTCAATGCAATTTAGATTTTTCTCTTTCTAGTTAAGTTATGCAAATTATGCAATTATTAATTATAGTATTACATGCAGTTTATGTATTTTGATAATTTAACCCTGATGAATATACTAAGTTCGGTGAATTTTATCATTAATGATTTCAGGGTTACAAGACTTGTATGGTCAAAATAGGTATACGTGATCCAAAATATGATGATCAGGAATTCTGGTTAAATATCTCGAAAACATTGGTGTCCAAGGTTGCTTAAATGCCTCTGTACAACATTTGTAGTTACATATTATCATAAAATGTATTTATTTCATTGAAGGGAAGGTGAAAAATTACTGAAATAACCAGAATCTGAAAGTTTTCAAAGCCAAATCTTCTATTGTCAGAAGAAAACAGTTTCTCTCAGTTTTAAAGAGAAATTTCTTGCTCCAACCTGTATTTGAATTATACACCAGGCGCCAGAATAATGCACTACACTTCAAGGGTAGCACTTCAATGATTACAACTCAGTAGAAATTAATTTGTCTACTTATGTCATGTATGGTATACATGTTTTAAATGTCTTAGTAGCCAAGTTCACACAGAGACAGTCCATATGATAACAATTAAACATGAGATATAGGTCAGTCAGTTAAATGATTGCTGTTCTATATTATTTTGTCAGGGGAGACAATCCTCCTCTGTTTGTTTTTTTTGGGGGGGAATGGTAATGTGAAAGTTTTCAGATATCGTTAGATGTGGTATGTGCAAAAATGGTCATTTTTGTTCAATGTTATAAGGGTTATCTTACTACTTAATAGTTTTCCCTTTTTTTTGGTAATAAGCATCTCACAGTATGATACGGTACTCATGTCTCCCATGGCTGAGTGATTAAGGCATCTGCCTTGGGAGCAGGAGATTGAAGGTTCAAATCCTGGTTGGAGTGCGTTCTGCAATGGCCGGTTTGTGAGCCACCAGCTAGTTATATAATGGTTACCGCATGCCTATCTGCCCTGGTGCCTGGCATTAAAGGATAGGAATCAGGTCATAAATGTGCTAAGACAGTAGTTGTCTCATCAGTAAGAAATGGCTGGCCCTTAAAATAGTGTTGCTACTATAATAAATAAACACTAAACGCTTCAGGTCACAGAGCTTTAAGCAAACAAAGAAATATGTTTATCATGTTCCTTGTTTGTATAAATTAAACAAAAAAATTGATGACAAAATAGATAAATTTGGGTGATCTTTTGATGTACAGTATACAGTAAAACCTCACTTAAAGACCACCTCAATGATAAGACCACCTCAATGATAAGACCACCTCAATTATAAGACTACCTCAATGATAAGACCACCTCAATGATAAGACCACCTCAATGATAAGATCACCTCAATGATAAGACCACCTCAATGATAAGACCACATCAATGATAAGACCACCTCAAAATTAAAAATGCAATTTTTCAACTCCCATTTTCTCTATTTTGCAATTTATTCAACCTCAATATTAAGACCACATCAGTAATAAGACCAGTTTTCGAAGGTCCCAAGATTATTGAGGTTTTACTGTAATTACCAGCAATATAAATTTATGTAAATAAAACCGTGTGCCTCAGTAAGTTGACAATATGTAGAGGTTTACAGTTTAGTGTTATTTAGTAATTATTTGTTATAAATTTAATACATAGTACAATAAAAGTGTTTTCTTTATATTGTCATAAATTTGAAAACAAAATACACAAAAATAACAGTTAAACACTTCACAGCACAGGAGATTGTCAAGAGTCCTCTCCCTTTATCCCTTCTAGAGTCCTCTCCATTTATCCTTTCTAGAGTCCTCTCCCTTTATCCCTTCTAGAGTTCTCTCACTATATCCCTTCTAGAGTTCTCTCTCCCTTCATCCCATCTAGAGTTCTCTCTCCCTTTATCCCTTCTAGAGTCCTGTCCCTTTATCCATTCTAGGGTTCTCTCTCTTCATCCCCTCTGGATTTCTCTCCCTTTATCCCTTCTAGAGTTCTCTCCCTTTATTGTCTCTAGAGTCCTCTCCCTTCATCATTTCTAGAGTTATCTCCCTTTATTGCCTCTAGAGTCCTCTCCGTTTATCCCTTCTAGAGTTCTCTCCCTTTATTGCCTCTAGAGTCCTCTCCCTTTATCCCATCTAGAGTTCTCTCCCTTTATCCCATCTAGAGTCCTCTCCCTTTATCCCTTCCAGAGTTCTCTCCCTTTATCCATTTTATAGTTATGTATTATGTAGTATAGACTGTATGGGAGAGAACTCTCCTGTAGTACAGGCTGTATTGATAAAAATACATGTACTGGCATGTTTATGTATTGTATCTGCATCACTGTTACAGAACTTTCTTATTTTCCAAGCCATGGCAACAAAATCTGCTATAGCAGGTGTTTATAGTCTATAATTGGGTGTCATCGTTACAGTGATTAATTTCATTGCATTTTAGGCACCTGCTCTTTTTGTTCAATCTACCATATGATTCCTAAAAATGTCATATTTCATTGCAAATGATACAATAACAAGTTATTATTTACCCACAAGCCTTAGCCAGCGCCAAATAAGTATTGTTAATCTCCACCTAATTATCGATCCGTGATAGTCGGCAATCTCTGTTCAATTCCGTCTGTTTCTGGCTCTGTTGAACTTAAATGTCCATGGAATTACCTATTGGTCTGTGTAATTCTTAATTGTCTAAATATAGGAATTTAAAAATGTATTTATTAAGAATTTAATATGACGATTACGGTACGGTGGATCAAAATGTCAACTTCTTTCGATTCAGAAACAAAATGACGGACGTCCCAAAATGTTTATTGTGGGTTTGATCTTGGAAGAAAATCTCGCAAGTCAAGAGAGTTCAAACAAATCTAAACACACACAGTAGGACGTTTCCAATCCATGGTTTATATGTCCGTGTTGACTGTAATTGTAATTTCTATAATTTATTTCCTACATCAAGAAATGATTTGATACAAGTATGCCTATATCTTTTTGAGAGGGGAAACAATTTCCAAACTCACTTAAAATTCTTTTTACCGGCTCTTATTGACACCTTTGTTTGTGGTATTTAAATTATGGACTACCATGCTTTACGTTTACCACATGAAAATGATGTACAGTAACACCTTGATAATAAGACCACCCTTTGGACACTAAAAATTGGTCTTAATATTGAGGTGGTCTTAATATTAAGGTGGTCTTAATATTGAGGTTGAATAAAGAGCAAAACGGTGAAAATGGACTTGAAAACTGTGTTCATAATTTTGAGGTCGTCTTTGAGGTTTGACTGTAGCTGTTTGCTTTGGTTTTACTGTAAAATAGTAATGGGGCATTTTCCTGTAGTTTTACGGTACAAAAAAAGTGGAGCATTTTTGTGAAGTGCTGTGGTATCCACATGGTTACTTTTGTCTTATGGATATAATCTTAATCATTCTAGAGCTTGCATTTTCTTCTGTTATTCGTTAGTCAGTCAAAATGATTGTAAATTTTTCATAGAATCAACAAATTTTAGTTCTTTTTTCTATATTTTCAATGGACATTAGGAAAGTCTCGCATTGTTAGCGCCATGCTTGAAAACCATTGCTATATTTATATTGTATAAAAAATGTTTGTTGAAGACAAACAAAATGGAAACTTTCTGGTCGAGTTATAGAACCCTAGATCCCTAATCTGGAGGCCAAGGGTTCTAGTTCCTTCATGAGCGAGACTCTTCTGCGGTCTTTTAATCCCTGAATTTGGCTCGAGTACTTGTTAGTTACCCAGGAAGTAGTTAAACTCACGGAGAGTGATTATTATAAGTTGTTACAAAAAAAAAATTGTTTTACAATTTTGATGTTAAATATTATATAGTAAATTGGTAAAATATTATGTTTAAATTGGTAAAATATTTTAAGTTTAAATTTGTAAAAATTTGTAAACTATTATATTTGAATTTGTAAAATGTCAGGTTTAAATTGGTAAAAAGGTTTATGTTTAAATTGGTAAAATATCGGTATGTTTAAATTTGTAAACTATTATATTTGAATTTGTAAAATATCATGTTTAAATTTGTTAAATATCATGTATAAGTTTGTATTTAGAATACCGGTACATGTTTTATGCTCAAATTTGTAAAGTATTGTATTTAAATTTGTAAAAAAAATAAGTTTAAATTTGTATAACATTATGTTTAAATTTGTAAAATGTTATGGTTAAATGTGAAACTGGACCACAAATAAATATTGGATTTACAAGGCAAACATGAATTGTAAAAAGTTGTATTTTTTTTACATTTTCAGATTTTCTCGTAACGAGTGCGTACTCAGGTTCCTATCATTGGTATGCTTGTGTTTTATGTTTGGACTGTTCATCATACAGATAGATTTACTATGGAGATCTAGAGAGGTATGGTTTAATGATTATCACGGAAATCCTGTTTTAACTTGACAGTGTGATTTGTTAATTTTACGCTTTTTCGGTTCGACTCATTGGTTGCGGAAGTTTTCCGATCTGCCCAGTCAGCTGGCTGGGAAGGCTACTTCAAGGCCCAGGATTATAACAGATACTTACATAAAATTTAGCCTGGTGGTGAGTTAGAGTGTGGAATATCCTTATAAATTTAAGTGTGAGATTTAAGTGTGCTTGGTACCATTAGTCATGAAAGCTATATGATATGTTTTCACTTCTCTGATGGCTGTATAGTAGTTTCAAACTAAATTGTATTAAATTTTTCTACAAAACGTTCTTTTAGTTTCATATTGACATGTTCCTTAAAAGAAATTGTCCATTTCTGACATCAAAAAAAAAGTAGGCATTTTTGTGACCATAATTAGGCATTTTGACTAACCAGAGAATATTTTCTGATAACAAAATACTGATTCATCTTTCAAAAAACACCTGTCCTATGCAAATCTTTATAGAAGTTCTCTACAGAAATGCATTTAAATGAACACATGTCATTAACCTCGTGAAACAATGACAGTGACGATATGCAGTGTAGAATACAGAACAGTAAAACCTCAATAATAAGACCACCCTTGGGACCCTTTAAGACTGGTCTTTATATTGAGGTGGTCTTAATATTTTGGTTGAATTAATAAAGAGCAAAACTATGAAAATGGACTTGAAAATTGTGTTTTTAATTTTGAGGTGGTCTTATTATAGAGGTGGTCTTTAAGTGAGGTTTTACTGTGTTTCAAATTTTGTTAAATTAAAAATACCTTAGTCTGCTAGGATGTCGTTCCTTATCAAATATGTCAAAAACATTTTTTCCGCGTAGATAATATTGATGTTGACTACATTTTGTTAAAATATGCATCAAATTAGACAATTTGATTGGGTTTATATTTTAAGCGGAGGGGCACTAAACCAGGTGTATCGAAAAGATTATTCATTGTCTTGTAATGTCCCCCTCTGGCGAAATCAGAGTTCCGAAATAGGGCGATTCTTTAGACATTATTCTATCTACGTCTATCTTTTTTTCTAGACATTTCTTGTTTACTATTTAAATAAAAATATATTACTGCTTTAACACAATCATGGATTCATTTGTTCTTCATTAATATCTTTTTTTTGAAATATCCCAAAAAGGGGATCAATGTTATGTATGGTATAAAATTTCACTCACGCTCAATATTTCGGCTTTCATTTCATAGCTTCATTTTAACTTTTATGATTTGAATACCACAGGAGATTGTCACGAGTTCTCTCCCTTTAACGCTTCTAGACTCGTCTCCCTTTATCCTTACAATTATATACATGTATGTATATATAGAAGAAGCAGTCTAACGCTTTTCACACCTGTCCTCTTTCCCCAACAAAAATTGCACTTCAGACATCAAAATATATCCAACGAATTCTAAGCATAAATAAATTATCTTTCGAACAATACATATTTTATGCAAATCTGTGTAGAATTGGCAAAGTTTTCTACAGAAATGCATCAAAATGTGCACATGTAATAAACCTCGTAAAAATAATTTGGCAATCCTCTGTGTTGAATACAGTACAGCAATACCTCAATAATAAGACCACCCATGGGACCCTGGTTCTTATATTGAATAAATAGAAAAGCAATGAAAATAGACTTGAAAATTAGGTTCTTAATTTTTAAGTGGTCTTAATATTGAGGTGGTCTTTAAGTGAAGTATTAACTGTATCAACAATCTAAATAACATGGAGATTTTATATTTTACATTTATGTTATTTTCAGTCATTACTTATGGAAATGCTACACAGAGATATACCAGAAGTGTTCATCAACTACCCAGACTTCTTTGATACCCCTCACAATGAGGACACGTGGACGTGGGATCCCGAAACCTTACTCCTCAAAGTGAATACCTCCTTCTTTGTTCATTGATAAAACTTGTCACACGTTAATACTAAACAATCAATTTATACTTTCGACGTTGATTACGTGCAGCACTAAGACGTGTCCTTTGGTTATAAGGTTTCGTATGAGAATATAGTGATTCAAGAGGGAAAAAACATCAATACTGGATCGGTTTATTTCACTATAAGGGGTGGCTGACTATAGATCAATGTGAGTGGAGCTGTGGGAATTGTTGACATGATGGTCATGCCTACCCTTTGTTATGCAGTGGAACAATCCATATAAATATATACTGTATAGAACGGCCTCAGTGAATCGGACTCATGTATGTACGGTTTTGGGAAATATGTGACAATGTAGAGTTGTAGAGTACATTTGTATGAACGCCTGAACCAAGGATTATCTCATATTCATGACTAAACATATTTTGACCAAAAATGACGATACATGTATACCTTAAACTACTGCATACAACCATAGGGAATGATACCTGTGTTAAAAGGGCCACCCTGTTGTACATACTACTTAAAAAGTTATAAACAAATTGAATTATTTTGTTTGAAAGTTAATATACTGTATTATGAATTGATTTTATTCATTCTTCTCTTATCATTCCATTAGAAACTTTGTATGTAACATAGAGTTATTTTATTTATTATACAAATCAAAAGAGCTTTATGGTGTCTGCTAGTAATCTATTTTATGTTTGTTACAATAAAGCTCTTTTTTTGCAATATTTACTATGTAGAAAGGCAATATCATTTGTGATAACTGTGAATTAGGCTTCTCGGTTATAAATACAAGATTGTAGACCAGTCTCAAACCTCAGGAATCTGATTGGTCGATTTTAGGGCAGTCTTAATATTGTCCAATGGCATGGCTGCATTTTTAGACTGAAACTCGGACATAGACTTTAAAAAGTTCTTCTGCTCCTATTTTGTAATAAATGTATAGATTTTAATACATGTACAACTTGGCTTATATGTTGAGTGAGTAACAAGAATGATTCAGACAAACTTTTATGCGTTTCGATGTAACATGGACGAAAAGCTGAAAATTCCAAATTCGCAAATTTAAATTCCAAGTCAGAGTTTTGGTCTTACAATGTTTGTGAATAATGTCCCTAGTTTCCTAACTCAATTCATAACCTTTGGCCCAGGCGTCCGTTCGTATCAATGCAAGTGTGCCAGTTGTACTCTGGGTTTCTGAACGTTTTTCATGTTTGGGCGAGGAATATCATTAGTTTTGTATACTTTTAACTGCCAGTCACCTTTCTTCCTTTCCTGTAGTGGTTCACTATACTGTTCTTCCCTGACATTGGCTACGGTCATGTCAACCACATGTGAAGAAGTTGTCATTTGCTTGCAAAAAAGCAAGTAAGTACGGGTTGATAATTAAGTTGATGAACTGGTCAGGTAGACCAGCCAAAATATAGAACTGACAATTGGTGTAAAACCCGATAAAAACAAACTTAAATGTTAAATTAATTTTTATTATGCCAAAATGTATGATTTTGTTAGAATACCTTCTGTGATATATTGGTTATTTTATGACCCCCTTCGTTTTTCGAATGGCATGGGGCCAAAAAGTTGCCCCTGTCTGTCTGTGGGAAAAATTTGTTTCCGATCAATAACTAAATCAGTTCTTGTTAGGCGCATAAGCATAGGATAATAAAATACGGATCAAGTTCGATTTCATTGCAATCCACCAATATTTTGAGGAGTTATGGTCCTTTTTCAACATAAAGGCCCATAGCAGGGGCATCTGTGTTCTATAGACATAGTTAATTTAGTATTTATTTATTTTATTGAATAAAATGGACACCAGTGTTTCTAAATAGATTTTAGCTTTACATGTAAAAAGTGAGTGACATTTCTCAATTATTAGGCTGGTACCTTGGGTTCTTGGAAGAAAATTGAGGAGTCGGAGTTAATCTCTGAAAAGTGTGCACAACTTGTTTTTCCTACCCATTCACTTTCATACAAAGAACATATGTATTTCAATGCAAGTTTGTATATTTCTATGATATTAAAGGCATTTTCACCAAACTACACATAGCTTAGCACATAAGCTGAGACAATACAGTACTTACCTGTCTGTCAGGATATCATGAGTTATAACCCTGGACAGTTTTACTGATAATAATTAATCCAACTGACAGGAGATTGTCACGAGTTCTTGCCCTTAATCACTTCTAGAGTTCTCTCCCTTTATCAGTTCTATAGTATAGGATTGTTGTCCGAAATAGATTATCAGGTCCCGATGTTTCTTCAAAGGCTTGTCAAATTGAAATGGGCTATGCGAAACTATGTATAATTCGAAAAATAATTTCAGACTCGAACAATTCGAATGAATGAGGTCCGACTGTAGTTTACGTTCAGATATGCCGAATACATCTTTAATCTAACTGACTTATTCATTAATTAGTCAAGGGTTTAGAGCAAAACTAGTTTAACTCGGTTTCTGTAAAGAAGTTACGAGAGTTTCGCACCAAACCATCAAAATGTATGTATGGTTTCATTTAGGTGCTGGCACCGATTGTAAACTAATACTGAAGTATTAAGTACCTACCAGTTATCAGGTTTGTTAAAACTACTCTGTCTATAATGTTACATGTATTTATATTTATTTTCTTAGCGATTGTTTAGTGAAATGTGCAGTTCAAACCGAGGGGGAGAATGAAAAAATCTAGTCAATCTGCATATAGAGAAGTCAGTTGACTAGTGATGCTTTGACCCCTCAAAACTTTCTCCATTGTTTTAAGTTAAGTTGTTTTGCATACATTTCTAGTTATGCAAGTTTGAATGTTTTGTGTTCATGTTTTGTTGAGCAACAACATCAAAATAGGCTACATTTGTCACTAGAAAGAAGTTTGACAGTTTTGATGCAAAGTCAAAAAAGTTAATTGATGTCTCTGTTACTGTCAAATTGTCCAAATTAATTATTACTTTCATTGAATTAATTAATATTATATTAATATTATGATGAATCATTTGTGAAATTATTATTTTGTTGTGCCCCCCCCCTCCCCCCCACCAAGTGAAGGAGGGGATCTTCTATTTACCCTCGTCAGTCCTTTTGACTTAAGTTTATGTCGCTTTTAATCAAAAAGTATTTTACCTAGTGTATCCTAACTTCATATAACCATATAAATGTTAGTCATCACATGAAATATTTTTTGTTTTTCAATGGGATTTATTCAGTAAGAGCTTAGTTATGCCCCTTGATTGAGAAATGGGGTAACTGTACTCTATAGTTACGTTTCTAGTTTTTATTTTAAAAAAACACGAAAAATTATTGTTATTTTTGTCAAATAATTTCTTCACTATATGCAAAATTATGGATATCTGTGTACAACTTTGCATCTGTATGTATGTATCTATGTATGATTTATTCAGAATTTGTATATGTTGGTAAAAATTGTTGCTTCCTAAGGAAGTTGTATTGTTTATTTATGGAAGAATAAAAACTGTTATATGCTATTAATCTTTTTATTTTTATCGATTCTTTGTTATCAGAATATCTGAATTTTAAGGCACTTCTATTATTTGTCTTCTTTCTTTGAGATTTCAGTGAAAAAATGGAAACAAGAGTATAAGTTTTTAGTGCTGGAGTTAGCACTTTCAATCCATTTCACGCTCTAAAACCTCCCGACTTGGCATGGTAACTTTTGTGTGACGAGTGCAGTTTAGTGATGGTTATAATTCTGAGCCCTGGTGTTGCATGGGGGAGCCCGATCATGAACAATGCAGGGTTCGAAGCTACAACCACAGGTTGGCACAGATGACACCTTACTAAATTTATGTTTTTTTGTTTAAACTTGTTTACTTAACAGGGATTGTGAAACAAGTTCTTACAACTTATATACTTATCACTCTCAATGACTACTTCCTGGCTACCAACCAGTACTCGTCTCTCATTGCAGGGCTCGAACTAAAGACCTTTTGATCAGGAGTTAGACGCTCGACCACTGCGCCTCCGTTATACACTGTACCACCAATACCCCTTAAGGAGAAAACTTACATCAAGCAATCTTAGATATAAAACAGTAACTAAATAAAACGGAGAAAAGACAAACCATCATATATCAATACAATCAGTTTATTTTCATAATAGCTATCTCAATATATTGGGGGAAGAGCAACAACCAACAATTTCATTACAAAGCAATCAACAATAGGGTCTGAGGTTATGAATCCGAGTTTGGAGACCAGTCTCAAAACTCCAGCATCTGATTGGTTGTTTCTAGCAGTCCTGAATTTGACCAATGATATGGCTGCATTCTGAGTCAAAACTCCTGCATCTGATTGGCTGTTTTTAATAGCAGTCCTGAATTTGACCAATGATATGGCTGCATTCCGAGTCAAAACTCCAGTATCTGATTGGTTGTTTCTACTAGCAGTCCTGAATTTGACCAATGATATGGCTGCATTCTGAGACTAGACCTCACGCCAAGTTTCATAACTTAAACTTTCCTGACAAATATGATTGCATGTAGCGAGTCTTTAATAATGGGGGGTAGAAGGAAATGTTCATACTGGCAACATGATAAATAATATCCTGATAATAAATCATAAAACAAAAATCTTTGCAATACAGTGTAAACTGTCGTATCCGACAACAGGTGGTTCTGGGTAAAAATGTCGGATATAGCAGGTTGTTGGATAAACATGGTTTCAGCAGTTCTTGCAAGAGGAAGTTGAAATGAAGGTTTATTGAATACCAAAGCAAATACTAGTCGATGTGATACCTCACAGAGGTAAAACTTTATTCAGTAAAGTTGTGAGATGGTTAGTTAATTAATAATGAAACAGTTTAAAAAATTTATATTGTTGTACATGTATGCAAAGGAACAAGAATAGCATATTGCAAAAAAGTTTAACAGGAACCAAAATCAAGTGTCACAATTTAAAGTGTCAGCATTGTCAATCTCCATGCGCATCAATAGTTTTCCTTTTTATTTGGATACTTGTCAAAACTCGTACAAATGCATTCAAACAATCGGTGATTAATTTTCAAATGTATCGGTATGGTATAAATTGACAACTTTACTTGATAATGATTTGTACTGGTAAACATTTACCCCAATTAGTGTCGGATGTCGGAACTCGCAGTTTCTGTTATAATCAGGTTTAGGATATAAAGATTATATAGCAAATTTGCCGGGACCGACTAGAAATGTCGGATGCAGCAGTTTGTCGTTATCACCAGGTGTCACCAGGTGTCAGTACCGACAGTTTGCACTGAGAATGTTTCACATCGAGGGATTATATCAGAATCAATTACAAGATTTCTTTTTAGCCTTTGACTTGGTTTTTAAACATAATCAAAATGCATATTGAAATATATTTTTCAAAAGACTTTTCAAGAAACCATTTCTTCAATACATCACCAATAATCAATAATATCTCTCCAACAACATTTTAATCACATAAAATTGAACTCTAAAGGTAAATTACAAATATACAGCCTATCTCCATGGTAACTAATCCGTCATGGCAGCCCCTTCTTCACCAGTAGCATCATCACCAATGTGAAGGTCGTCAAGCATCTCCTGGAGACTGATCTGGGGAATTCCCTCATCTTCAGCCTCTTCTGTATCAATGGGAATCCTGTCTTTGTCTATAAATAGAAACAAGTACAAAATTAATAGCACCATAAAATTAATTTTTTAGTGATTTTATACCTAACACAGGACGCTAAATTCATTTATACAGTAAAACAACATTTCAAGACCACATATTCAAAACCATCTCATTATTAAGAACACATTTTGATCGGCCAGTTTTTTATACTTTTCTTCCATATTTCTACTCGATAATCAGTCCACCTCAAATCTAAAACTACCTTAGAACTGAATCAATTTGTGTCTTTAATAAAGTAGCAAAACAGTGTAAGTGACATGAACTTAGAAAAGCAAATCATTTGCAAAAAACTTCAACAGTCATTTAAACCGTGAAAGAATGATGATTAACTAACATACCTTTATAAATGTTAACATTTTGTCTGATTGTAGGATCCTCCTCCAAATCTTCAAGGAAGTCTGTATACTCACTGAAAGAAAGATAACAATACCATGCTGTGTATATAACTGTTTCAAGTAAAGTCAAAATTCATTTATTGTCAGATACTTACATAAATATATACCCAGTACATTTAATACCGCACAATACGGGATTTCTAAATTTTCATTGACTGATTTTTAGGATACAAGAAAAGAACATGACATGATATTATTGCATATGTACGCAACATGAATGTTATATTTCATGACAATCAACAAGTATTTTCATAAAAAATCAGTTTCAAAAGTATTAAATGAATTTTAATAAAGTATGGTTGGTAAAAAAATGTGCGATTTTAAATGTGCTGAGTATGTAAGTATCGGTTCATTGATTAAGTTTTAATGTACAGTCAAATCTGTACTAGCGACCACCTGTTTTAAGCAGTTTTTATTTAATGGCCATATAAAATCACGCCCGTCCATTTTTTCTCTTAAAAATAATCTATTAAATGACTTTTCTATAACGTGACCAGCGACAAGTAGATTCTGTCCGTGCAGGTAATATATGTTATTGTTAATGTGTGTATCCATTAAGTGACGATCCAATTATCGGTTATCAGTTGTCACAGTTGTCTGTGTAATTATCATGTTAAACAGGTGTGAAATACGGAAGGCAAATTATGTTTAAAGTGATTACTTTACTTTCGAGTTAGTCACGATGGCGTCGGGTAGCTTTAAGTTTTAACTCTCGAGTAACAAATGATAGTCATCTAAGTTCGAAAGTACAAGAAAAATTGCAGAAGATTTTGGGTAGATAAAACCCAATTTCAACTTTTGTTGATAGGTTGTTGCTTAACAGAGATTAACTTGGAAGTCAACTCTAATCAAATTGATGAATTGTTGACCCGAGTTCATTAAAATATACAGTTAAACCTCACTAAAAGACCACCTCAATAATAAGACCACCTCAAAATTAAGAACACAATTTTCAAGTCCATTTTCACTATTTTATTCTGTATTCAACCTCCATAATAAGATCAAGTTTTCACAGGTTCCAAGGGTGGTTGCATTATTGAGATTTTACTGTATTATGACAGACTGACGGAAGGACAAGAGGAATTGTAGTCGTTGGGGCACAAAAATAAAAAAGGGACAAGGAGCACACAAAAGGCGACAAAAAACAAGTCGGAAATGAGGACAAAGAAACCAGACAATGCCGTATCATCAAATAACTCTGAAAAACATGAACATACTTGATAGCCGACTCGGTCTCCATGTTGTGTAACTCGTCATTAAGATGTCGCAGCTTCCATTTACGCCGACGATTACGATATCTCTTGTCAGCGTAAACCTTCTTTACAATGACCTGAAAACATCATGTTGAACACAATTAAATACCAGCGAACAGGTTTTTATTTTGACCGTACCACATTTTATATTTAAAATTATCTGATTTGATTACCTAACTATACTTGTCAAAAGAGCTAAATTGCCATTTTATATTTGAAAATCTTCTCTACATTATGACCCAGTTTAATTTTTCTCTTGGTACTGATAACGGTTAAAATATTCTCCCTCAAAATGTGGGGAAAGGGGAAAAATGCAAGAAGACTGATGTAGAAAATGTCACTCACCACATCCGGTAACTTTTCTACTTTCAGTTTCTCAATATGATCATCGTTAACATTGGAGTTTAGCATGTCAAACCTGTAAGAACAAAAATCAAGCATAAACAAGCATTTTACACAAACACAGGCTTCCATGGAAACGACCTACCTGACCTTTGATCTCACTGTAAGACTGTGACCTTGAATGAGGTTATACACTGCACATCAACTCATTATGGCATACTCTAGTGCAAATTTATAGATATATCTTTCCCTCGAGTAAAAGATATGGAGCAGGCATAGGGTACTGCATATATTACATTTGATCTTGTCATACGGCCTTGACCTTGAACACACATTGCCGATGCAGGTCAACTCATTATTTTAAAAACTTTTGTGCCAATTCATTGGAATTTTTCCCCACATGCAAAAAGGCAGGGAAGTACTGCCTATTTGACCTTTGACCTCATATGACCTTGACCGTACCTGACTGTTAGCTGCGGTCTTCGTATCCTTTCATGATGAGTAGCATTTATCCAATGCTTTATTTAAAAACAATAGGGCAGGCATAATAATAATATTGAATGAAGAGATAGTGCAAAGTGATACCAAGATACTTTCATATAATTTAATTATGGGGAAAACATGGCACCATAGTCACTGATTACAATTTAACTTTAAAATACATTGAAGTATTTAACATAACATAACATATAATATACATTTTTACAAGGCACAGAAACTATTTAGAAGCAAAACATTAAAAGAGAATGAGGGTCAACACATTTGAGAAAATGTTGTACAACCATTTCCTCATTTGGCAAGTAATGTTTTATTTAAACCCATTAAAGTATAATTATGACAAGTCAACTTCACCAAACTTACAGACTTTAAATGCTGAGGTGCTGTTTGCTATTATAGATTTTGTGTCGCTAAATTTGTATGGCTGAATCACCTAACAGCCATAGATCATTTAGGCTGATGTATACCGTATTCCCATCTGTGTTATACCATTATATATAAAGCAAAAAAACAATTGCTACGAGTTTGGTGCAAAACCATCGTAAAACAGTTTTAGTTGAGAAACAGTTAGAGCCATTTTGCATCAAACTCTCAAGCTGTCAGTTCAGTGATATGAAGATTGAACCTACCCAAGCACTGTGTCACCCGTGCTTATTAAATGTCCAATATGTGTCCGACAGAAGTATTGCTGGTCATTCTTGCCAAGGTCGCTCATTCTTGACACCCACACATCAGCCAGAACATGCTGTAATATGAATACATTTACACAGATAATGCTTTTTTCTACAGTATTTCAGTGTAGGACGGTCAGTTGACCTAAACTGAGATCTTGGGATACAAACCAGTACTAATTTGTTTTGTTTTTCTGGGAGTAACTGACAACTTCCCCAAAGAGGCAAAGGACAAATTACTTTGGACATCTTTCTTTCAGACAGTGATATCATTAAATACTTATAAAACAACTGATTATTTTTATTATTATCCTCAATACAGGGCTAAATAACAGTCACACAAACCATCAAATAAAAGCGTTTTTCTAACCATTGAATAGTGATTGACATTTGCTACAGTAAAACCTCACTTAAAGACCACCTCAATAATAAGACCACCTCAAAATTAAGAACACAATTTTCAAGTCTATTTTCCCTAATTTGCTCTTCAATCAACCTGAATATTAAAACCACCTCAATAATAAGACCAGTTTTCAAGGGTCCCAAGGGTGGTCGTATTATTGAGGTTTTACTGTATTTCAGGTACGAGAATGCAAAATTTCAAATAAGCTGAAAATTCAGCAAGGGGTTCAGGGGGCTGCTGAAGCTCCTCGCTTTTAAGCATCTAATACGCCTTAAATTGTCTCAAAAACGGCCCTGGCGTCAATTCTGCGGATTTCCACGAAAAATTCTCATGCCTGGTAATTCTAATCCGGACAATACTAACCTTCTGTGACACTGGACCTATGACCACTGGCTTGTCTTTATCATTGATAATGTCCACCTGCATCACCATGTATTCAATCAACTGTTTAGGCGAGCTGAGACTCCTGAAAGGTGTCCTCCAGTAAACTTGACCACTTAGTTCAGCCACTACAACATTAAAGTAACAACTGTGGTGATACTGACTCATTGAGGCAATCCTTTGTTTGGCATAACCCCACCTACTCCTGAAAGTGGCCCCTACTCAGAAAATGTTCCTACTAGCAACCCCAGTCAATTTTTGTATGTACACCTAAGTTAATGAGTTATTGCATATAAAAGAGGGCATTAAAACCTATGTAAAACAGATTGAATTATGAAGATATCCCTTCTGGAAAACAAGAGGGCCATGGTGGCCCTATATCGCTCTCCTGAATATATATTGCCATGTTGGCTTCAAGAGAGTCCAAAATGATTTGACCTCATGACCTACTTTTGACCCAACATGACCCAGTACCACACTGGACTTGCATTTTATTAAAACAAACATTCTGATTAAGTATTATGTAGTTCTGGTAGAAAATGCAGCCTCCCGATAATCCACAAAGTTTTTCAATCTTTTGATCATGTTTTTGACCTCAGACGACCCAGTTTCAATCTTGACAAAGTTTTACTGTAATTGGACCTAGTGACCTAGTTTTTGACCCCAGATGACTTGTTTAAGATTTCATTGAGGCAAACATTCTGACCATGACTAATATAATTCAAAATGTGACCTCTGGAGTGTTAACAAGGTTTTACTATAATTGGACCTAGTGACCTAGTTTCTGACCCCACATTACCCAGTTTCGAACTTCATTGAGACAAAAATTCTGACCAAGTTTCATGCAGATCTGGTAAAAGATGTTTACGGACACAGGGCGATCCCATTAGCTCACCTTGAGCACTTTTTGCTCATGGGAGCTAAAAAGTTACAGCTATTTGAAATAGCGAAAAATAGGACATTTTAAGGACATGTTTTGAATCCTACTCAGAAAATGTTTCGAGGTGTTGGAGTGGGGATTATATTTTTTGACAGTTGGTACTACAAAATGACGCCTAGTTCAAATAGTTGCGTTTTTAATGGCGTCAAGTATATTTACCTCGCAGGGTGTTTGGATCAATCAGATGAATCGTTGCTGTAACCTTATAACAAACACAGATTGGGTTAATATTTCCCAGTGAGGAAGCAAGTTTCTGTGGCAGACATACAATGTTATCCTGAAAAATAAGAATATGAATTTGATGCAAGTGAAAATTAAACATTTGGTTTAAAAAAAGCCAATGGAACAATATAACAGTCAGCCATAGTGGACTATTCAGAATATAAATGCTGTCAGATGTACAGGGGCCTTATTCACAAACATTTTAAAACTGAAATTCGGACTTGGACTTTAAACTATTAAATGTTATTTTGGCTCCAATGTTATTATAACAATATAGATTTTATTAAATTTGGCTAACGTCTAGAGTTGGTATCAACAATTATTCAGACAAAATTTCATTTGTTACGATTTAATGAATAAGAAAATTTCAGTCTTAAAATGTTTTGCGAATAAGGCCCCAGGTCTAATATTAAACTTTGCCTTGTGTTTAATAGCAAATGGGTAGAAAGCAGACCAAACATGCACCAAACACAAAACAAATTGTAGAAACTATATTATCGCACTTTCAGTTCTTCAATTCATGTTATTTTCAAAACCAACAAGTCGTGTGAGACGTGGCTAATCTTCCTGCCATATCCATCAGCAGGTGTGGGGGGGGGGAATAAAATATAACGAGTAAAAACGAGCGCTTTAATTAAGGGCCATAATTAGTAGTATGCAAAATAATGCCAAACAAGCGTTTACATACTGTAAAAGTCTTTTATTTTCGCGGGCATTTTATTTTGCGATTTTCTTTTTTTGTTTTTTCGCCCAGTTTTATTTTCTCGAGTTCCTTGCTGAGATGTTCGGCATAGTGATGAACACATATTTTAGCGAGATTTTGAATTATTGAGGATTTCAACTCGCGAAATAATGCAAATTAAGAACCTCACAAAAAAAGGACTTTTACAGTATGTAACACTGAATTTGTAGCAAGTAAACATGACCACAAAGGTTTATACAGGAAAATGTGGTAGTTTGTGTAATGACTTACCTTACATACAGGCACTATGGATACAGAAAATGTATGTTTGTAGTTGAAAGTATTGTTTCTTATGTCATGAGAGATCAACTCTTGTGCTGCCACATGTCTGAAAATATGGTGGAATGAAGTACATTTTATTATATCAAGGTCCCCCCCCGTTTTATAACAAAATCGGTCAGTAATAATCATTATTCAACTAGCCAGTTTCAGTGTGACATTCTTCGTTTTCAATATCTTGTTATAAAACAATACATGTTGAACATCTAATCATGTTAGGCATACACAAACATACAGGAATATAGGAGTCTATTAAAGGAATTTACAACTTTAATCGATATTTCGTCGATATTTGTCTTGCGAAATATCAAAATCATCAATAGGCAAAAATCTGAATCATCGAGAGCCCTACTAATATTGTTGTTGGAGAGAGGTTGTTGCTCAACAGAGGGCCAGTCTAGGGTGGGTCCACTATATTGTCAACTTTATTAAAATTGGTAAAAATTCAACATTATTTCATGACTAAAAGACCTGGGATTCAGGATAACAAACAATTCTATGAGATTAATTACAGAAATTATATTAAAAATAATTAAATGCTGCCCAATAATGAAGACTGTCACCTACTTGCAGGGTACAACCGAAGACAAAAATTCAACCATCTTTTTCCCATCATCTTTTTTCGTGTAGAAAAAATCAAGTCCATCTGAAGTAAAAACAAATAAAAATATACAGGACTGTCAAACTTTAGCTTGTTTGATATTCAAGAGAAAATATTCAAGCAGGGGTTACATGAGGGGCTGAATCTCAAGGATCTCAAGGATCATTTTTTGATATTTTTTACTGGATTTTTCCATTTTATAGCCAAAATACCTATAATTGAGAGAAAAATTGACCCTTCAGCCAGAATCCTGAGGGTCAAAATGTGGCTGTTTGGAAATTCTAGGGGTCAAAGGGTCAACTCCGAGGTCAAATAGAATCCCTGTTATATCATACCACTATGAACCTGCAATAGACTACCACCAGTGTTCAAGACAAGATAGAATAATAATGATACATAAAGCATTGGCTTTATTCACAATATCAATGACATGGTTCATACAGAGGCAAAATTCAAGGACTTTTCAAGGACATTTTCAGCTTTTCAAGGAATATTTCTATTGTAAATTCACTGCATAGTTAACAAATGTGACAATAGGCCTGACTTTTCGGACGTTGTAGTGGAAGCGGCACTCTCTATAAATCACAATAACATGCTCTACCCTAGCAAACAAAGATTAATAAGTGAACTGATGAGACATTTCCTTCAAACTAGTTCTTTTTTTCTTAATTTTTTACAACTTTATTCTCTCAACAAAGCAAAGTTAGAGATAAAATGTTTTTTCAGTTGAAATTCAAACAGTTGTTTTTTCAAAATTGAAGGATTTTTAGGGTTTTAGCCTCTTTCAAGGAGTTTTCAAGGACTAGCATCAATTCAAGGACTTTCCAAGGGCATGTATGAACCCTGAATGGAATTATCATAATATAAATGATATTCATATCATAAATGATGTCACAGTCAAATAATAACATCAATGCATTATTTTTAGGGATGTCAACGAATATTCGAATACTAAGAAGAGATAACAAATGAGGTCACAATGGCTTCACGATGACGGCAACTTCTTTTATACAAAAAAAAGTTATTTTTTGTCAATAAAATGTTTATTTGCAATTTATTACACTTGCAATTTATCACATGACTAAATAAATGTATTCAATTCTACTTACCATGGGTTGGTTTCACATTGATAGTGTTTGTATGAGCCTTATGTTTCAATATAAGTTGTTCCAAGTAGTAAAATGTCTTCTTGTGATCAGTCTATAATTGAATCAAACAAACATTATCAACCCAAAGAAATATATTTATAAACCCAGAGAAATGTATCTATGAACCCAAAGAAATATATTTATAAACCCAGAGAAATGTATCTATGAACCCAAAGAAATATATGTATAAACCAAGAGAAATGTATCTATGACCCCAGTGGTTTTTTTGGGGCCTTTTTGGGGCCGAAATTCGGACCCATTCCCCTCACTCAAAAGTATGTTTTTTTCCCCTTTTCTCAGTAAAAATTCCCCTTCTACAGCTTTTTTTTTAAAGTGGAGATATGTTGCCAGTATTGTTGATATTTTTAGTCAGAAAGATAAGAGACTAACCAATCTGTTAGCATATTTACATGTTTACATCACTGCAACAAAGAAGTGTAGTGAATATAGACATATAAATGTATACTTTAAATGCACATTATTTTCACCCTATTTTTCCCTCACGACGCTATTTTCCCCTCACGACGCTATTTTCCCCTATTTAAGGGCCCTGCCACCATTCCCCTAGAAGTGAAAAGAAACACTGGACCCCAAAGAAATATATCTATGACCCCAAAGAAATATATTTATAAACCCAGAGAAATGTATCTATGACCCCAAAGAAATGTATTTATAAACCCAGAGAAATGTATCTATGACCCCAAAGAAATATATTTATAAACCCAGAGAAATATATCTATGACCCCAAAGAAATATATTTATAAACCCAGAGAAATGTATCTATGACCCCAAAGAAATGTATTTATAAACCCAGAGAAATGTATCTATGAACCCAAAGAAATGTATTTATTAACCCAGAGAAGTATATCTATGAATCCAAAGAAATATATCTATGAACCCAAAGAAGTGTATTTATTAACCCAAAGAAATATATCTATGAACCCAAAGAAATATATTTATTAACCCAAAGAAATATATCTATGAACTCAAAGAAATGTATTTATTAATACAAAGATATATATTTATCCACTCTGCCAAATAAATATATCTATGAACCCAAAGAAATGTATTTATTAACCCAGAGAAATATACTATGAACCCAAAGAAATATACCTATGAATCCAAAGAAATATATCTATGAACCCAAATAAATATATCTATGAACCCAAAGAAATATATCTATGAACCCAAAGAAATATATCTATGAATCCAAAGAAATATATTTATTAACCCAGAGAAGTATATCTATGAACTCAAAGAAATATATATCTATGAATCCAAAGAAATATATTTATTAACCCAAAGAAATATATCTATGAACCCAAAGAAACGTATTTATTAAACCAAAGATATATATATATCCACTCTGCCAAAGAAAAATTTGATCAACCAAAAACCAATATATTTAAAAACCTCAAGAAATATATTTTTAATTTAGAAACCCGGTATAGCAACAGAGTTTAGACAATGTGAAAGTGTCTTACAGAGTTAACACAAAGTATCAATACAATAAAAATGCCAAATATTCACAATATACATCAATGATAGCAAATCACTATTCATGTAAGTCTTTGTAAACAAGATTCACTGAAAGAAACTTATGGCCACTGGAAATCAAAACGTATGGTCTAATTCAAATTTGCCATACTTCAAGACATAAAATGTGTACAAAATGTATGCTATCATGCAACTAGAATTGTCATTGATTCGGTAAAATGCGTATCATAGATATCGATAATCGGATGAAAAATTTCAACGATACATCACTATATCATGTAAATAAAAAATAGAAAATCTTCAGTTATTTATTTTCCTTGAACATATTTGATAGGTACAGCAAAGTTTAAGACATGGCCTTTCGACAGAGCAACAGCTTCCATTTTTGTTTTAGGTGAAATGACGTCATTTTCAGGGAAAAATATCAAATTTTTAAAAATATGTATCGATAATCAATTGACAAAACATATCAATGATACATCAATATCGTTTCTATCTATGACAGCTCCACATGCAAGCCATTAAGATGATGAAATTTTGTTTCCACAGAAATAAAAAGCCTGTCTGATTAGCTCAGTTGGTAGAGTGCTTGGCTGTCGACTCTCAGCCGAGGCAGATCATATCCTTCCATGACATTTGGCTATGGTCATTTGTCTTCCACCTCTGATGCATGAAGAGAAGTTTCCAGCTGCTTGCAGAAGGACAAGTTAGTACTGGTTGACAATTAATTCCAGGAAAACTTGTTAGGTCAACTGGCTGCCATAACTGAAAACATGTTGAAAAATGACGTCGGAACCAAAGAAAACCAGAAAAAGAAATTAAAAGATTCCCTACCTTCTGTCGTATTTGAACTACAGCTCTCCAGAAATCTTTAGCTTCTACTCTGTGACAGTCATCACATTGATGATTGGTGACGGTAAATTCCACAATAAACACTTGTTGCAACAAGGCTCCATTCAACACCTAGACAACATAATGTAAACTAGAGTATGACTGAAAGTTACTTACATTGCAACAATACTGCTTTATCAGAGGAATTGGATGAGAATGCTCATGACACAACAGTGGAAACCTTCAAAACTCATAATCTACAACTACAACTAGTTTATTGCATTAAAAACATATTAACATGTTTAATAGAAATTATACAAAATATTTGTGACAAATCAGGGGTGCCAAAAAAGCCAAATCCTCAATCCTGAAAACAAAGCGGAATCAAAGAACTCATCCACAGACTTGTCTGTGGAACACCTTGGTTGTTATCGTATACGTTTTAAAAATATGTTAGTACTCAATTCCGTTCGTTCAGAAGCAGATTCAACTCTACCTCCCTACCCCCTCATAAAACTCAACCTATGGGCACTTAACTCACTCATTGAGAAAAAAGGCACTTAACTCATTCTTTGAGAAAAACAAGGACACTTAGCTCACTCATTAAGAAAAAAGGCACTTAACTCATTCTTTGAGAAAAACAAGGGCACTTAGCTCACTCATTGAGAAAAACAAGGACACTTAGCTCACTCATTGAGAAAAAAGGCACTT
Source organism: Mactromeris polynyma (assembly GCA_032209605.1). Lineage (NCBI taxonomy): Eukaryota > Metazoa > Mollusca > Bivalvia > Venerida > Mactridae > Mactromeris > Mactromeris polynyma. The sequence goes on from JASFXZ010000014.1 coordinate 2,386,691, forward strand.
AACTCATTCTTTGAGAAAAACAAGGGCACTTAACTCACTCATTGAGAAAAAAGGCACTTAGCTCACTCATTGAGAAAAAAAGGACACTATCTCTAAAATGCTTTGACAGAATCTGAATAGAACTCTCATGAAAGTGTGGGATAAATTTGCACTAAAAATGATATACTTTTATACCACAAATTAATGGCTTGAAGAAGAAAAAGGGTCAAATGGAACCCCTACTCTCTATATTCAAATCACATGCAGATATACTACCATCAATTTTACCTCTTTTTGAATTGTAAGTTTCACTTTTATTCTCATTGAATGGGGCTCTGTCCAGACAAAACCAGCATCTACCAAGCGAACCTGAAAAAACAGATTTCACATTAATAATTCTATAAAAAAATAACAAATGATATACATACACTTACTTACAGCATGTATAATCTATTTTGTAAATTGTGTATATTTTGTTTTTATTATTCAAGTGTATGTTGTCTATATTAGGTCAAATGACCACTGTACATAACTGAAGTACTGTTGAATAAATGGTAGAGCCGTCATTGATTCCGCAAAATGCATGTTGACGATACATGGATATATATCAGATGAGATATATCAACGATACATGGATATATCAAGTATCATTTACATAAATGGTATTTACAGGCTTGCAGTTCACAACTCATGTATTTTCACTTTATGTCTTTTAGATGTTGATGAATTACTGGGACCATCTTGTCTCCTCACTATTAAGAAGTACATGTATGTGTTTTCTTGCAAAATAAATAAGAAATAAAATTAACAATCTTCAGTTATTTATTTTTCCTTGAACACATTAGATAGATATTGCAAAGTTTTAGACATTTTCATTTGATAGCGCACAGTTCCATTTTCGTTTTGGGGAATTTTATTTTCGTTTTCAGCGAAGTATCTATATTTCAAAACTATTGATTTTTTAAAATATGTATCGATAATCCATCATACAACGATATTGTTTCTATCGATGACATCTCTAATAAGAAGCATTACACCCCAAAACAAGAAATACAATTCCATGAATTAATAAACTATTCTATCCAGGTCTGTTTATATGACAGCGCTTGTGTACAGAAATTAACAAAACATTTCTAAGTATATTGATTAGTAACCTACCAGTTTCAAACCTTTAATTCTTTTCAAACATATGGAAAGAAGTTCTCTGGATTCTAACTGAGCTGTGATCCAATGATCTGGAGGTTGTTGATATCTGTAATTGTAAATATGGCAATCAATGCTTTTTAGCGTTTTTCAAAATATGAAGATTCATGTAAGGCTCAGGACAACACGAGTGTGCGGGATACAAACCTAATATTTGTAAGCCATATCTCAATGGCAATGAAAGCCTGTTCAGCAACTAACCTTATATCTAGGCAATACAGAGTGATTCCTACAGTATGTCACTCTGTTAACAGTGTACTGCGAGTCCAGAAAAATTGAAATTAGGTTTGAATAAAGATGGCTATGTCATTGAAACTTGGCTTGAACAATTAAGGCTAGTCTCTCACAGTCAGTTTATATAAATAGCAATTGTCTATTAATTAATCACTACATCCTTTACTATTATTCCTAATAGTTTGCTGTAATTGCAGGACTTTTTCCTAATTTCGAATATCGGATATCATGCAAAAACTCCTAATTTGATGGGTTTTTGGTAATCTTAAAAATAGCCCAAAAAAAACCCTGATTTCATGACAAGCAGCATAAAACGTATAAAAAATCCCTACCTACTTCATTTTTATTCAGTATGTTACGATGTATTAATAAATGTACCCTGAAGTAAACCATCTTTCCGCTTAATGTTAATAAAATCCATAGTGTTCTCGACGCAGACATTGGAACAAAAATACTACAGTAAAACCTCAATAATGAGACCAGCCTGGCACCCTTGAAAACTGATCTTCTTATTGAGGTGGTCTTAATATTGAGGTTGAATTAAAGAGCAAAACAGAAAAAATGGACTTGAAAATGGTGTTCTTAATATTGAGGTGTGTTCTTATCAGTGCGATGGTCTTTAAGTGAGGTTTTACTGTATTTGCAAACACTGCTTGTTTATTTCATACCTTTCACATTTCCGGCAATAATACAGAACAGCCTGCTTGGGAATACCCTCTGTGATATCAACCTCTGACCGTAGACATGCAACACACATGTTGGATGGGTTAGGCTCAATCTGGGTACCACACTGACAGCATAATCTGAAATATAATATATGTGTATAATTGTATATCTATATGGTGTTTTTGCTATTCCATTAAAATATTTTGAGATATAACATGTGAATAGACTTGTACTTCTAAGTACTCCGAAAACAGAAACTCCGAATAAACGATAATGACTTTTTTGAGAAAGATGACAAACACGGTTTTGTAAGGAGAAATTTCATTGGACCACAAACGCATGTCTATTTTTAGAGAGGTTATATGAACCTCTTACAGAGTGTAGTCAGATCCTAGCAGCGGAAAATAATGGAGCTAAAGTTAGGGGCTGATTTCAATGAGATTGAGCTGAACCCAACCATTCTACCAGATCTGTTGAACTTCATGACCCATAGTTCAGTGATACCACAAGCTCTACTCCATGAAGCCACTATCAACAACACTAAGCCAGCAGTCACATGCTGTATGCCAGGAACTTTGTAAACTAGCAAGACTCCTGATTATGCCAGCTAGCTCAGGAGGCATTGAGAGAGTTTTCTCAATTTTCTCTCATTTTCAGACAAACTCAGAAATAGACTTGGTGTGGAGAAAACTGCAAAACTAGTGTTCTGCTACCTGATGCTGAAGGTGAAACAGGACTTGGGATGGTGAATAATATGATAGTGACAGATAAATAAAATGTGTAAATAGTTGCATAATTATGTCATATGTGTGGGTATACGGACGGTTCGCGACCTGGACGTTTCGCCCGTGTCGTTTCGCGCCCAAAATGGGCGCGAAACGTCCTCATGAAATGGGTGCGAAACGTCCTCAGACCCCATTTGATATAATAGATATATAATGAACAAATAATCAATTTTCTAACAAAATCTTCATGTATAAATGAATATTGAGTATATTTAATATGTTTGCTGTACGTAATTGATGATAATAAATATGGTTGATTGTTTTTAATAAAAAAATGTGTGATGTTGTATGTAGTTAGGCAAATGTTTCATGTACGTAATTTATGACAGAAATATGTTGATTGTTTTGATTATCTTTCGTGATGTTGTATATATATTTGAGTTGTTGATAACTGTTGAAAATTGTTTGTAAATAAATTTTAATGTATCTATGTCGCTATATACCAATAGTTTAGTTCTGTGTGAGAGTTCAATATTAAATAGATATTCATGAAAAAGCAGCATTTTTCATTATGCGAAATAAAGCCAGAGTATGCAGCATTATTTCCATTTTATCAAAATTCAAACTTTGTGAACTAACTTTTTTAACACCCTGTACAGGTTTAATTTAATATGTACAATATTATAAATGAAGCAATGTTACTTTATTTTTATATCATTATATTTAAAGTGTGAATAAATAAACTTTAATTCACATTAAACCTTGTTCTTTTCTTTACTTTCTATGCTATACTATTGACTAAAGACATGCTTCAAAGGGTTCACAATACGTTATATAATATATACACTGAGGTGGGCGAACCGACTAGAGGCGAAACGTCTAGGGGCGAAACGTCCTGGACGCGAAAAGACTTGGTGTGCGAAACGTCCAGATCGCGAAACGACCCATAACCATATGTGTGCTAGTCCTATAAATAAGACCCTACATACCTTATTTCACATTTTGACATTTTCCGGGTACGTAGGGTCTTATCGGCCTCCTCTTAGTGTCACTTAGCACTTTCTGACACAATTTTGTGTCGCTATTTTTTCACTAATTTTGAACCATCAAACAACACAAGCAGGGAAAATAGATTTCCAATCGCGCAATTGATGCTTTCTACGCCGGATAATTCTAAGAATTCCAAATGCCATGCGCTAATTGTATAAAGATGCGCATTTGTTTCCATCTAGTGCAGATTTCACAGAGATTCAGCGTAATGGCTGCCCAACGTATCCGGTTAATTAACACGGTCAATATACGAATCGAAAATTAGACGAAATTTGTGAATAGTGAAAAAGCCGGATTCCGGAACCCGGCATCATTTGAAGCGGGATAAATGACACATGTGCGAAAATTATTTCGTCCAGGCGTCTACGTCGATTTCGTATAATATGTTATTTTGCCAACATGTCTAGGAAAGATTACACGATGAACATTTTATCGAAATTAAGCGTTTAAAGGTGATTTTCATTTATGTGTTAGTATAAAACGAAATTATACAGTGCATTAAACTGTTTCTACGTCAATTAATGATATAATTCGCGGATTCGAAAATATTCGAAAATGCTACATGACATGGCATAGGGCCCGTTTAGACGTTACATACAAAGTGAAAGTAAAATAACAAAATAATGAATGTTAATGGTTAAATGGGTATGTTTACGTCTAATATTTTGGACTATATGTGTGCATGCATGTAAAATTTGTAAATATTATTTATTTGTCACATATTTTTTTGTGTTATTGTGTCATAATAAAGTACATTTTGCTGAAGTTACCATGCCAACCCTGGCTGTGTGAGTTCAGTATTTTATTCATATCGCGAGAATACTCAGTCTGAGTGATAGTCCAACTTGATTTGAACGGGCGTCGTATTTTGTGACATTTTTTGCATTGGGCAAAATCTCGAGACCGTCCAACATGGTTAGCATTCAAATAATGCAAGTTTTTTTTCCTTCTTTGTCTATGTAAGTGCGACCCAAATCTGGTTCGCTGATTTTAACCCATGCATTTCGGATGAAAACAATCAATTGCAATAATAAAAATTACATGCCTGGAAAGAGCAATCATCATACGTTCATAATATGCAAACCTTTAAAAGATATAATCCATATTTTCAACACATCACAACAATAAACTACACTGGGGTCAACTTTTTAAACGTCCATCGCTAAAATACTACCTCGCTCGCTTAACATCACAGATGTGTACTGATTGGTCGATTAAACATACAGGTTATTTCACTGTACTGCAGGGTGTACGCGGAATTAAAACTTGATCTGGATGGTCTTCATCGTAATAGATATATTGAGCTCAATGACGGAAAGAGTACTTCAATGTATTTTGGATATATAAAGATCCAAAAAAACAAAATACAACTTGAAATATTAATGTCTATTTTAAAAGTATACTTCATATCGACTGCGTACGCTATCGAAGTCATTATTGATAACAGAGCATAACCCGCAGTAGCTAAATCCGCAGTACACATTCAACACTGTAGTATTTATACCACGCGCAGTGTACAAAATGTCGCCGAGGTAAACTGTCGATAGATTGAAGTTTAACACTTGAAAATAAGATTATTTTTCGCACATACACAGGTATTTCGATTAATTTTGATTAAATTGAGTAAAAGTAAAGCCAACTGGGCCATTTTTGGCCGAAATCGGACGATTTTTGAAAAAGTTAAACTTGTCGATGTCCGTGCTTATTTGAATGCTATCGATTCTAGGCTCTTGTGTATTGTACCCATGCTAAAACTGTCATACAATGCATGTGAGCTAGAGATCTAGTCTATCTGAGTGAGTGATGCGATTACTGAAGTCTTGAAGATGATGATTCAGAAATCAACAAATTTCTGACTGACAACACACAGTAAACTCGTAATAATAAAACAATATTTGGCCTTTCCACAGCTTTCGTTCTAAACATAACATGTCTTGTACCAGAATGATAAAATTCGTCAGTCGAGATTCACTCATGTGTATGACTTACCCCACCCACTCTATTTCACCATAAACAGTTGCGCAATCGAATAAGCCGAGCTAAAAATAAGTTGCTTAAGACAACTGACGTAACAACTTACATATAATTAACTGTTGTAGCCTGTAAATTGGCTGGTAATTCCATTGTTGATCAAATAACGTCCAGCGACTTAATAAAATTGACGTTTTGTTAGACAACACATGTGTCGCTCTCGACACGAACGCTGGAGAAAAACCACAATAAAACCCAGCTTAACCCGTTCGGTCCGTGAAATAAGTACGACGTGATTCACGGACCAGGTGTAGCGATTGCAGACTATCCCCGTTTCAAGTTATACCCTCGGTAACTTAAAAATTGCATTCAGACTACCTGGAGGTAGGATTAAATCGATTTCAAATATAACCCTCGGGGGTAACTTTTAAGTTACCCCTTACGATTTCAAATTACCTTCCTCATTCTATTATTCATGTAAACTATTTACATTTTCCACGCAAAAATTGAAAAGAACAACAGCAAATGATATATATAAAAGGTAAACATAAATGGAATATCATCAAACGAAAAACTTATACATGCGGGTGTACCACAAGGTTCAATTTTAGGTCCGTTATTTTTTCTCATTTATATAAATGACATAGTCCAAGATATTGATGCAAATATAGGACTGTTTGCTGATGATACTAGTCTGTCACTAATTGTAAATAAAATTGATGAAACTGCGAACATCCTGAACAATGACTTACATAAAATTAGTAGTTGGGCTAACGCGTGGCTAGTGTCGTTCAATCCAACTAAAACTGAATCGATGACTATATCAAAAAAACTTAATAAGCCAAACCATCCTGCTACCAAAATCAGCCGATAAAGGTTGTAAATTCTCATAAGCACTTGGGATTGTTCCTATCCAACAATTGTACTTGGCATAAACATATAGAATATATTACATCAAAAGCATGGTCAAGAATAAATATAATGAGAAAATTAAAATTCAGAATTGATCGAAAATCTTTGGAAACAATTTATCTATCATATATTCGGCCCCTGCTAGAGTATGGTGATACTATCTTTGACAATTGCACTGCATACGAAAAACAAGAACTCGACAAAATACAAATTGAAGCTGCTAGAATAGCGACTGGAACAACAAAACTCGTATCACTTGATAAATTAAATTCAGAAACTGGATGGGAAAGTCTGCAGGAAAGAAGAGATAAACATAAACTAAATTTAATTTTTAAGATAAAAAAATGGTCTTACGCCCGAGTACTTATATGCAACACTGCCAAATAGATCTGACATACCGCGCTATAATTTACGTAATATAGATAACATTACCCCTTTCCGATGCAGAACAAGTCATTTTTACAACTCATTTTTTCCATCAGCAATTCGAGCATGGAACCAGTTACCTTCCAATATCCAAGAATCTTCAACTCTCAATATTGTTAAGCGTTCTATTAACAATCCTGTCACTACAATTCCTTCCTATTATTATATAGGCCCCAGGAGGCTCCAAATTCTTCACACTAGATTAAGAACAGGATGCAGCATATTAAAATCCCACTTGTTTGTTAAAAATATAATTGAATCCCCTATGTGTTATTGTGGTAATTTCGAATCAACAGACCATTTTTTCTTGTATTGTCCTTTATATAGACACCAAAGGCAAGTTCTTTTGACAAATCTTGCAAACATAAATATTCGTCTTGACACAAAAGTTTTACTTTTCGGTTGCCCAAGGTATAAAAATGAAACCAATGTTCTCATTTTTAGATCAGTTTACACATACATAGAAGACACTAAACGTTTTACGCTATAAGTCGTACATGTGTAACAACTTCCTTTTAAACATTACACTTTGCTCCCTCTCTCCCCTCCTTTCTTTTCTTTCTCTTAGTTATTTTTTTCAAAAACGCTTATTTTTTAAACACCTACAATAGAGTTTAAACAGTTTTGTAAACATTATATTCACCTAAACCAATCTCGTACCTGTTGGAAATGTACAATACTCAGGAGAAGACCTATATTTAAGTCTTTGGCTTTCGGTCCCATCCTTTTCACATTACTACTGAACAAACTTGTTTAATGTAAAAAAATGATATATATTGTATTGTATTATTATGATGTTCATAGTATGTAAATAACATATGTTTAAACTAAATGATATATATATAAATGTCATGCATCAAAATAACAACAAGAAAACAACATCAGCAGTGACGATAACGGTAGTGCATCACCAACAACCATAACAGTAGTGTAATCACGTGGTGTAATTAACATTTGGGTTTTTTTTGCAGTTAAAGATTAGCTTTCAATTTTGTATATTTCATTTTTTTAATTTAATTTAATTTACTTATCATGATTTAAATAATTGAACATTATCTCATCAGCTCTGTCAGTGAGTGAGTAATCTAAACAGCGCGGGGCGGTCCTAACCTGATTTATATAAAAATGTAAAGCTATATTTATCAAAATCGTGATAGAGGGGTGTTCATTAGCTTTCTAGCTTCATTGAGGCATATATGTAAGTGATGTGGCGCTTCGAATAAGCACTGAAAACGCAATTAACGCCCTTACATAACGTCATTGACGTCATAGTTGTGACGCTCGTATAGCTATACGTCATGACGTTATTGCTAACGGTAACACCGTCACTTTTGTTGTGGCGTCTTACAGCGACAGTCACACAAATATATGCAGCAAACTTTATCGATCAAGGAAAGAACCAATCACGGAGAAATCGAAATAGAACAACTCAGAGAAAGGTAAATTGTAATAATTAAAATCATTTGAGATATTAGGTGAATGGACCAGGCAAAATACGTGCATGGAAATCTCAATAATTAGACCACTGTCGGGACCCTTGACAACTGGTATTCTTATTGAAGTTGTCTTTATATTTAGGTTGAATAAGGAACAAAGCATTGAAACTGGACTTTAAAAGTGTGTACGTAATTTCGAGGTGGTCTAAATATTATAGGTGGTCTTTAATTGAGGTGTTACTGTATTTTTTCAGCGTGTGAAAAAGTATACACTGAATGTTCAGCTGAGTATAAATAATTAACAAACATATTCAGAATAGTTTTGAATACTACAAAACAGTTGTTATTTATGAAAATGACAATGTTATATGAAAGTGACAGTCGTATAAACGTATTGTAGTTGTGTATGTAAGACAGTCGCCGGATTGGCGCAGTCGGTGGGGTACAGTGTGTTGGCTCAGTCGGTGGGGCACAGTGGATTGGCTCAGTCGGTGGGGCACAGTGGATTGGCTCAGTCGGTGGGGCACAGTGGATTGGCTCAGTCGGTGGGGCACAGTGGATTGGCTCAGTCGGTGGGGCACAGTGTATTGGCTCAGTCGGTGGGGCACAGTGGATTGGCTCAGTCGGTGGGGCACAGTGGATTGGCTCAGTCGGTGGGGCACAGTGGATTGGCGCAGTCGGTGGGGCACAGTGTGTTGGTGTTGAGGGGTTGTGGGTTCTACAGCTATTTTAACTATTTGCTTTTAATTGTAAAATTTTGAAAATAAGAGTACATGTACACCGAATATATTACATTGCACATTGTTAGATGACCAGACATATTTAACAAACTCAAACATGACATTCTAGAGCGGACATCTACTGAGCACTAGACACCATTAACATGAATCTACTATCAATCTATGGTACTGGTGTGCGGTTAGACGACCGCCCGATTAGCTCAGTCTGTAGAGCGCCGTACTAGTGTTTAGGGTATCATTGGTTCAAGCCCCACATCAGACGAACTTTTCTCCCTTGATTTAATCACTCCAATTGTGACAGTGGTGTTTGACGGCCCACGGTCGTTGAGCCTCAAAAGCCGGAAAGGGGAGGAGACGGGATAAGACGACCACAAGGTTAGCTCACCCGGTAGAGCGATGTACTAGTTTTAAAGGGGTCTTGGGTTCGAGCCCTACATCGGGCGACTCGTTTCGCTTTCGATGTAACGGTAAAATACGCGTATGCACTAACTTCAAACATTTCATGTCAGACCTATAACAGCTTAGGTCATCAAGGGTCAGTAAAAGATGTAATTATTGTAATACATCTGTAAAACAACGTTAAAACTCCCCGAAAGATATTTCCAACAACGATCTTACCCCTATGTTGAGAAATGTTTGGACGAGGTGATGCGCAGTGATGTAGGGGTTGAACGCATGACTCCTGATCCGAAGGTCGTGAGTTCGAGACCCGCGGTGAGCGGGGTTTGATCACGAACTTCACAATCCCTAAAATGTGTATGAGTTCTGGTGGGTAGCCAGGAAGCAGCCATCGAGAGAGATTTGTATAAGTTGTAAGAACTTGTTTCACAATCGATGTAAAATAAATAAGTTTAAACTAAGAGTTATACCGGTGATTTTGTATTTTGCGAATCTTTCTTGAAATTTGACAACGAGATCTGAAACGATTCATGAACGTTATTTTGTCAGGTAAACATATACATGTACATCCCCCATGGAGAATATGAAAATGCAACCTTCATGTGCTATATTGCTCGGAAAATCATTCAGATCGATGATTTGTGGAGTTTTTTTATTGTATTTTTTGTACATTAAACTCAATTTGAAGCCGTTAACGTTAAAATAGCCAACTCTTAAAGAATGTTATAATATTATTACTGCAAAATGAAAACGCCTAAAAATTCACTTGGCAAAATATATCTACTCCGCTATGTCGAAAAGAAAACTCACAAATCTGTGAAAACAACACTTTTTTTTATATTATTATTTGTGTTAAATATTTGTCTGATTTTTTTGTAACTGTACATTTAAAATCTTCTCTATGCCTCTGATGACTATTTCCATCTCACTGATTATATATGTGACAAAACACTTTGTAAAATGTTGAATGCCTATATAAAATGTATTGCATTGCATTGTATTGTATTGTATTGTATTGTATTGTATTGTTATTTATAAGTGGCTGTGATATGTAAGATGAACTCCACTCCACTACCAATGTTTCGGCACGCAATTACTTTATCAAGAAGACTTTTAAGAACTGTAGTTAGTAAACTTTGGTATATTTATTGAAACTAAATATGCTCCTTTCTTTGCCGCAGAATTAGATGCATGGAGTAGATTCAATGGATTTCCCGAGTTTGAAGGTATAAACCAATTAGAACCAAGACTGGGGGAATCAAGATTAAGCATCATTGATAGGCAGGACAGGTACGACTATTCATATCTTGGAAACAATTGGGCCGATGCTATCAATAAAATTTTATCAGATTAGGAAATAAAAGTACCATCCAGTGTACAAACCTGATTTATGGTTCAATGTATTATTCTCATGGGCGTAGATTCCTATAGGCCGTGTATATAGCCAGCGGTCTACATTTTTACATATTTAAGATATTTAATTGTACTTTTGATCTTACTGTTAGCATATTAAGAAGAAAAAAAAATACATCAAAATGGATCTCTGACGATCTAGCTACAACACTATGCCCCCGAACCCCCCTAAAACTAGGCATACACATCAATTCCTACTAAGCTACGTCCCTGAAACTTACATAAGAATAGAATAAACCTCTTCCCAGTTTGCCTCTAAGAATACGTCTGAAACACTCTAAGCAAGCATGAACATTGACACTATTTGATGATTCACATTCAATTTGTAAATGAAATGAATGCAATTTATCAATTTTATTATTTTATTTACAGACTTTTAAAAGCACAGTTAGATAAGATAAATCATGACCGTAAAAGCATGAAAACTGATGTGAGGAAATATGACGATTTGGTAGAATACCTTGGAAAGTGTGAATACGGCGATGATAGAAATGTAGTTAGCAAATCTGACACACTTACAGATGTAGAGTTTTTGCTGGATGAGAAAGCGGCACAGAAAGAAGATTTGGATGAATTCCTTGAAAAAGTAAATGCATTGAAGAGTCAAGTAGAGTACCGTGTGAAGAAATTAGCACAAGGGATAACACAGTTGAAAACTAGGTATGATAAGCATGAACTCCAAGGAGAAGATGATGAAGCTAAAGTGTGTCTGAGGAATCTTCTGATGAAGATAGGACCATTTGGCCATGCTGGGACAAGTTTCGGAGGATCAAAAATCCCAATGCTGGTATCAGCATCTAAAACCATGAGTCGGAAAATTGGAAATGAGTGTATTAACCAAATGAACATTCAAACGAAATCAGTACGTGAAAGGCATAATGTTCGTGCAAATACTGACGAGAAGATCAAATACACACCAAAGAGAAACGAAAAGAATAATACTCCAAGTCAGAATATCAACCGTCGATATAAAGATATCAAGTCTATGCTTAACACTGGTAGGAAGTGTGTTGAACGTGAAGTAGGAAAAGCCTCGTTGGAACAATCAATGGCAAGTTATAAAATAGCTACTAAGAACAAGCAAGTTGAAGATGACGTACATCAGCGGGATGTGTTCAAACAAGACGAAGGAGGAAAGGGAAGAGACAGCACAAAAGAAAAGAGAAGAAAGGTGATTAAATGCAAGATTGATACAGGGAGAAACAATGCAGTTAGGCATAAAGCAGATAAAGATATTAAGAGTAAAGTAACAGCACATGTAAGCGTCGGTAATAAGCAAGCTAATGCCAGTGATATGAAAACACGTAATGAAGGGAAGAGTTCGTTTGCAAACAAACCGTTGCTTCCGCAGATTAAAAGCGTTACTCAGAAAAAGGCAATTCCCAAAACCCAGTTTGGCTTAAAGAAGATAAATGACAGCACTATGCTTACACCTCTACCAAAGATTAGAGGTAGAGAACATGATACGAAAGACCTGATTAATTCACCTGCAATTAGAAATAGATCGCTCATTCCATTGCCTCTAAATCCTTTACCTCCAATTAAATCAGTTCGTAGAGATAATGACAATACAAAAACTGGAACAAAAGACGACAACAGAAATGCCGGTGTGATGAGGATCTCTTTCGCGCCTTCTCCACCATCAAGGGCTCAGCCATCACCTCCACACATCCTTGACGGCGCTGAGAGAACGCAGCACAGAGCCTAACTACTAACTTTGCTGCTTTGACTGATTTGTTTGATTTTGCACATTGTGCGATTTTGTTAATATTAATTGAAAACAAATATATGACTTCGATTAAGTTTATCCGAAGTCTAGTTTTATTTTACTCCCGTTTAACTTTTGCATATAATTATCGAACGGCGTGCACGACTATTCCTAGTTTTTTTTCTATGTATTGTGTAAGACAATCTGGCTTCCGTTTCCCATCATCTGGTTTTGCAGCTACAAGTACACAATGGGTGCTTCCCCTCAAATAGAACAGTGGGTTGAGCACTTTGAATTCCGGATGTACACACTGAAATACTTTTCTAATTTTGCCATCCTACTTTCCTGCTGTGTACCAGTTTTAATTCATGAGACTGTTTTGTACAGTCATGACAGAATTTTATATTTCAAAAACTTGAGGTATGAGAAAGAATGAAGTAAAACACATATGTGCTTAATATATATTTAATTGGATCTATTTTGAATCAACAAATATATCCGAAGATACTCGGTCCTCTAATTCACGTTCGAAACTTTATAAGTAGTTTGGAGAATATCATGTTAATAAATTGTCTGAGGCTATAAACTTCATTCATGCTCGAACTTTTTCTCATTTTCAATTTCCTTGGGGATTGTCACGAGTTCTTTTCCCTTTTCACTTCTAGAGTTCTCCCCCCATTTATCCCTTCCATTGAACTTCTAGACTAATATATGTACATAATTATAGTACTGTTCAATCCCTTCATATATTGTACTTTATACATGTATACACATAAACTATAGAAGGGTAAAAAGGAGATAACTCTAGAAGGGTAAAAGGGAAAGATAATCTCCTGTGGTAACATACTGGTATATACTTTTATTATCCATGTTTTAGTAAAATTCAGATAAAATACGTCGCTTAAGTAGTACTGTATTACATTTGTTCCAAGTTCGTAATCTTAGCGCTGTTTAGTTTATGAGCGAACATTTAAACACAAACACGAAATTGGAGCCTACAAAACAATCTCACGTTTTGTAAACTCGTACCATGGAACGTTATGCTGAATCAATGGCTAGGTAAACATTTCGTCGTGTATAACTGACACATGATCAACAAATTGGTGTAAATTCCAAAACATAGAGCAAGACCAATCCATGTGGATTTCGAGTCATGAAAAGATAATCACAGAAACCGAAAATAACTGAACAATTTATTATTAAAATGTGTAAAATATATGTACTCCATTCATTTTGATTTAACAATGTAATTCACATGACGTGTGGATGTCGATGTATAAAACTTAGCCCGTGTCTAGCTATAGAAATGTCGTGGTAATTAAAAGTATGTCCAATTGGCTGAAAGTATTCTTTCTCAATGTTCAAAACATATGTGTTATGTAATGAAGAAATGAACTTCTGATCTGTCAATATATATGTAACAGTGTGTTTAGAAGATGTTCACTCTCCATTTTGTATCACGTGACTTGAACCATCAACAAACGTCACATGATCGCATGAACACAAGGCACGCCATATAATACAACGTGATAGAGATGCACTCATGAATAATTCAAATTACGCCTAGCAGCCGGTTCATCCACACGTGATTTCTCGCTAAAAATAAAATGGTCTGCCATTACTTTTGGCCTATTTTGTACCAACAAATAAACAACATAACTTATATCAAAGGCATACGCCATGCACAGATGTCATTGAACATATCTCAAAAGCATTACCACATGTATGCTGCATTGTTACTCAAATTCAAACACTTTGATGTTGTTAATATAGTTTGGGTGGGCACCAACCCAATGCCTACTAACATACAATTTGTTCAAATCTTCACAGAAGCAGACGGCGGAAGGACACAAGACGTCGTCACTGAGCGGCTGCAGAATTTGGACTTTCTCGCACGCTGACGATATCAGATGAAGTTTGTTATTTCGCCAGTTGCATATAACCAAAGTTCCATCGCCCTTGGCAACTATACCTCTTGGACTGCATAGCTCGTGATCTTCATAGGTAGCCATTATTTCCCCTTCAAATGTCATCTTTGTAATTTTGTAATTATCCCCGTCTGAAATGTATATAAATTTTCCATCTGGGCTTATGGCCACGTATTGAGGACAGAGAAACATGCGAATGCCATTGACATCTTCCCTAAATGATTTCAAAAGATGTCCATCTAGCGACAATATTTGAATTTTGCTCGGTTTGTCGTAACTGACCACTAGATGTCCGTCGTAGTGGTCAATACCGCGACACTCTCCATTCTCAACCAGACTTTGACCTTTAGAAAGAGCACCAAACTCTACGACAAAATACTGAATCATTTGCGCTTTTGGCAATGTGACGGCAAGCTTTTGATCTGTCACCATGGTAACGTCCCACGGTGCGTCAGCCAATAACACCTCTGATAATACTGCATGATGTTTTGTATCTAAGATCTTCACCGACCGGTTGTCGTAGTCGGTTAAGACGAGATAACCGGAAGTCAGAAGAGCACATCCGGTGATGTAGCAGTTACTGGTATCGTCTGCTGTTTTCACATTCAAGTCGCCGCAGTGAGACAGAATCAACGATGCGTATTTCTCTTTATGTTCCCTGGTGGCTGGGTGTAGACTTGATAATTTTTCGATTGGACGATCAATATTAAACAAGTTATATGCCCCAGGAGTTTGTGTCTTCGAATAAGCATCTCTTCTCACTATCACGTGACTAGCAGTTGCGGAAATCTTTTTATGATAACGAACGCAAGTGTCGCACAGGTATTCGCAACAATCTTCACAAATTTGGTTTGCATCAATAGAGTTGCCCTCAGAAAGACAGGGTCTGCAGTGAATAACACTCCCGTCGCCTAATTCACTTCTAGAATGATGAGCATTGGTTGATGCCATTTTGCTGCGTCACGCACTGTGATTTTAGCTAAGTCAAATATATAAATTTCAATTCTGAGATTACCTTTGTCATGAGTAGTCTTACGTAGCTGTCGACTGTGATTTCTTGTAGTCCCTACAATGTTGCATATTCAGACAAAACGTCAGGCTAGTGTACGGAATTCGCTTTTCGTGCGTTCTTTGAACCAGATATTTTTATACTCTTCATTTCAGAAGAGTCCTTGTTATCAGTGTAAAGTATGTGCATGACGTGAACACAAAGAATAAAAATCACTGGCATAAATAATTCGATCTCCTGCACAAGCGTTTGAATGAATTGATTAATTAAAATCACAGTACAACTTTAAATGACTCTCTTCATCAATATGAATATTTAAATCCAGTCATATTACGTCATAATGACATTTAATAAAAAAAGCATAACAATCATTGAACAATATGTTTAATGACGTCATCACATAAACAAGCCTGTGACGTCATTCAGTATACACGTATTCAGTGAATCCGTTACATCTATCTGACTTTAATCACTATCAAGTGTGCAGAATCTCTTTCATGTTGATTGATGTAGGACTGAGCTCCACCAACAAAGATAAATATAACTGTTACACGTACATGTATATGTACACTGATGGTGTGTTGATGTCGTCTAAAACACGAATTGTTTGAGATGGAATAAACTTACGGAAATGGTTAGGTAGGTTGGGAAAAATTTGCTGCACATGCTTAGTAGTTTTGTCATAGCTTGCATGTTAACGGTAGACATGTTATCATATTTTTTTGAGTTTGCTGCAGCGTTCATTAGCATTATTATTTGATGCATCAAAAGTTGGCGATGTGGATATTTTTATCATTACTCGTTTTGTTAATTCTAAACAAGAGGCGTATGGATTACATTTTGTTTTTTCCGCTCATTTGCATATTATATGCTGACTGTGCCATATGATATTTACGTCATCGTAGAAACATGCACGGGTATGTGATAAAACTCAATTTCCACTTTAGTTTGAGAGTCAATAACCTCAGTAGATCTAGATCTACATCGCTTATAAAAATGTATTTAAAATGGCAAAATCTCAGTCAATAATTAAGCTGGGAAATCCGTGTATTTCATCGATTATTTCAACTCGTCGTTCTTCAGTGTCACCGTAGATTCTATGACTTATTTTGTATTTATAAACTAACCTTGGTAAACGCGAAAACTTAGCTCCAATCATAGCGTAGATCTACATAAAAAGTATACAAATGTAAAGCTATAAAATCGTGTAATTGTGGTGTTCATTAGCTTTCCAGTGTAGTAGTGTCGGGTAAGGCGGCCGCCCGATTAGCTAAGTCTGTAGAACGCCGTTCTGGTGTTTAGGGGGTCGTCGGTTCGAGCCCCAAATCGGGGGAACCTTTTCTCTCTGATTCACTTCAATGGTGACAGCGGTGTTTATAGTCCCAGGGTGTTTGAGCCAAAAGGGGGAGGAGTGTATAGTGGTGTGGGGTTAGACGGCCACTCGTTTACCTCAGCCGGAAGAGCGCCGTAGTAGTGTTACCCTAACATAACGTCATTGACGTCATAATTGTGACGCTCATATACGTCATGACGTTATTGCTAACAGTAACACCGTCACTTTTTTGTGGCGTCTTACAGCGACAGTCACACAAATATATTCAGCAAACTTTAATGTTCAAGGAAAGAACCAATGACGGAAAAATCGAAATAGAACAACTCAAAGTAAGGTAAGGTTTAATAATTAAAATGATTTGAGATATTAGGTGAATGGACCAGGCAAAACACCTACAGTGAAACCGCAATAATTACACCACTGTCGGGACCCTTGCAAACTAGTCTTCTTATTGAAGTAGTCTTAACATTGAGGTTGAATAAGGAGTAAAGTAGTGA
This sequence comes from Mactromeris polynyma, assembly GCA_032209605.1. NCBI lineage: Eukaryota > Metazoa > Mollusca > Bivalvia > Venerida > Mactridae > Mactromeris > Mactromeris polynyma. Next base: position 2,404,320 of record JASFXZ010000014.1, read on the forward strand.
AACTAGTCTTAACGTTTGTGTAAATGTACACGGATTGTTCAGCTGAGTATAACTAATTAACAAGCCTTTTTAGGTAGCTTTGAATACTACAGAACAGTAGTTAGTAATAAAGATGACAATGCTATTTGAAAGTGATGGTCGTATAACGTAGTGTAGTTGTCTAGGTAAGACAGTCGCCGGATTGGCTCAGTCGGTGGGGCACAGTGTGTTGGTGTTGAGGGGTCGTGAGTTCTATAGCTAATTAAAACATTTTCTGTTAATTGTAAAAACATGTTAGAAAAAGAGTAGAATCTACACCGAATATATTACATTACACAATGTTAGATGACCAGACTTATTTAACAAACTCTAATATTAAATTCTAGAGCGGACATCTATTGAGAACTAGACACCATTAACACGAATCTACTATCAATCTACCCTCATTTAGTGGTGTGCAGTTAGTCGGCAGCCCGGATAGCTCAGTCGGTAGAGCGCCATACTAGTGTTTAGGGTATCATGAGTTCAAGCCCCACATCCTGCGAACTTTGTGGTGACAGTGGTGTTTGACGGCCCACGGTCGTTGGGCATCAAAAGCCGGAAGGGGGAGGAGAGTAGTGGTGTGGGATAAGACGACTGCCAGGTTAGCTCACTCGGTAGAGCGCCGTACTAGTTTTAAAGTGGTCTTGGGCTCGAGCCCAACGTCGGGCGCACTTTCCCCCCGTTCATTTACTTCACTCACAACATCTCAACAACAGCCAAAATAACAACATCACAATCCTTAAATTTGGCGGACGTAATAGTTAATAACACCACAGACAGTCATACGGAGTGATTGATTTATTGCAACGGAATGTTTGGACCACAATTGATGCAACTTTCACTCTCTATAAGCTTTCGACAAAAAGTGATGTCATTATTCATTCAGCATACGTACATACTCATTATTATTATCATCGTTATGTTTATTACATGTATTATTAAAACGAATTTAAACTTTTTAAACAGTATTTTTACTGACAGTTCCAATGGAGTAAATCGCTGTATGGTTATTATTTCTATTTATGTTTCAGATGTATGTTAAATTTCCCTTTCCCCATGTGAAATTCTTTCATTTGGTATACTAGTAGTGTTCATGTTATTTTCTCCCCACTTCGGCCTATTGTTGCCAGCTTTCTTGACTTGCTCCGTGATGTATTCCATCCATTAACCCCTCCCTGCTCGACCTCCTTATTTCTCATAAGTTGTCCTTTATGGTCGGCCAGGCAATTCCTTGCGCCTGATCCCTTGCATATATCAACCCTTGCAACTCCTCAATGCCTGATACTTTGTGAACTGTTGTTTTCCCGGAGGTTTGTGTGGGGAGGCATAATCTAGCGTATGTGGCGTTCCCTGTAGCAACTTATTCTCTCTTTCACCCATCCTCCTATAAAAATGATTTCCTTTTTTATACTGGCTCACAAAACATGTGATCCACTCATAACCCCAGAGTGATGGTAGATACGAGTATATTTAAAGGACACATACATTCCCTTCTGCATCTTGTTCCTGGTGCGCGAGATAGACTTCTTAATCCACTCTGGGTCGTTGGTGCGCGAGATAGACTTCTTATCCAGACTGGGTCCCAGATACGCGAGATAGACTTCTTATCCAAACTGGGTCCCTGATGCTAAAGATAAACGTCGTAATCCAGTCTGGGTCCCTGGTGCGAGACAGACCTTTTACCTTTTAATCCAGTATCTGTCCCTGGTGCGCGAGATAGACCTCCGAATCCAGTTTGCGTCCTTGGTGTGCGAGATAGACCTCCGAATCCAGTTTAGGTACGCTGTGCGCGAGATAGACCTCCGAATCCAGTTTGGGTCATTGGTATGCGAGATAGACCTCTTAATCCAATTTAGGTCCGCTGTGCGCGATATAGATCACTGAATCCAGTTTTGGTCCTTGGTGTGCGAGATAGACCACTTAATCCAGTTTAGATCCGCTGTGCGCGATATAGACCCCTGAATCCAGTATGGGTCCCTGGTGTGCGAGATAGGCCTCTTAATGCAGCATGGGTTTTTGATGTCCGAGACTGACATCTTAATCCAGTCTGTGTCCCTGGTGCGCGAGATAGATATCTATATCCAGTCTGGGTCCCTGGTGCGCGACATAGACCTCTATATCCAATCTGGGTCACTGGTGCGCGACATAGACCTCTATATCCAATCTGGGTCACTGGTGCGCGACATAGACCTCTATATCCAATCTGGGTCACTGGTGCGCGACATAGACCTCTATATCCAGTCTGGGTCACTGGTGCGCGACATAGACCTCTATATCCATTCTGGGTCCCTGGTGCGCGACATAGACCTCTATACCCAATCTGGGTCACTGGTGCGCGACATAGACCTCTTTATCCATTATGGGTCCCTGGTGCGCGACATAGACCTCTTTATCCATTATGGGTCCCTGGTGCGCGACATAGACGTCGTGATCCAGTCTGGGTCCCTGGTACGCGACGTAGACCTCTATATCCAGTCTGGGTCCTTGGTGCGCGAGATAGACGTCGTGATCCAGTCTGGGTCTATGGTGCGCGAGATAAACTTCATAAACCAGTATCTGTCCCTGGTACGCGAGATAGACCTCCGAATCCAGTTTGGGTCCCTGGTGCACGAGATAGACGTCTTAACCCAGTTTGGGTCCCTTGCGCGAGATACACCTCTTAATCCAGTTTGGGTCCCTGGTGCGGGATATTGACCTCTTAATCCAGTATGGGTCCCTGGTGCGCGTGATCGACCTCATAATCCAGTATGGGTCCCTTGTGCGTGAGATAGACCTCTGAATCCAGTATGGGTCCTTGGTGTGCGAGTTAGACCTCTTAATCCAGTATCTGTTCCTGGTGCGCGAGATAGACCGTTTTATCCAGTATATGTCCCTGGTGCGCGAGATAGACCGTTTTATCCAGTATATGTCCCTGGTGCGCGAGATAGACCGTTTTATCCAGTATCTGTTCCTGGTGCGCGAGATAGACCGTTTTATCCAGTATATGTCCCTGGTGCGCGAGATAGACCGTTTTATCCAGTCTATGTCCCTGGTGCGCGAGATAGACCGTTTTATCCAGTATATGTCCCTGGTGCGCGAGATAGACCGTTTTATCCAGTATATGTCCCTGGTGCGCGAGATAGACCGTTTTATCCAGTCTATGTCCCTAGTGCGCAAGATAGACCGTTTTATCTAGTCTGGGTCCCTGATGCGCTAGACGGACCTCTTGATCCAGACTGGGTCTCTGGTGAGTGAGATTGAACACTTCCACCAGACAGGATCTCTCGTACTACTTTGACCAAACTTGGTTACTGGCTTTCGAGATAGATAGACTAGATTAACCGGGTTCGATTCCCGGTCGCGGCAGGTCATACCCTTCCATGAAAATTTGACAAAAATGTCGATTTTCCTCCACATGTGGAGAAGTTGCCGGCTCCTTGTGGAAGGGTAAGTTAGTACTGGTTAGATTTCAGTCCAGGAAAAACTGATTAGGTGAACCGGCCGCCGTATATAACTAAAATAATGATGAAAAACGGCGTTAAACCCGATGAAACAAACAAACATAGTCTTTGAGTAAAAGTATTCAGGGTTGAGTTAAGTTTGTAATACAGAAAACCTCACCTAAAGATTATCTCAATAATAAGACCAACTCAAATTAAGAACACATTCTTCATGTTCATTTTTACGGTTTTGCTCTTTATATAACCTCGATACAAAGACCATCTCAATAAGAAGACCGTTTTCAAGGGTCCCATAGGTGGTCTTATTATTGAGGTTTTACTGTACTTAGCACTGATTACTGTACTTAGCACTGATTTCCCTTTTTATTTTATTTACAGCGTAATGCATGAACGCCAAGCAATAAACACGACTTCCGGTTCATCCAGTATGAAACAAAAGTCATTCAGCGTGACACTAAGGTCATCAGTTGAAGATGTACATGTGGTAACATTGCCCGCCCAGATCTCGGCTGCTGCTCAAACCAACACATACAGTAAGTTTTTTTTATGTTTAGAACCAATAGGTAACAGTCATACTCTGTTCAAAAGTGCTAACCGGTGATTAATTCCTGACCACCGGCCTGACGTTCTTGTTTGTATACCGCTACGCTAATCACGCTACATATGGTGAGGCATAGTGGTCGAGGGGGAGCCACAGTTGTCGAGGGGAGACACAGTGGTCGAGGGGAGGCACAGTGGTTGAGGGGGAGACACAGTAGTCGAGGGGGAGACACAGTGGTCGAGGGGAGACACAGTGGTCGAGGGGAGGCACAGTGGTTGAGGGGTAGGCACAGTAGTCGACGGGGAGGCACAATGATCGAGGGGAGGCACAGTGGTTGAGGGGAGGCACAGTAGTCGACGGGGAGGCACAGTGTTCGAGGGGGAGGCACAGTTGTTCAGGGGAGGCACTCTGGACGAAGGCATGCGCAGTGGAGTAGGTGTAGAGCGCCTGACTCCTGATCCGAATGTCGTGAGTTCGAGCCCCGCGGTGAGCAGGGTTTGATCACGAACTTCACAATCCCTAAAATGTGTATGAGTTATGGTGGGTAGCCAGAAAGCAGCCATCGAGAGAGAAAGTTGTATAAGTTGTAAGAACTGGTTTCACAATGGATGTAAAATAAAAAAGTTTAAACTAAGAGTTATACCGGTGATTTTGCATTTTGCGAATCTTTCTTGAAATTTGACAACGAGATCTGAAACGATTCATGAACGTTATTTTGGCAGGTAAACATATACATGTACATCCCCCATGAAGAATATGAAAATGCAACCTTCATGTGCTATATTGCTCGGAAAATTATTCAGATCGATGATTTGTAGAGTTTTTTATTGTATTTTTTGTACATTAAACTCAATTTGAAGCAGTTAACGTTAAAATAGCCAACTCTTAAAGAATGATATAATATTATGTCTGCAAAATGAAAACGACTGAAAATTCACTTGGCAAAATATATCTACTTCGCTATGTCGAAAAGAAAACTCACAAATCTATGAAAACTACACTGTACTTATATTACTATTTGTGTTAAATATTTGTCTGATTTTTCTAACTGTACATTTAAAATCTTCTCTATGCCTCTGATGACTATTTCCATCTCACTGATTATATATGTGACAAAACACTTTGTAAAATGTTGAATGCCTATATAAAATGTATTGCATTGTATTGTATTGTATTGTATTGTTATTTATAAGTGGCTGTGATATGTAAGATGAACTCCACTCCACTACCAATGTTTCGGCACGCAATTACTTTATCAAGACGACTTGTAAGAACTGTAGTTAGTAAACTTTGGTATATTTATTGAAACTAAACATGCTCCTTTCTTTGCCGCAGAATTAGATGCATGGAGTAGATTGAATGGATTTCCCGAGTTTGAAGATATTAACCAATTAGAACCAAGACTGGGGGAATCAAGATTAAGCATCATTGATAGACAGGACAGGTACAAATATATATATCTTGGAATAATTGGACCGATGCTATCAATAAAAAATTATCAGATTTAGAAATAAAAGTATCATCCAGTGTACAAACCTGATTTATGGTTCAATGTATTATTCTCATGAGCGTAGATTCCTATAGGCCGTGTATATAGGCAGCGGTCTACATTTTTGTATTCATATAAATCTAAGATATTTAATTATGTTTCTGATGTTACTGATAGCATATTAAGAAGAAAAACAAATACATCAAAATGGACCTCTGACGATCTAGCTACAACCACTATGCCCCCGAATCCCCCTAAAACTAGGCCTACACATCAATTCCAACTAAGCTACGTCCCTGAAAACTATTATAAAAATAGAATAAACCACTTCCCAGTTTGCGTCTAAGAATACGTCTGAAACACTCTAAGCTAGCATGAACATTGACACTATTTGATGATTCACATTCAATTTGTAAATGGAATGAATACAATTTATTAATTTTATTATTTTATTTACAGACTTTTAAAAGCACAGTTAGATAAGATAAATCATGACCGTAAAAGCATGAAAACTGATGTGAGGAAATATGAAGATTTGGTAGAATATCTTGGAAAGCGTGAATACGGCGATGATATAAATGTAGTTAGCAAATCTGACACACTAACAGATGTAGAGTTTTTGCTGGATGAGAAAGCGGCACAGAAAGAAGATTTGGATGAATTCCTGGAAAAAGTAAATGCATTGAAGAGTCAAGTAGAGTACCGGATGAAGAAATTAGCGCAAGGGATAACACATTTGAAAACTAGGTATGATAAGCATGAACTCCAAGGAGAAGATGATGAAGCTAAAGTGTGCCTGAGGAATCTTCTGATGAAGATAGGACCATTTGGCCATGCTGGGACAAGTTTCGGAGGATCAAAAATCCCAATGCTGGTATCAGCATCTAAAACCATGAGTCGGAAAATTGGAAATGAGTGTATTAACCAAATGAACATTCAAACGAAATCAGTAAGTGAAAGGCATAATGTTCGTGCAAATACTGTCGAGAAGATCAAATACACACCAAAGAGAAACGAAAAGAATAATACTCCAAGTCAGAATATCAACCGTCGATATAAAGATATCAAGTCTATGCTTAACACTGGTAGGAAGTGTGTTGAACGTGAAGTAGGAAAAGCCTCGTTGGAACAATCAATGGCAAGTTATAAAATAGCTGCTAAGAACAAGCAAGTTGAAGATGACGTACATCAGCGGGATGTGTTCAAACAAGACGAAGGAGGAAAGGGAAGAGACAGCACAAAAGAAAAGAGAAGAAAGGTGATTAAATGCAAGATTGATACAGGGAGAAACAATGCAGTTAGGCATAAAGCAGATAAAGATATTAAGAGTAAAGTAACAGCACATGTAAGCGTCGGTAATAAGCAAGCTAATGCCAGTGATATGAAAACACGTAATGAAGGGAAGAGTTCGTTTGCAAACAAACCGTTGCTTCCGCAGATTAAAAGCGTTACTCAGAAAAAGGCAATTCCCAAAACCCAGTTTGGCTTAAAGAAGATAAATGACAACACTATGCTTACACCTCTACCAAAGATTAGAGGTAGAGAACATGATACGAAAGACCTGATTAATTCACCTGCAATTAGAAATAGATCGCTCATTCCATTGCCTCTAAATCCTTTACCTCCAATTAAATCAGTTCGTAGAGATAATGACAATACAAAAACTGGAACAAAAGACGACAACAGAAATGCCGGTGTGATGAGGATCTCTTTCGCGCCTTCTCCACCATCAAGGGCTCAGCCATCACCTCCACACATCCTTGACGGCGCTGAGAGAACGCAGCACAGAGCCTAACTACTATCTTTGCTGCTTTGACTGATTTGTTTGATTTTGCACATTGTGCGATTTTGTTAATATTAATTGAAAACAAATATATGACTTCGATTAAGTTTATCCAAAGTCTAGTTTTATTTTACTCCCGTTTAACTTTTGCATATAATTATCGAACGGCGTGCACGACTATTCCTAGTTTTTTTTTCTATGTATTGTGTAAGACAATCTGGCTTCCGTTTCCCATCATCTGGTTTTGCAGCTACAAGTACACAATGGGTGCTTCCCCTCAAATAGAACAGTGGGTTGAGCACTTTGAATTCCGGAAGTACACACTGAAAGACTTTTCTAATTTTGCCATCCTACTTTCCTGCTGTGTACCAGTTTTAATTCATGAGACTGTTTTGTACAGTCATGACAGAATTTTATATTTCAAAAACTTGAGGTATGAGAAAGAATGAAGTAAAACACATATGTGCTTAATATATATATATTTAATTGGATCTATTTTGAATCAACAAATATATCCGAAGATACTCGGTCCTCTAATTCACGTTCGAAACTTTATAAGTAGTTTGGAGAATATCATGTTAATAAATTGTCTGAGGCTATAAACTTCATTCATGCTCGAACTTTTCCTCATTTTCAATTTCCTTGGGGATTGTCACGAGTTCTTTTCCCTTTTCACTTCTAGAGTTCTCCCCCCATTTATCCCTTCCATTGAACTTGTAGACTAATATATGTACATAATTATAGTACTGTTCAATCCCTTCATATATTGTACTTTATACATGTATACACATAAACTATAGAAGGGTAAAAAGGAGATAACTCTAGAAGGGTAAAAGGGAAAGATAATCTCCTGTGGTAACATACTGGTATATACTTTTATAATCCATGTTTTAGTAAAATTCAGATAAAATACGTCGCTTAAGTAGTACTGTATTACATTTGTACCAAGTTCGTAATCTTAGCGCTGTTTAGTTTATGAGCGAACATTTAAACACAAACACGAAATTGGAGCCTACAAAACAATCTCACGTTTTATAAACTCGTACCATGGAACGTTATGCTGAATCAATGGCTAGGTAAACATTTCGTCGTGTATAACTGACACATGATCAACAAATTGGTGTAAATTCTAAAACATAGAGCAAGACCAATCCATGTGGATTTCGAGTCATGAAAAGATAATCACAGAAACCGAAAATAACTGAACAATTTATTATTAAAATGTGTAAAATATATGTACACCATTCATTTTGATTTAACAATGTAATTCACATGACGTGTGGATGTCGATGTATAAAACTTAGCCCGTGTCTAGCTATAGAAATGTCGTGGTAATTAAAAGTATGTCCAATTGGCTGAAAGTATTCTTTCTCAATGTTCAAAACATATGTGTTATGTAATGAAGAAATGAACTTCTGATCTGTCAATATATATGTAACAGTGTGTTTAGAAGATGTTCACTCTCCATTTTGTATCACGTGACTTGAACCATCAACAAACGTCACATGATCGCATGAACACAAGGCACGCCATATAATACAATGTGATAGAGATGCACTCATGAAGAATTCAAATTACGCCTAGCAGCCGGTTCATCCACACGTGATTTCTCGCTAAAAATAAAATGGTCTGCCATTACTTTTGGCCTATTTTGTACTAACAAATAAACAACATAACTTATATCAAAGGCATACGCCATGCACAGATGTCATTGAACATATATCAAAAGCATTACCACATGTATGCTGCATTGTTACTCAAATTCAAACACTTTGATGTTGTTAATATAGTTTGGGTGGGCACCAACCCAATGCCTACTAACATACAATTTGTTCAAATCTTCACAGAATCAGACGGCGGAAGGACACAAGACGTCGTCACTGAGCGGCTGCAGAATTTGGACTTTCTCGCACGCTGACGATATCAGATGAAGTTTGTTATTTCGCCAGTTGCATATAACCAAAGTTCCATCGCCCTTGGCCACTATACCTCTTGGACTGCATAGCTCGTGATCTTCATAGGTAGCCATTATTTCCCCTTCAAATGTCATCTTTGTAATTTTGTAATTATCCCCGTCTGAAATGTATATAAATTTTCCATCTGGGCTTATGGCCACGTATTGAGGACAGAGAAACATGCGAATGCCATTGACATCTTCCCTAAATGATTTCAAAAGATGTCCATCTAGCGACAATATTTGAATTTTGCTCGGTTTGTCGTAACTGACCACTAGATGTCCGTCGTAGTGGTCAATACCGCGACACTCTCCATTCTCAACCAGACTTTGACCTTTAGAAAGAGCACCAAACTCTACGACAAAATACTGAATCATTTGCGCTTTTGGCAATGTGACAGCAAGCTTATGATCTGTCACCATTGTAACGTCCCACGGTGCGTCAGCCAATAACACCTCTGATAATACTGCATGATGTTTTGTATCTAAGATCTTCACCGACCGGTTGTCGTAGTCGGTTAAGACGAGATAACCGGAAGTCAGAAGAGCACATCCGGTGATGTAGCAGTTACTGGTATCGTCTGCTGTTTTCACATTCAAGTCGCCGCAGTGAGACAGAATCAACGATGCGTATTTCTCTTTATGTTCCCTGGTGGCTGGGTGTAGACTTGATAATTTTTCGATTGGACGATCAATATTAAACAAGTTATATGCCCCAGGAGTTTGTGTCTTCGAATAAGCATCTCTTCTCACTATCACGTGACTAGCAGTTGCGGAAAACTTTTTATGATAACGAACGCAAGTGTCGCACAGGTATTCGCAACAATCTTCACAAATTTGGTTTGCATCAATAGAGTTGCCCTCAGAAAGACAGGGTCTGCAGTGAATAACACTCCCGTCATTCAGTATACACGTATTCAGTGAATCCGTTCCATCTATCTGACTTTAATCACTATCAAGTGTGCAGAATCTCTTTCATGTTGATTAATATAGGACTGAGCTCCACCAACAAAGATAAATATAACTGTTACACGTACATGTATATGTACACTGATGGTGTGTTGATGTCGTCTAAAACACGAATTGTTTGAGATGGAATAAACTTACGGAAATGGTTAGGTTGGTTGGGAAAAATTTGCTGCACATGCTTAGTAGTTTTGTCATAGCTTGCATGTTAACGGTAGACATGTTATCATATTTTTTTGAGTTTGCTGCAGCGTTCATTAGCATTATTATTTGATGCATCAAAAGTTGGCGATGTGGATATTTTTATCATTACTCGTTTTGTTAATTCTAAACAAGAGGCGTATGGATTACATTTTGTTTTTTCCGCTCATTTGCATATTATATGCTGACTGTGCCATATGATATTTACGTCATCGTAGAAACATGCACGGGTATGTGATAAAACTCAATTTCCACTTTAGTTTGAGAGTCAACAACCTCAGTAGATCATGATCTACATCGCTTATAAAAATGTATTTAAAATGGCAAAATCTCAGTCAATAATTAAGCTGGGAAATCCGTGTATTTCATCGATTATTTCAACTCGTCGTTCTTCAGTGTCACCGTAGATTCTATGACTTATTTTTTATTTATAAAATAACCTTGGTAAACGCGAAAACTTAGCTCCTATCATAGCGTAGATCTACATAAAAAGTATAAAAATGTAAAGCTATAAAATCGTGTAATTGTGGTGTTCATTAGCTTTCCAGTGTAGTAGTGTCGGGTAAGGCGGCCGCCCGATTAGCTAAGTCTGTAGAACGCCGTTCTGGTGTTTAGGGGGTCGTCGGTTCGAGCCCCAAATCGGGGGAACCTTTTCTCTCTGATTCACTTCAATGGTGACAGCGGTGTTTATAGTCCCAGGGTGTTTGAGCCAAAAGGAGGAGGAGTGTATAGTGGTGTGGGGTTAGACGGCCACTCGTTTACCTCAGTCGGAAGAGCGCCGTAGTAGTGTTACCCTAACATAACGTCATTGACGTCATAATTGTGACGCTCATATACGTCATGACGTTATTGCTAACAGTAACACCGTCACTTTTTTGTGGCGTCTTACAGCGACAGTCACACAAATATATTCAGCAAACTTTAATGTTCAAGGAAAGAACCAATGACGGAAAAATCGAAATAGAACAACTCAAAGAAAGGTAAGGTTTAATAATTAAAATGATTTGAGATATTAGGTGAATGGACCAGGCAAAACACCTACAGTGAAACCGCAATAATTACACCACTGTCGGGACCCTTGCAAACTAGTCTTCTTATTGAAGTAGTCTTAACATTGAGGTTGAATAAGGAGTAAAGTAGTGAAACTAGTCTTAACGTTTGTGTAAATGTACACGGATTGTTCAGCTGAGTATAACTAATTAACAAGCCTTTTTAGGTAGCTTTGAATACTACAGAACAGTAGTTAGTAATAAAGATGACAATGCTATTTGAAAGTGATGGTCGTATAACGTAGTGTAGTTGTCTAGGTAAGACAGTCGCCGGATTGGCTCAGTCGGTGGGGCACAGTGTGTTGGTGTTGAGGGGTCGTGAGTTCTATAGCTAATTAAAACATTTTCTGTTAATTGTAAAAAACATGTTAGAAAAAGAGTACACCGAATATATTACATTACACAATGTTAGATGACCAGACCTATTTAACGAACTCTAATATGAAATTCTAGAGCGGACATCTATTGAGAACTAGACACCATTAACATGAATCTACTATCAATCTACCCTCATTTAGTGGTGTGCAGTTAGTCGGCAGCCCGGATAGCTCAGTCGGTAGAGCGCCATACTAGTGTTTAGGGTATCATGAGTTCAAGCCCCACATCCTGCGAACTTTTCTCCCTTGATTGAATTACTGCAATTGTGACAGTGGTGTTTGACGGCCCACGGTCGTTGGGCATCACAAGCCGGAAGGGGGAGGAGAGTAGTGGTGTGGGATAAGACGACTGCCAGGTTAGCTCACTCGGTAGAGCGCCGTACTAGTTTTAAAGTGGTCTTGGGCTCGAGCCCAACGTCGGGCGCACTTTTCCCCCGTTCATTTACTTCACTCACAACATCTCAACAACAGCCAAAATAACAACATCACAATCCTTAAATTTGGCGGACGTAATAATTAATAACACCACAGACAGTCATACGGAGTGATTGATTTATTGCAACGGAATGTTTGGACCACAATTGATGCAACTTTCACTCTCTATAAGCTTTCGACAAAAAGTGATGTCATTATTCATTCAGCATACGTACATACTCATTATTATTATCATCGTTATGTTTATTACATGTATTATTAAAACGAATTTAAACTTTTTAAACAGTATTTTTACTGACAGTTCCAATGGAGTAAATCGCTGTATGGTTATTATTTCTATTTATGTTTCAGATGTATGTTAAATTTCCCTTTCCCCATGTGAAATTCTTTCATTTGATATACTAGTAGTGTTCATGTTATTTTCTCCCCACTTCGGCCTATTGTTGCCAGCTTTCTTGACTTGCTCCGTGATGTATTCCATCCATTAACCCCTCCCTGCTCGACCTCCTTATTTCTCATAAGTTGTCCTTTATGGTCGGCCAGGCAATTCATTGCGCCTAATCCCTTGCATATATTAACCCTTGCAACTCCTCAATGCCTGATACTTTGTGAACTGTTGTTTTCCCGGAGGTTTGTGTGGGGAGGCATAATCTAGCGTATGTGGCGTTCCCTGTAGCAACTTATTCTCTCTTTCACCCATCCTCCTATAAAAATGATTTCCTTTTTTATACTGGCTCACAAAACATGTGATCCACTCATAACCCAAGAGTGATGGTAGATACGAGTATATTTAAAGGACACATACATTCCCTTCTGCATCATGTTCCTGGTGCGCGAGATAGACTTCTTAATCCACTCTGGGTCGTTGGTGCGCGAGATAGACTTCTTATCCAGACTGGGTCTCAGATACGCGAGATAGACTTCTTATCCAAACTGGGTCCCTGATGCTCGAAATAAACGTCGTAATCCAGTCTGGGTCCCTGGTGCGAGACAGACCTTTTACCTTTTAATCCAGTATCTGTCCCTGGTGCGCGAGATAGACCTCCGAATCCAGTTTGCGTCCTTGGTGTGCGAGATAGACCTCCGAATCCAGTTTAGGTACGCTGTGCGCGAAATAGACCTCCGAATCCAGTTTGGGTCATTGGTGTGCGAGATAGACCTCTTAATCCAATTTAGGTCCGCTGTGCGCGATATAGATCACTGAATCCAGTTTTGGTCCTTGGTGTGCGAGATAGACCACTTAATCCAGTTTAGATCCGCTGTGCGCGATATAGACCCCTGAATCCAGTATGGGTCCCTGGTGTGCGAGATAGGCCTCTTAATCCAGCATGGGTTTTTGATGTCCGAGATTGACATCTTAATCCAGTCTGTGTCCCTGGTGCGCGAGATAGATCTCTATATCCAGTCTGGGTCCCTGGTGCGCGACATAGACCTCTATATCCAATCTGGGTCACTGGTGCGCGACATAGACCTCTATATCCAGTATGGGTCACTGGTGCGCGACATAGACCTATATATCCATTATGGGTCCCTGGTGCGCGACATAGACATCGTGATCCAGTCTGGGTCCCTGGTACGCGACGTAGACCTCTATATCCAGTCTGGGTCCTTGGTGCGCGAGATAGACGTCGTGATCCAGTCTGGGTCTATGGTGCGCGAGATAAACTTCATAAACCAGTATCTGTCCCTGGTACGCGAGATAGACCTCCGAATCCAGTTTGGGTCCCTGGTGCACGAGATAGACGTCTTAACCCAGTTTGGGTCCCTTGCGCGAGATACACCTCTTAATCCAGTTTGGGTCCCTGGTGCGGGATATTGACCTCTTAATCCAGTATGGGTCCCTGGTGCGCGTGATCGACCTCATAATCCAGTATGGGTCCCTTGTGCGTGAGATAGACCTCTGAATCCAGTATGGGTCCTTGGTGCGCGAGATAGACTTCTTTATCCAGTATGGGTCGATGGTGCGCGTGATCGACCATATAATCCAGTATGGGTCCCTTGTGCGTGAGATAGACCTCTGAATCCAGCAGTATGGGTCCTTGGTGTGCGAGTTAGACCGTTTTATCCAGTCTATGTCCCTGGTGCGCGAGATAGACCGTTTTATCCAGTCTATGTCCCTGGTGCGCGAGATAGACCGTTTTATCCAATCTATGTCCCTGGTGCGCAAGATAGACCGTTTTATCCAGTCTGGGTCCCTGATGCGCTAGACGGACCTCTTAATCCAGGCTGGGTCTCTGGTGAGTGAGATTGAACACTTCCACCAGACAGGATCTCTCGTACTACTTTGACCAAACTTGGTTACTGGCTTTCGAGATAGATTGACTAGATTAACCGGGTTCGATTCCCGGTCGCGGCAGGTCATACCCTTCCATGAAAATTTGACAAAAATGTCGATTTTCCTCCACATGTGGAGAAGTTGCCGGCTCCTTGTGGAAGGTTTGTTAGTACTGGTTAGATTTCAGTCCAGGACAAACTGATTAGGTGAACCGGCCGCCGTATATAACTAAAATAATGATGACAAACGGCGTTAAACCCGATGAAACAAACAAACATAGTCTTTGAGTAAAAGTATTCAGGGTTGAGTTAAGTTTGTAATACAGAAAACCTCATCTAAAGATTATCTCAATAATAAGACCAACTCAAATTAAGAACATATTCTTCATGTTCATTTTTACGGTTTTGCTCTTTATATAACCTCGATACAAAGACCATCTCAATAAGAAGACCATTTTCAAGGGTCCCATAGGTGGTCTTATTATTGAGGTTTTACTGTACTTAGCACTGATTACTGTACTTAGCACTGATTTCCCTTTTTATTTTATTTACAGCGTAATGCATGAACGCCAAGCAATAAACACGACTTCCGGTTCATCCAGTATGAAACAAAAGTCATTCAGCGTGACACTAAGGTCATCAGTTGAAGATGTACATGTGGTAACATTGCCCGCCCAGATCTCGGCTGCTGCTCAAACCAACACATGCAGTAAGTTTTTTTTATGTTTAGAACCAATAGGTAACAGTCATACTCTGTTCAAAAGTGCTAACCGGTGATTAATTCCTGACCACCGGCCTGACGTTCTTGTTTGTATACCGCTACTCTAATCACGCTACATATGGTGAGGCATAGTGGTCGAGGGGGAGCCACAGTTGTCGAGGGGAGACACAGTGGTCGAGGGGAGGCACAGTGGTTGAGGGGGAGACACAGTGGTCGAGGGGAGACACAGTGGTCGAGGGGAGGCACAGTGGTTGAGGGGTAGGCACAGTAGTCGACGGGGAGGCACAATGATCGAGGGGGAGGCACAGTTGTTCAAGGGAGGCACTTTGGACGAGGTGATGCGCAGTGATGTAGGGGTAGAGCGCCTGACTCCTGATCCGAAGGTCGTGAGTTCGAGCCCCGCGGTGAGCGGGGTTTGATGACGAACTCACAATCCCTAAAATGTGTATGAGTTCTGGTGGGTAGCCAGGAAGCAGCCATCGAGAGAGATTTGTATAAGTTGTAAGAACTGGTTTCACAATGGATGTAACATAAATAAGTTGAAACTAAGAGTTATACCGGTGATTTTGTATTTTGCGAATCTTTCTTGAAATTTGACAACGAGATCTGAAACGATTCATGAACGTTATTTTGGCAGGTAAACATATACATGTACATCCCCCATGAAGAATATGAAAATGCAACCTTCATGTGCTATATTGCTCGGAAAATTATTCAGATCGATGATTTGTAGAGTTTTTTTTATTGTATTTTTTGTACATTAAACTCAATTTGAAGCAGTTAACGTTAACATAGCCAACTGTTAAAGAATATTATAATATCATGTCTACAAAATGAAAACGCATGAAAATTCACTTGGCAAAATATATCTACTTTGCTATGTCGAAAAGAAAACTCACAAATCTGTGAAAACTACACTGTACTTATATCACTATTTGTGTTAAATATTTGTCTGATATTTTGTAACTGTACATTTAAAATCTTCTCTATGCCTCTGATGACTATTTCCATCTCACTGATTATATATGTGACAAAACACTTTGTAAAATGTTAAATGTCTATATAAAATGTATTGCATTGTATTGTATTGCATTGCATTGTTATAAGTGGATGTGATATGTAAGCCTGAACTCCACTCCAATATCAATGTTTCGGAGCGTAATTACTTTATCAAGAAGAATTTTAAGAACTGTAGTTAGTAAACTTTGGTATATTTATTGAAACTAATCATGCTTCTTTCTTTGCCACAGAATTAGATGTACGGAGTAGATTCAATGGATTTCCCGAGTTTGATGATATAAATCAATTAGAACCAAGACTGGGGGAATCAAGATTAAGCATCATTGATAGGCAGGACAGGTACGACTATTCATATTTTGGAAAAAAATTGGGCCGATGCTAACAATAAAATTTTATCAGATTTAGAAATAAAAGTATCATCCTGTGTACAGACCTGATTTATGGTTTAATGTATTATTCTCATGGCCGTAGATCCCAGGGTCCCTGGCGCGCGAGATATACCTCTTAATCCAGCATCTGTCCCTGTTGCGCGAGATAGACCGTGTATATAGGCAGCGGTCTACATTTTTTTATTCATATAAATCTAAGATATTTTATTATGTTTCTGATGTTACTGATAGCATATTAAGAAGAAACAAAAATACATCAAAATGGATCTCTGACGATCTACCTACAACACTATACCCCCGAACCCCCCTAAAACTAGGCATACACATCAATTCCAACTAAGTTACGTCCCTGAAAACTAATATAAGAATAGAATAAACCACTTCCCAGTTTGCGTCTAAGAATACGTCTGAAACACTCTAAGCAAGCATGAACATTGACACTATTTGATGATTCACATTCAATTTGTAAATGAAATGAATACAATTTATTAATTTTATTATTTTATTTACAGACTTTTAAAAGCACAGTTAGATAAGATAAATCATGACCGTAAAAGCATGAAAACTGATGTGAGGAAATACCTTGGAAAGTGTGAATACGGCGATGACAGAAATGTAGTTAGCAAATCTGACACACTAACAGATGTAGAGTTTTTGCTGGATGAGAAAGCGGCACAGAAAGAAGATTTGGATGAATTACTTGAAACAGTAAATGCACTGAAGAGTCAAGTAGTGTACCGTGTGAAGAAATTAGCACAAGGGATAACACAGTTGAAAACTGGGTATGACAAACATGGACTCCAAAGAGAAGATGATGAAGCTAAAGTGTGCCTGAGGAATCTTCTGATGAAGATAGGACCATTTGGCCATGCTGGGACAAGTTTCGGAGGATCAAAAATCCCATTGCTGGTATCAGCATCTAAAACCATGAGTCGGCAAATTGGAAATGAGGGTATTAACCAAATGAACATTACCACGAAATCAGTAAGTGAAAGGCATAATGTTCGTGCAAGCATGAACATTGACACTAATACTGACGAGAAGATCAAATACACACCAAAGAGAAACGAAAAGAACAGTAATACTCCAAGTCAGAATATCAACCGTCGATATAAAGATATCAAGTCTATGCTTAACACTGGTAGGAAGTGTGTTGAACGTGAAGTAGGAAAAGCCTCGTTGGAACAATCGATGGCAAGTTCTAAAATAGCTGCTAAGAACAAGCAAGTTGAAGATGACGTACATCAGCGGGATGTGTTCAAACAAGACGAAGGAGGAAAGGGAAGAGACAGCACAAAAGAAAAGAGAAGAAAGGTGATTAAATGCAAGATTGATACAGGTAGAAACAAAGTAGTGAGGCATAAAGCAGATAAAGATATGAAGAGTAAAGTAACAGCACCTGTTAGCGTCGGTAATAAGCAAGCTAATGCCATTGATATGAAAACACGCAATGAAGGGAAGAGTTCGTTTGCAAACAAACCGTTGCTTCCGCAGATTAAAAGCGTTACTCAGAAAAAGGCAATTCCCAAAACCCAGTTTGGCTCAAAGAAGATAAATGACAACAATAAGCTAACACCTCTCCCAAAGATTAGAGGTAGAGAACATGATACCAACGACCTGATTAATTCACCTGCAATTAGAAATGGATCGCTCATTCCATTGCCTTTAAATCCATTACCTCCAATTAAATCAGCTCTTAGAGATAATGACAATACAGAAACTGGAACAAAAGACGACAACAGAAATGCCGGTGTGATGCGAATCTCTTTCGCGCCTTCTCCACCACCAAGGGCTCAGCCATCTCCTCCACACATCCTTGACGGCGCTGAGAGAACTCAGCACAGAGCCTAACTACTAACTTTGCTGCTTAGACTGATTTGTTTGATTTTGCACATTGTGCGATTTTGTTAATATTAATTGTAAACAAATATATGACTTCGATTAGTTTATCAAAAGTCTAGTTTTATTTTACTCCCGTTTAACTTTTGCATGTAATTATCTATCTTTTGTAACGGCGTGCAAGACAATTCCTAGTTTGTTTTTCTATGTATTGTGTAAGACAATCTGGCTTCCGTTCCCATCATCTGGTTTTGCAACTACAAGTACACAATGGGTGCTTTCCCTCAAATAGAACAGTGGGTTGAGCACTTTGAATTCCGGGTAAGCGAAAACATATGATCCAATCATAGCGTAGATCAAAATTATAAAAATGTAAAGCTATAAAATCGTGTAATTGTGTTGTTCATTAGCTTTCCAGTGTAGAAGTGTGAGGGAAGATGGCCGCCCGATTAGCTCAGTCGATAGAGCGCTGTACTAGTGTTAAGGGGGTCGTGGGTTTGATCCATTTCAATGGTGGCACTGGTGTTTGACGGCCCAAGATGGCTGAGCCTCAAATGTCGGAAGAGGAGGAGTGTATATTATAGTGGTGTGCGGTTAGACGGCCACCCGATTAGCTCAGTCAGTAGAGCGCTGTACTAGTGTTTAGGGGTCGTGGGTTCGAGCCCCAAATCGGGCTACTTTTTCTTCTTGATTCATTTCAATGGTGGCAGCGGTGTTTGACGGCCCAAGGTGGCTGAGCCTCAAATGTCGGAAGAGGAGGAGTGTATATTATAGTGGTGTGCGGTCAAACGGCCGCCCGATTAGCTCAGTCGGTAGAGCGCTGTACTAGTGTTTTTGGGGTCGTCGGTTTGAGCCCCAAATCGGGCGACTTTTTCTTTTTGATCATTCACTTCAATGGTGGCAGCGGTGTTTGATGGCCCAAGGTGGCTGAGCCTCAAATGTCGGAAGGGGAGGAGTGTATATAGTGGTGTGCGGTTAGACGGCCGCCCGATTAGCTCAGTCGGTAGAGCGCTGTACTAGTGTTACACTAACACAACGTCATTGACGTCATTATTGTGACGCTCGTATACGTCATGACGTTATTGCTAACGGTAACACCGTCACGTTTATTCTAGCGTCTTGCAGCGACAGTCACAAAAATATATTCAGCAAACTTTATCGATCAAGGAAAGAACAGATGACGGAGAAATCGAAATAGAACAACTCAAGGAAAGGTAAGTTTTAATAATTAAAATCATTTGAGATGCTAGGTGAATAGACCGGGCAAAACACCTTCATGTACAGTGAAACCGAAATAATTAGACCATTGTCGGGACCCTTGCAAACTAGTCTTCGTATGGAAGTGGTCTTAACATTGAGGTTAAATCATGAATGGAAGTTTTACTGTATTTTAAGCGTGTGTAAATATACACGGAATGTTCACCTGAGAATTAATCATTGACAAGCCTATTTTGAGTAGTTTTGAATACTACAGAAAAATGACAATGCTATTTGAAAGTGATTGTCGTATAACGTAGTGTAGTTGTCTAGGTAAGACGGGCGCCGGATTGGCTCAGTCGGTGGGGTACGGTGTGTTGGTGTTCAGTGGTCGTGGGCTCTACAGCTAGTTAATACATTTTCTTTTAATAGTAGAATTTTGAAAATAAGAGTACATGTACACCGAATATATTACATTGCACATTGTTAGATGACTAGACATATTTAACAAACTCTTAACATAAAACTCTAGAGCGGATATCTATTGAGCACTAGACACCATTAACATGAATCTATTATCAATCTAGGATACTGGTGTGCAGTTAGACGGCCGCCCGGTTAGCTCAGTCGGTAGAGCGCCGTACTAGTGTTTAGGGTATCATTGGTTCAAGCCCCACATCAGGCGGACTTTAATCCCTTGATTTAATTAATCCAATTGTAACAGTGGTGTTTGACGACCCACGGTCGTTGAGCCTCAAAAGCCGGAAGGGGGAGGAGAGTAGTTGTGTGGGATAAGACGCCTGCAAGGTTAGCTAACTCGGTAGAGTGCCGTACTAGTTTTAAAGGGGTCTTGGGTTCGCGCCCTACATCGGGCGCACTTTCCCCCCGTTCATTTACTTCACTCACAACCTCTCAACAACCGCCAAAATAACAACTTCACAATCCTTAAAATTGGCGTAAGCAATGATTAATAATAACACAGACAGTCATACGGAGTGATTGATTTATTGCAACGGAATGTTTGGACCACAATTGATGCAACTTTCACTCTCTGTAAGCGTTTGACAAAAAGTGATGTCATTATTCATTCAGCATACGTACATACTTATTATTATTACCATCGTTATGTTTATTACATGTATTATTAGAACGAAATTTAAACTACTTTTTAAACAGCATTTTTACTGACAGTTACAATGCTGTAAATCGCTGTATGGATATTATTTCTATTTATGTTTCAGATGTATGTTAAATTTCCCTTACCCCATGTGAAATTCTTTCATTTGATATACTAGTAGTGTTCATGTTATTTTCTCCCCACTTCGGCCTATTGTTGCCAGCTTTCTTGACTTGCTCCGTGATGTATTCCATCCATTAACCCCTCCCTGCTCGACCTCCTTATTTCCCATGAGTTGTCCTTTATGGTCGGCCAGGCAATTCCTTGCGCCTAATCCCTTGCATATTTGCCCTTGCAACTCCTCAATGCCTGATGCTATGTGAACTGTTGTTTTCCCGGAATTCTGTGTGGGGAGGCATTGTCTTGCGTATGTGGCGTTCCCTGTAGCAACTTATTCTCTCTTTCACACATCCTCCAATAAAAATTATTACTTTTTTATATTGGCTTACAAAACATGTGATCCACTCATAACCGCAGAATGATACTAGATACGAGTATATTTAAAGGACACATACATTCTTTTATCTATGTGAATGCCCTTCTGCATCTTGTTCCTGTTATTTCCCGACATTTCGCGGATATACTGCTTAGGCTAGACTAGACATCTCGTGCGCGAGATAGAACTTTTAATCCAGTCTGGGTCCCTGGTAGGCAAGATAGACCTCATAATCCAGTCTTGGTCCCTGGTGCGCGAGATAAACTTCTTAATCCAGACTGGGTCCCTGATGCTCGAGATAAACGTCGTTATCCAGTCTGGGTCCATGATGCGAGAGATAGACCTCATAACCCAGACTGGGTCTCTGGTGCGAGACATACTTCTTAATCCAGTATCTGTCCCTGGTGCGCGAGATAGACCTCCATATCCAGTTTGGGTCCTTGGTGCGCGCGATAGACCTTTTAATACAGTTTAGGTCCGTTGTGCGCGATATAGACCCCCTGAATCTAGTATGGGTCCCTGGTGTGCGAGATAGACCTCTTAATCCAGTATGGGTTTTTGATGTGCGAGATTGACCTCTTAAATTAGTCTGGGTCCCCGGTTAACGAGATAAACTTCTTAATCCTGTCGGGGTCCCAGGTGCGCGAGATAGACCTTTTATCCAATCTTGGTCCCTGGTGCGCGAGACACACCGTTTTATCCAGTCTTGGTCCCTGGTGCGCGAGACAGACCGTTTTATCCAGTATTGGTCCCTGATGCGCGAGATACACCGTTTTATCCAGTCTTGGTTCCTGGTGCGCGAGATAGACCGTTTTATCCAGTCTTGGTCCCTGATGCGCTAAATGGACCTCTTAATCCAGACTGGTTTTCTGGTGAGTGAGATAGAACACTTTCACCAGACTGGATTTCTCGTACGCAAAATACACTACTTTGACCATACTGGGTTACTGGCTTTCGAGATAGATTGACTAGATTAACTGGGTGTCTCTGGAGCACCGGACTGAGTACCCTGATGGTCAATGACATAGGCAAGTCTAATTCCGCTATTAGTAATCGCAATTGCGCTCATTGTTTTATCTCAATTGAGTTAGGTATACACGTGGTTACTTAAATACACCGAACTATTATCATTGTATCGTACTTCTTTTTAATATGAAAATGTATAACATGTATCTAAACTGGCTTATAAATAAAAATTGCACACGTTTCAGGTCTCATTTGGATAATTTTCATTTCAACAATTTTATTAGTATACTTAATTCTTTACATTATCTAAGTGAAACATATTTAGACCGATTGTTTACGGAATTACCCGAAGATAAGCGAACATACTTTGACCTTGTCGTTGACATTATGACGTCATAACGTCATTAGTAACGACGTCAGTTTACTTTGGCGCTTGTTGACGACGTACAGGGAAATATTTAAAGCGTGTATTTTTAATTTAACTTAATAATTAACCCAAAAATGTTGAACACTTCTCAACATAGAGGTAAGATCGTTGTTGGAAATATCTTTCGGGGAGTTTTAACGCCGTTTTACAGATGTATTACAATAATTATATCTTTTACTGACGCATGATGACCTATGATGTTATAGGTTTTTACATGGAATGTTAGTGCATAAGTATATGTTTAACCGTTACATCAGCGGATGAAAGCGAAACTAATCTCTCTATTTCTATATTTACATACACCTTAGTTCATGTTGTTGTTGTATCTGTTTTCAGAGCAGTTTAGAACAATGTCATAACCAAGGAATGCTGGTTAATCTAAATAATCTACATAACTGAAATACAGTATTAAATATCATCGCAAAAGGACGTAACATCCGATGTGTCATGATTTAAAATTCTAAATATAATTATAAAACTTAAAGACGTATTCGATATATTGCACCACAGAGCGCAGTCGTGTATATACAGTAAAATACCTTAAATACCACCTCAATGATAAGACCACTACAAAATTAAGACCACAATTTTCATGTCCATGTTCACTGTTTTGCTCTTTATTCAACCTCAATATTAAGGCCACCTCAATATCAAGACCAGCTTACAGGGTCCAAAGGGTGGTCTTAGTATTGAGGTTATACTGTATATGTCTCGGGTATTCAACGAGTGGCGAGTATATGTGGAATATGAACTTTTTATTCGACCTCAATATTAAGACCATCTCATTATTAAGAGCATTTTCAAGGGTCTCATTCAAGTGGTCTAATTACAGAGGGTTTTACTGTACGAATAAAACAAGACCTGAGGGTGAAATCGGACATTTGTGTTCTAAGGGTCACCAAAGCATATTATTAGAGCTAGTACATATCTTCGTGATCCGCTTTCTGTGAGAGTTAAATGTGAATCTAGACATTGAGTAAAAGTATTGAGGGCTGAGTAAAGTTTGTAATACAGGAAAACCTCACCCAAATAATAAGACCACCTCAAATTAAGAACACATTCTTCAAGTTCATGTTCACAGTTTTGCTCTTTATATAACCTCGATACAAAGACCATCTCAATACGAAGACCATTTTCAAGGGTCCCATAGGTGGTCTTATTATTGAGGTTTTACTGTACTTAGCACTGATTTCCCTTTTTATTTTATTTACAGGGTAATGCATGAACGCCAAGAAATAAACACGACTTCCGGTTCATCCAGTATGAAACCAAAGTCATTCAGCGTGACACTGACGTCATCAGTTGAAGATGTACATGTGGTAACATTGCCCGCCAACATCTCGGCTGCTGATCAAACCAACACATACAGTAAGTTTTTTTATCGTTTATAACCAATAGGTAACAATTATACTCTGTTCAAAAGTGCAGACCGGTGATTAAACCCTGACCACCGGCCTGACGTTCTTGTTCGTATACCGCTGCTCTAATCACGCTACATATGGTGAGGCACAATGTTCGAGGGGGAGACACAGTTGTCGAGGGGGAGGCACAGTGGTCGAAGGGAGGCACAGTGGTTGAGGGGAGGCACAGTGGTTGAGGGGGAGTCACAGTTGTCGAGGGGGAGGCACAGTTGTCGAGGGGGAGGCACAGTTGTCGAGGGGGAGGCACAGTGGTCGAGGGGGAGGCACAGTGGTCGAGGGGGAGCCACAGTTGTCGAGGGGGAGGCACAGTGGTCGAGGGGAGGTACAGTGGTTGAGGGGAGGCACAGTAGTCGACGGGGAGGCACAGTGTTCGAGGGGAGGCACAGTTGTTCAGGGGAGGCACTCTGGACGAAGGGATGCGCAGTGGAGTAGGGGTAGAGCGCCTGACTCCTGATCCGAATGTCGTGAGTTCGAGCCCCGCGGTGAGCAGGGTTTGATCACGAACTTCACAATCCCTAAAATGTGTGTGAGTTCTGGTGGGTAGCCAGGAAGCAGCCATCGAGAGAGATTTGTATAAGTTGTAAGAACTGGTTTCACAATCGATGTAAAATAAATAAGTTTAAACTAAGAGTTATACCGGTGATTTTGTATTTTGCGAATCTTTCTTGAAATTTGACAACGAGATCTGAAACGATTCATGAACGTTATTTTGACAGGTAAACATATACATGTACATCCCCCATTAGATAATGTAACGAATTAAGTAGAACAATACAATTGTTACAATGAACTATTCAAATGAGAACTGAAACTTGTGTATTTTTAATTAAAACCAAGTTTATATACATGTAATACATTTTCATAAACTTGACAAGAAGAACGATACAATGCGTTAAGTGTATTTAAGTAACCACGTGTATACCTGACTCAATTGAGAAAAAAAACAATGGGTGCAATTTTGATTACTAATAGCGGAACTAGACTTGTTATTGACGACTAGAATACATCAGCTTCCAAGTCCGGTGCACCAGAGACCCCTGTTGATCTAGCCAATCCATCGCGGAAGGGTAAAGACACACCAGGGACCCAGACTTGATTTCAATGAGATTTATTTCACTCACCAGGGACCCAGTCTGGATTAAGAGGTATATCTCACACACCAGGGACCCAGACTGGGTATAGAGGTATATCTCACACACCAGGGACCCAGACTGGGTATAGAGGTATATCTCATACACCAAGGACCCTGGATTAAGAGGTCTACCTCACATACCAGGGACCCAGACTGGATTAAGAGGTATATCCTACACACCAGGGACCCAGACTGGATTAAGAGGTATATCTCACACACCAGGGACCCAGACTGGATTAAGAGGTCTATCTCACACACCAGGGACCCAGACTGGATAAAGAGGTATTTCTCACACACCAGGGTACCGTTTTACTAACATACTTACGCTTGCGTAAATCAAAGATTTTCGTAAGTTTTTGCGTACGTACAACATTTGTACGTAAATGCGTTTCACTAATATTTGCGTACGTATGTATTTGCGTAAGTTAGAGCGTAAAGTTACGTTAGAAATTACCGACCGTAAATCTCTACGTTTTGCGTAAAAATGACCGACCTTAT
Organism: Mactromeris polynyma; assembly: GCA_032209605.1. Classification (NCBI taxonomy): domain Eukaryota; kingdom Metazoa; phylum Mollusca; class Bivalvia; order Venerida; family Mactridae; genus Mactromeris; species Mactromeris polynyma. The sequence goes on from JASFXZ010000014.1 coordinate 2,430,073, forward strand.
GAACGCTCGAAGAGCTGGACATTTCAGAGAAATACCTGACATGTTAGACGGATCGTGAACTTATATAAAAGTACAGATTATCACGATATCTGATTGGCGTAGTTTATGATTTGATTGTTAATAATATTAAGCCTCGTACAGATAGGAGCCACCCTATCTCAGCGATGACGAAGGTAAGTAACGCTAAATTGTACAGTTTACGTATTACTAGCAGCACACGTTTTTTACATGATAAGCTCTGTAGTGCCACATATAGTCCGTGCCGCATGAACGCCGCCTTAAATTCATGTGTTAACTATATGCGGCGAAGAGCACCGCATTAAGTTCACGTTAGCTTTATGCGGCGGACATGTGCCTCGTCGCCGTATTAAGCTCACTTCTCTTAAAGGTGTTTTTGGAATGTGTATTTGAATAAGAAAACAATATCAAAAAAGTTAATTTTGAAAAGGAGACAAACTTATGTACCAATGTTTCTAAACCACTGTCAGTCGAATTAGTTATGACCCATTTATGTACAAATGCATTATAGTGGGCATATACGATGCTTTGTCAGCGCTTCGCCTTCTGCATATATGACCGACTTGTGGATTTTAAAGAAACCTCACAGAAATAATAAGTTTAAACACATTTGTAAACATCTCTATCAGTTGCGACAAAAGCATGTTAATTGCAAACGCACATTGGTGTTACCTGTTAAGATAATAATGATGATTTATCACGAATCTCCGTCTAGCGCAGCCGGTATCGCACTAAAATTCCAGTCCGAAGGTCGCCGTGAAGATAAACAAATATTTATTGTATTGTTAATTATCCGAGCAACGAAAACAAACAATCTATGTTGCATAGTAGAAACAATTATGTAAGTACTAAACGTAAAAGTAAATATAAGTATGATATGAAACAGCGGACGTATATAAACAAATTAAGTTCATCCTGTCCTAGAAAATTCTGGAAATACATAAACAAATTTAAGACCAAACAAAACAACAGCAATGATGTAAGTGAAGAGGATTTTGTCAATCATTTCAGTAACATGTTTAAATTAGACAGTGGAAATTTATTCTCAGACGATATATCGGCTGATGATGCAGCAAATATAATTGATATTGAATGCCTTGATAAACCTTTCTCGGAAGATGAAATTTTAACAACCCTGTCATCATTGTCTCGTAACAAAAGCAGTGGTTGTGATAATATAAATCCTGATTTTTTTATAGACGCAAAGGATTTCATAACTCCGTATCTTGTTCAAATTTTTAACAAAATATTTATGTCTGGCATCTACCCTGAATCTTGGTCAAAAGCCATCATTGTCCCTGTTTTTAAAAAAGGAGATAAAACTAATCCGGGTAATTATCGCGGTATTTCTCTCATTACTTCCATGGCAAAAATATTTTTCATATGTTTACGGAACAGATTAAATTCCTGGTGTGAACATGAAAACAAATTCAATGAATCGCATTTTGGTTTCCGTGATAAAAGAAGTACGGTAGATTGTGTATTCATTTTACACAGTATTATACAAAGAGTTTTATCCAAAAATAATAGACTGTATTGTGCTTTTATTGACTATAAGTCATGTTTCGATACTATACCCGTGAACGCACTACGGATTAAGTTAGTACAGGAAGGCATCAGCGGTAAATTTTTAACTATGCTTAAAGCTATATATTCTCGTATTTCCGCCTGTGTTCGAATCGCTAAAAATGGCAATCTATCAGATTACTTCGATATTGCGCTCGGTCTAAAACAAGGAGAGCCACTCTCACCGTTGTTATTCATATTATTTGTAAATGACATAAATGAATCACTAGATTTTAACAAGTTGACTGAAAATGATCTAAATCAACTATCATTATATTTATTGATGTTCGCTGATGACATTGCCATTTTTACAACCGATAAAAACAGTTAACAATCTCAACTTGATGCTATTTATATGTACTCACACCGATGGGGATTAACAATAAATGTAAACAAGACCAAAATCTGTATTTTTGAGAAAAGATCGCAAAGGAATAATTTTGAATGGCGTATCAATAATGAAATCATCGAAATAGTCGACAGTTTTGTCTATTTAGGCATTAAATTCAATAAGAACGGAAATCTTAGAATAGCTGTGAAAACTTTAAACGTACAAGCCACTAAAGCAATGAATAACTTACTCGCACTTTTTAAACGAATAAATGTTGATGTTAAAACAAAATTATCATTATTTGATAAATTAGTATGTCCAATTATATTGTATGGTTCCCAAGTTCGGGGTATATACGATTTTGATGAAGTTGATAAATTGCAGATAAACTTCTCTAAAATAATACTGGGTGTCAGTAAACGTACAGTTAATAATGCAGTGTTAGGAGAACTTGGTAGACTCCCTCTTTCCTTAATTGCATGTCTTAGATCCTTAAAATATTGGACCCAAGTATGTAACTGCAACATTCCAGCCGTTCAAGATGCTTTTTATAGTCAATGTTTGGATAATATACCATTAAATAATAAATCATGGGCTTATACATGTAAGTTAAAATCTACATTAGACAATTTAGGACTTTCCGATTATTGGGTTGCAAATAATCCAAAAGTTTTGTATCCACGAATAAAACAAAGATTAATTGACCAATATATTCAAACGTGGAGAGCAAATATTAATAATTGTAGTCGACTTAACTATTATTGTCAATTTAAAGATTCACACAGTTTCGAGCCATATCTTCAAAACATCCAAAATGATCTACTTAGAAAATGCTTAACTAGAATACGCCTTATAGGCCAGTCAAAATAAAATAAATTGGGAAAAAAAATGCACAGAAATAATTTTTGTGGATTTGTGTCATATAAGGCATCACATTAAATATACTAAAAGTATAGGACAATCACACGGTGCAAAATGTGATTTTTGGGGTAAAATGGTTGAAAATTTAAATAAGAATGGGAATTTCTGGAATTTGCCAATAACTATGTCAAATTTTGCAATAAAACTACCAGAATTACTGTATTTAATAGATATTGCATACAGTACAAAATAACTTAAGTATAGAAACATTGAACAGTGTTAAATGTGATTTTTGGGGTAAAATTAAAAGAAATCACAAAAAATTAGCATTTCTGGGATTTGCCTATAACTAAGTCAATTTTTCCAATAAAACTACCAGAATTACTTTATTGAATATATATTTTATTACAGTACATAATACATAAAGTATAGAAACATTGTACAGTGTAAAATGTGATTTTTGGGGTAAAACCTTTAAAAAAGTAACCAAAAACATGGGAATTTTTGGAATTTGCTAATAACTTTGTCACATTTTGCAATAAAACTACCAAAATTACTATATTTAATAGATATTGTATAACAGTACATAATACCTAAAGTATAGATACATTGTAACAAGTGAAATGTGATTTTTGGGGTAAAACCTTAAAAAAAATGACAAAAAACATGGGAAATTTATGGAATTTGCCAATAACCATGTCAAATTTTGCAATAAAACTACCAGAATTTCTTTATGTAATAGATATTATATCACAGTACATAATACTTATAGTATAGAAACATCGTACCGTGTGAAATATGATTTTTTGGGTAAAACCTTCAAAAAAATAACCAAAAACATGGGAATTTTTGGAATTTGCCAATAACTATGTCAAATTTTGCAATAAAACTACCAGAATTACTTGATGTGATAGATATTATATTACAGTTTAAAATACCTAAAGTATAGATACATTGTATTGTGTGAAATGTGATTTTTGGGGTAAAACTTAAAAAAATAACCAAAAAATGGGAATTTTTGGAATTTGCCAATAACTTAGTCAAATTTTGCAATAAAACTACCAGAATTACTTGATGTGATAGATATTATATTACAGTTAAAAATACCAAAAGTATAGATACATTGTATCGCGTGAAATGTGATTTTTGGGGTAAAACTTAAAAAAATAACAAAAAATGGGAATTTTTGGAATTTGCCAATAACTAACTCAAATTTTGCAATAAAACTACCAGAAATACTGTATTTAATAGATATTATAATACAGTTCAAACTACCTAAAGTATAGAAACACTGTATCGTGTGAAATGTGATTTTTGGGACAATGTTTTCAGAATAGTTATTTTTAACTCATGTTATATTGCAAAATCCATCATAGAAATAGTTTATAATGCGGAATGTAATATTTTTTTGAAAAATATATCAAAAAAGAAATAACTAAAAGTTGCAATTTCTGGTATATTTTGCCTATTCCTGGATTAAAAAAACAAAACAATGAAAGTCACAGAAATGACATAAGCTACGTGTTATCTCTCAATATAACATATGATAACATTATGCTATCAAATCAAACAAGAAATGTGGTTTTGAGGTAAAAGTTCTGAAAACATAAACGAAAATGCTATTTTCCGGAAGCCATATGAATTTGATCACACAATTATATGATTATAATAGAAGCAATGTCGGTGTCTTAATGCAGCATAAGATATGCACAATGTATTAGTCAAATGCCAAATCTGGACTGATGGCAATCTCACAGCTGACTCCTTTGCATGTGAATCAGGCTGAACTACATTGAAATCCAACATTCTTGTAGCTACATGCTACTGTACGGCAGCCAGTTTGACAAGTGCACCGTACAACTATCATTATGTGAGCACGAGCTGGCGCTCTTCCAGTTGACACTGGATATAGTTTGTTACCTACTAGTTCTCAACCCCCATTCTAGCGGGTCCAAATCATCATGTCCTTCCCAGTCCTGTATTTTAGAGATACTCACAAACTACTGTACATAGATGCATCAGACATAGGTGGTAGTTTGTTTGGGGTCCACATAAATTGATGTTATTGCAACCTTTTCAACAAACGTAAAAAAGCATACGATGTTCAAACTTTGCCCCGACTCCCTTTCATATATGCAAACTAATGCTTGTTCCCTGGGACCCTGACCGTGTTCTGGCCTCTTTAGAAACTACTTCTGGACTCGGATGAAAGTTGTGTGAAAATATTATATTCCATCATGCAATTCTTGGATGTGACACTACATCAAAATTGTATGGTTTGAACATTGTATGCTACATCTACGTGTGTTGAAAAGGTTGCCAAGACCTCAATTTATGTGGATTTATGTAACAAATATATATTACATTCCCCATCATAAACTGTTTCTATAATTTATATTATTGATTTTGCAATATAACATTTGGTGAAAATTACTGTTTTGAAACTTTTACAGTGAAAATGAACGGGAAATTATCCGATTCCAAAATTTCCCATTTTTTTTTAGTTTTACCCCAAAAATCCCATTTCACACGATACAATGTTTCTGTACTTAAGTATTTTGTACCGCAATATAATTTATATTAAATACAGTAATTCTGGTAGTTTTGTTGCAAAATTTGACATAGTAATAGACAAATTCCAAAAATTCCCATTGTTTTATATTTTTTTAAAGTTTTACTCCAAAAATCACATTTCACACGGTACTATGTTTCTATACCCTAGATATTTTGTACTGTAATATAATATATATTAAATACAGTAATTTTGGTAGTATTATTGCACAAATTGACATAGTTTTGGGCAAATTCCAAAAAATCCCATTTTTATTTAAATTTTCAACCATTTTACCCCAAAAATAACATTTTGCACAGTGTTATAGTTTTATACTGATAGTATATTAAATGTGGTGCTTTATATGACACAAATCCATCAAAAGTTTGTCTGTGCATATTTTTCCACTGGTCTAATATATGTTTGGCAAATTCCAGAAATTCTCACTTTCATTTATATTTTTACTATTTTACCCAAAAAATCACCTTTTTCACTGTATGATATTCTGAACCTGAGGTATGTTGTAGAGCAGTTTAATATCTATTAAATACAGTTATTGAGGTAAATTTATAGCTAAATTTCGTCGAGCTATTGACAAACTCCAGAAATTCCCACTTTAATTTGTTGTTTTTTTCACCATTTTACCCCAAAAATCACTGTTCACAACATATGATGTGTCATTACTAAATGTATGTTATGGTGCAACATAATGTCTATTAAAAACAGTTATTCTGGAATTTTTATAGCTAAATCTGATTTTGATATAGTCAAATTCCAGAAATTCATACTTTTTTTACCTTTTAGTACATTTTACCCCAAAAAAAGCATTTTGCACCGTAGGATTTTCCTATACTTTTTTTTCCTTACACGGCAGATATTAAACAATACATTTATGCCAAAATCATTTCTGTGCATTTTCTTTCCTTTATTTGCCTTTTTTTCAGTAGATTGACTGGACTATTAGTTCACATATGCTAGCTATTGAAACAGGACGATTTAGTAATATACAAAGAGAGGACAGACTATTTTTATATTGCAATAATAAACAAGTTGAAACAGAATTTCATTTTTTAATGATCTGTCCTAAGTACCAAAATATACGATCCATTTTTCTAAAACATTGTGGAAACTTTCCAACGGTAAACAAATTTGTTAATTTATTGAATTCTAAATCTAAAAAAGTTCAATTGACTTTAGCAAAATTTATAAAAAACGCATTTAACATTAGAAAGAACGGAGAAATTTGATGTACTGTATGTATGAATTATTTTTACCTATTCTATCTGTCTGCACAATGATATTTTGATGTAATTAAAATTGTATATGTATGTATGTACGATGAAAGTTGTTAAATTGTTAATGTAATATTATTGAATTGCACTAATAATTGTGTATATATGTATGTACTCTCTTTGAGAATATTGAAGCCATGTTTTGCATGTGCTGTTGTATATATTGTATTGTTTAGGCCAATGACAATGCTTATTGTCGATATGCCAATGAACTTGAGTTGAGTTGAGTTGAGTTAATAAACTTTCAATAATGGTGGATACATTACACAGATGAAAATCAAACAAATATTTTAATGTTAATATAAATCATTATACAAATCTGCGGTACGTTGGCAATGTGGAAAGTATATATGAAAATGTTTTACTCGGTATAACTATTAGCGTGCACCACAGTGTATGCCCTATCTTGCGTATTTAATTTTGTAATTTTAATTGGAAATGGAAATACAAAAAATGGGCGTATTTGTAATTATTTTATGCAAATTTATTTATGCACGATAATGGCGAGACGTCTGTACTGTTCCCGTATTTTGACTGAAAACACGCTAGACAATTCCAATTTTGTTTATTGCCAAAACAAGTGTATATAGTATTACATATACAGTATATTTAACATGTCAACGCATTATCAGAAGAATCTGTCCTTGTGGACTAACACGTAACAAATGCGAACGTGCCGATTGATTGGTTAAATGTATGAACAAACAACAACATTCGAATATCCGGGTCCATTGAGCTTTTTATTTTCTAGCGAAAGCGCGAGACGTATACTTCATTCATATCAAGAAATAACATCGTGACAGCTCAAGTCTCTTATCGTAAATCAGAAAATGGTGTCTACCAAAAGCCATTACTTTTATCAATCACTCTACTTGACTCTTCAATGCATTTACCTTTTCAAGGAATCGCAATTTCTCAATGAGAAGACCAGTTTTCAATGGTCCAAAGCGTGATCTTATTATTTACTGTATGTTATTTTATGGATGCAATCGTATTCATCTTTCTCTTTCTGTATCTTATCTCAGAATAGAATTGATTTGAATAACAATTTATATGATTCTCTTAAACGTGTAAATGTAGGAGTGGTTTATAGACATAATACTAAAATTGTATATACTTATTCTATTCTTTTACAATTTGAAGTCATATTAAGGGCACATACAACTTACAAGTTATGATATTCTCTAACTTTAAGAGTGTTCATGATGAATCATACGCAGCTTTCCGTGCCTTTCAGCTGGCTTATCGCAGTGGACTGTCTCCCTCGAAAATGACCCGAAAATCGATATCGAGTTCCCAGCTCTACCAGTTTTGATCAATAGATTATTATATAGAGGAAAAAGTTTTTCATACGTAAATTTAAACACTTCATCTTAATTCTGGATTATTATAGCGGTTATGACAATATTCTTCAATTTATTCTCTTCCATTAAGTGTAAAAATATTTATTCTAACTAAACATCTTCTTGCTTCCAATTTGATTTTAAAAGTATCATCTACTGTTACATTGTACATAGAGTAAAAATCTGTAAAAGTGTTCATTTTCAAAAGTTTAGGGGCTAATAAATCATAATTTCCAAGAATTGCAAATATTTTAGCAGTTATGTCTGTTTTCTTGATTGAATGATGTTGTATTTGCATTAATTATCGTCGCAACCGGTTTCCCACATGGGCGACGCCTCCGGAAGAATGTTAGTCATATTAGATTTTTGGAGGATAGTGCATGATACAGAAGATGCCCCAGTTCCAGAAGCACCCCTGGTTCTTTTACGAGCTCGGTGTAAAGCATCATACACGGGACATCGTTTTTTAAAGTCTCCTTCGAAAGACTGTTAGTACGGTCAGTGATGGAGAAATACGTCTAAGGTAGGCCCTAAGTTGTTCTTCTATTTCGTCCAATTTATTATCTAATTTAGTCAATGAATACTGGGTCACAGATGAGTGGTTGTTTACATGGTGATGTTTATTCTGACTTGGTATTTTTGTAAACTATAAATGCATCATGATCATTGTATTAGGTACTATGTACTGGTTTAAATGTCGTGTCACTAGATATTGCAGTGTACGGTTTATCGCGCGCAGCGTGTCGTCTGATTAAAGTGATAATTCGGAAAGAAAGCCTGGGTACTTTAATAAGAGTACAAAAAAATGTATACATATCAAAATATGGCCAGTATGAGCGCAGGATAATTGAAGTCACGCAATTTTGGCAAATAGTTCTACTGTTTCTTGAAAGAAAACGACGCGTTGATCAGAGAAAACAATAAAGTACACTTTTTCTCGAATGTTTGGAGAAAGTGTAGTATAACAGGGCTGAACAAGTTTTGTAAACACGCTTCATCGTTTTTTTTCTTCGAAAATATTGCATTAAATGCTGTGAATACCGGACTATTAAAACAAGTTAACAAACGAAACCAAAAGTCTCATTCTGTTCATTTCTTACTTCACATGCAGGTGAGTTAATATCTCAAATAACAACCTACATTTTCAGCCAATGAAATGACAGAACGGCTCCCGTTAAGTACTACGCTTATTCATTAAAAATTTCGACTTTTCGCGGGCTTTTTTAGCTCCGCCTACTGCGGATCTGTGTGAGCGTTACCATATTTGGAATTATACGCTCGCTCCGCCCTTCTTAATAAATAAGATTTTACTTACTATAACATAAAATAACTTGATAACGCATGTAGCAAATGCTCGAAATGAACTAAATACGACATTTAAAATGTTAAAAACGTATTTTCAAAACTGTGACATGAAACTAGAAAAGTGTTAAAAATATAGTAAAAACTATTCACGTTACTGTAAATTGCGACCTTTTGTTTTCTAATAACTATCTGACAGTATCTTCTATTTACGTCAAAGAAATTTAATCGCAATTTATAGCTTATACTTATCACATAATGGATTACCTACAGATAATGTACGTACTACTAGGAGTTTGTAGCTGCTTCTGCTGGGCCAAAGGTAAACTAATTTAACTTATAATGTATCGCTGTCCGTATTATTGATGTGACAATATAGTCTGGCATTGGCAATTTACCTGGGTCTGCCTATTCTGTTGACCAAACACCATTGACCAGTTGACCATTGACCATTGACCAATTGACCAATATATCTATTCTATTGACCACCGTCTAATTGACCATTATCCAATATATTCCCCCAGGAGTAGGATAAGCTAATTGTTAAGGTGTTAAAATCCCAATTATCATAGAGCATGCACACAATTCTCACTTTAATGTTTATTTTTATCAATTAATTTTTAAGCAAATTGTATTCTATTTAATTAATCAAAACAGTTTATAAAAAATAACAGACATAAATATTGCAGTTAACACTGTTAACATTTATTTAAGCAAAACATGATAAACAAGCATTTCTTAACTAAATTTGTTATTAATTTTTATTTAAAACAACAATTGATACACTAAAACATACATGTCATAATCTGAAAATACAAAAGCTGGAATTTGAACATTCCAGTGTGGATATTACTTGCATGCTAAAATTCATGATAAACAAGCATTTCTTTAATAAATTTGTTATTAATTGCACGGACTTATATATAGGTCCGTGTTAATTGTTAGTTAAAACATAACAATTGATACACTAAAATTCATGTGTAATATTTAAATATAAAAAATACATATTTTTATCAATATGTGTGGTGATAAGTTTTTACATAAAAACACTATAGCATTATTCTAGTAGTTAAAATGCTTGAAATATAAGAAACTCATGTAAAATATCAATATTTGTAATTCAAAAATTGACAAAATCAACATTACAACAATAATGTAATCAAGACCAACCTAAAAAATATAATATGTTTGCAGTAGCCCTATCCAGAACTTTTGGGGTAGGTAGGTTGGTATGGATATTTTTTTAAACTATGTATAAAGAGTAAATAAAATATCAAAATGTCTGAAGGGTCTTAACAAATAGAGTGAGACCAATTTTGATTAGTCGGTCGGGTAACTATTTATTGACATAATAAGAAAATTCAAAATATATAAATACAAACACATGCTTATGATATTTCTAGAATACCAACATATAGAGCATAAATTATATACCATTTATTTCACTTCATAAGTGTCAATTTTTCATGAAAAATACATCTTTATGTAACAACACCACTCTGTCCAATCCCTTTTTTAATTTTGAAAACGTTCCTGTCTCAACCTATCTGGTTAGCATCTTATAATTGGCATTAATAATATGCTTGTTCAATATTGATTCAAAATCAATTGGAAATGATTTATTAAATTTGTTATTAATATACATTTTCACCTCCATCTGAAATATCTGAATGCCTTACATAATGATTAGTGTTAAAACCAGAGATGTAATGTTATGGAAATATAAACTACATTAAACTACATTTTATACAATTATTTGAAAAAGGCATAATTCAGTTAAACCTATAATTTGTAATATTTCAGCAAACTATGTTAACATTGATTATTGACTAAACAACAAAGCAAATTTAGTACTATTTTTTTGCTTTGAAATTGACTTATAATGGACTTTAATTTTATACAGCAACAACAACAACCTTTTATTTTAATGACTATTCAGTAATTTGCGGACATTATTTCAATAATTGACTACAAGGTATAAGTCACACCTCTCACCCCAATCATGGTCAATTAGACGTGGTCAATAGAATAGACATATTGGTCAATTGGTCAATGGTCAATGGTCAATGGTCAACTGGTCAATGGTGTTTGGTCAACAGAATAGATTGACCCAATTTACCTTTCAAACATTACATTAAGTTTATAGGGAATATAATGTAAACGATGATAAAACTAATCTGATAAATCAAAAATAACTTATTCATTATGCTCATGTGGGCATTTGACTCAGTAAGTTGAAGAAAAAGTGGTTGTCACATGCAAATTCTCTTGGAATTTTCTCAATTATCACATTTTTGGAAATTACCCATATAAGGGCTTATCAGTTTTGCCTATCAAAATGGCCGACAATTCAAAACAAGGGAGGTAAATATTGTAGATGTTACATCATGTAGGAACTATGTATTGAGTCAGATCATACGGTGTGATATTGTTAATATCCAATACATTCGCTATATCATTAGTAGGAAGAAATGTGCATGCTGAACGTAAGTTTGACACAATATTATACATTAGCATAATCGATTTTAACATAGTTATCACTTTACAGCTAATATTCAATTTGCATTGCTTAAGCCATCAAGCATCCCGAATAACTTGTTGTAGTCCATGAAGGCGCAAACTAGTTGATTTTTAATAGATAAAACGTTTTGAATAACAGTATGTAACAAATATATAGCTGTGTTATGATAATCTCTGAAGCCAAATAGTGCTCCATTGAAGATATCACACTATTTATTAATTATGATTCGAAGAACAAATGAAAATATTTCGCTACAATATTTACGAGGGTTATTCCTCTGTGGTTAGAAGGATCAGGCGGGTTACCATTTTTTTTTTAAATCGGTATAATTACACCTGTATTCCATGACTAGGGATATACACCTGTGTCAACTATTTTGTTATGTAGTGAAATGAGGTAAGGACTTACAAATGAGTAACTTGATATTGCAGAGTTCGCTTTATCGCGCGCTGCGTGTCATCTGATTTAAGTGGTAATTCCGGATGCAGCGATTATACAAGCTTTACGTTAATTAACATCGAGCGCGCTTGTGTTTAATGTATGAAAATGATTTAGTGTACATTTTGTGATGATCATTGAAAACGAATATCTTCGACATTGTATTTGTATTGTACTATTGATTTTTGTTTGCATTCAACATTGTCTTGTGCAAAAATGATATTATATTGCATTATAAGGGAGAAATTTGTGAAATATTACTGTTTATAGAATAGCATTGAGATAAACAATTGGTGTGGTATTGAGACAATAATTTGACCTTTTAATCGGTAAAGGTGAGCAAAATTGATAAAATCATCTGAAAATTAATGCATCCCAATTTTATTCAAAAATCATAGAATGATCATGATCACGATTATAGTGCCCAAACCTGCTTTATAATTAAACTATAAATTTGGCATACATTCAGTAGGGATTATTATATCATTTTTGACAGGAAGTGTTTATTGCTTTATGACCTTCTATCGATATAGTGGTTGTTTATCTGATTGCCTGCGTCTATAATTACTGCAACTTAACACACTGATAACATCAGTAGATCAAAGCGCTGAAAGCGCAGAAAGACTGGGCACCCTGGATGTAATGACAGGAAGTGTTTATTGTTTATGGCCTTCTATTGATATAGTGTTTTTTTTATCTGGCATGCGTCTAGAAATACTGCAACTAAAAACGTTGAAAATATGCTATCTTGGCAGTGGACGAAGAGATTTCTGATTTCAGTAGTGGTTAATAAATATATCTATAATACCGACAAAAATAGATGAAATATCAACTGATACGAAACATTATGTATCTGTCTTTTTTCAGGGCAACGAATATCTTAGAATTAAACCTACTAGATATGTGGAATCTGGTGAAATTAAGAAAAGAAGTTTTCCGCATGAGAAAATTAGAGTTTTCAGCGTGATTGAACAATTTATATACCAATGATTGAGACAAAGCGTAGAATATTTCCGCATAAGACCCTTTACATATAAATTACAGACTCTTGAAATATTTTATGTATAATTTGGACTGACTACCCGCCTTCGATCTAAACCCAAGTTGATAAAACTTATTCAAAAGACTATAAATAAATAAGGTGTCAGAATCAATTGTATACATCAATAGGATTAATTTCATCTGGATTATGTTTGGTTGTCATACTTTGCTGGTCAACTTCAGTAGGATGTACCCTTGTCTGATTGTGTTAAATTAATGTTTGCATATTATGTGGCAATATGTATAAATTGGTGTACAATTACAATGTTAGATTCTACTCATCAGACCAAGTTCAAAGTTTAATATATACAGTATGTCCCCAGTTCAGATTGTTTTTTCAAACAATTAGTAATTGGCCTACTTGCTAGAACAGATTTATCAATTTAAACTTTTTAGATCTATTTATTGACCACATTTTGTGTACACTTCGTATTTTTCATATTTTTTAACACAATCAGTGATCGTTCATAAAAATGTTTCATGAATGGCATGTGTAGCTGTTACAATGTTTATCATTTAAGACATTCATTTTGTATTTTATTTATATTTGTACTTCACAATAACATATTTCAAGAATGTAGAAATGCTGTTATGTATGTTAAAAAGAAATGATATCAAATTCAATTTATTATAGCATTCTTTGCTTTCTGATAAAGAATGTTTTGTATGAACTTATCATTTATTTACTACATATGGCATATTAATATATACGTATATATATCTATATATTTATATATTATCACAGACATATTAACGTCCGTGATAGTATTACATTATAATTATTATTATCACGGACCTATAAACCATAACGGTCCGTGTTATTATGTATTGACCAAATATATCAATAAAATGAAAACAATACATTCTGTTCCTTTTTGTGTTTACACATTTAACAGTATAATAAGCAGTATAGCCGGGTTCTACAAAATCGATCGATTGTTTACAACACCTCCTATATTGATTATTGACAAATTTTGACAGGTGTGATTTTCGCGTGGAAGGGACACAATCCAATCAGAGGGACCGGCTTTAACAAAGTCGCTAATCAAGGGAGATCATTCTTGATATTTATCCCAGAAAGCTGCACATGAAACACATCACTCGGCGGAATACACATCGGGTAATACACTGTGACCATTATTCAATTTTAGATTCTACTCACAAACAAACCAACAAACAAACAAACGAGCAAGTGAATGAATAATGAGAAAGATCGATATCCTTGGGTCGTATCGATATATATGAAACGTTGAAAATTTAGTGTTATTTACTTGAAAACGGTTGTAAAAAACCTGAAGATTGTCAGCCAATGGAATTAAGTTATGTAAAATTTTGCCAAATAGAAACAGTAACGGTATTCGCAACTAAATTTGAATCGATAGTTAGGCTACTATAATAACTATCACGTTATTCTGTGAAAGGTGTATACTAATAAAAGTTATTTCCGTTACAGAAATTCCACCTCTGAGCAGGCGGACATGCACACGGAGTGCGACCACGCACGCACGCACCGGTTACATACGAGTAGCTCTCTATATAATTATTATGTACATATTATAGAAAGAGTCATCATTTCGCCCAAAATAATCGAATCCCAACAGCCCTGAAATACACTGATTTGAGAACTGCTGCTATGTTCCTTGCCTTTTCTATTTAAGATGAACATGTCCAGCTTGAAGCTACAAGAACTATATACAATGTTGGAGACACCGTGACCTTGACGTGTTATGTAAGGTCAAGCTGGCTAATGGTTTCATTAGGAAGAAATGACTCTGACATTGGCATGTGTTTTACAAGAACCAATGGATGCATCTCAACAGCTAATATGCGAGATGGGCATGGGAATTATGAACTCAAACTTGAGAAGTCACGCCCAATGCTGGTGATTAAGAACGTCACTAGAGATGAAGATGGTGCTTATTTCACATGTCACTGGACCTCATACACAGCCACAATATCGTTTGCAGTAACCGGTATGTACTCATTTAGATCGCGCTATTTTGACATTTGTTGACATACAATTAAATGTTTACATTTTGGTTACGGATTAAAATCAGGGACCGTGACATCGTCCCATGAAAGCATTGAAGTACATTTTGCCTAAATATAAAGAAATCGTAAATCACCGATTTCAAAATTCAATTTGTGATCACTTCCTTTACATCCGGTTAATATGCAGCTTGTCAATAGTGTGTACCACTAATTCAATAATTATGTAAGACATTATGCCATATTATCTATTTTAGATATAGATGTAACGACTTCTTCAATGCCTGAAGATAAAATGTCAGATAGCAGTGTGGTACTAGTGGTAGTGCTAGTCGTAGTGACAGTGCTAGTGATAGTAAGCATAGTGATCGTAAGACAACCTGTATGCTATCGCCGCATTACCGCCGCATAGGTAACGTGTTTTTTGCACTATACAATAGGAACTAATCATCTGTCATATGAACGAATGTCAATGGTCCAAAAAGTACGAATATATAATTGCCAGTAATGATGCCTCAAATATCGCCGACGAGCGTTTCGTTATACCTTCAATATGCATGTATATGTTTATTTGCATTGTATTGTGCAAACTGCCCGGAAACTAACCAATTATATGTATATCATTGATAATACATGTAGTTAGATAACAAAGAACACATGTTGTCACTAGATCATAATTATAAGGAATTGGTTAAAATATACTGGTCAAAAGAGGTAGCACACCGCATTGTGACAAAGTTGTCTGAAACATAATTTCGACAGGTTCAACTGATTTCCGTGGTTCCTATCCGTAGACCCGGATTCGAATCCCGGTAGCGCCATTGACCGATTGTTCGTGTTTCTCAAAACTCAACTTTATTTCAATATTACTACAGTTGGTGTTTAGTACTGTGTGGCGGATGTAAAAACTCGCCCCATACTTTGTCCAAAGTGTAGTTAACGTTCAACAACTTTATATTATTAGTTAAATTTACAAAAAAATCATAGAATGATCACGATTATCGTGCCCAAACCTTCTTTATAATTAAACTATAATTTTTGCATACATTCAGTAGGGATTATTATATCATTTTTGACAGGAAGTGTTTATTGCTTTATGACCTTCTATTGATATAGTGGTTGTTTATCTGATTGCCTGCGTCTATAATTACTGCAACTTAACACATTGATAACATCAGTAGATCAAAGCGCTGAAATCGCAGAAAGACTGGGACGCCCTAGATGTAATACCCGTTGAGAGCGACACCAAAGTTTTCGTTTCACAATCTGACTTTGTCTGTTTGTCATCCAGTTAAAAACCCGGAATTGTTCACAATACGTCGAATAGGGTAGTGTCCACATACTAGTAGTGACGGCATACTTTTCAGGTCTGTCAAACAGATACCCAGGCATTTGCTTGATCACGAGTTTAGCCGAAAAAGATATAGGTTTCCATAAACCCTTTCTTTATTAATTTGATGAGGTTTTACGTAGGGTTTCAACATTTTTTCAATCAGATACAGTGGTCAATTGACCTAACCAGTTTTCCTGGAAATAATTATCTACCAGTACTGCCAACTTCTCCACAGGTGCAAGACATTATCGTAGCCAGTGTCACTGAAGAACATAACCTGTCCAAAACTGGGAATCAAACCCGGATCTGCTGGGTGGTAGTCTATCGCTATACCAAATGAGCTAGCCTGGCTGGCTTCATATTTTTGTGAAATGCAAATTATAGTATTCGACAGAGCCAATAATGCCGAGGTATTCCGAATGTGACTGCATAATAAATAACTCCGTAGTGTGATTAGTCATAGGCACAGTATAGTCTGTTTCAATATAGTTCAACATTACTTATTGCATAAGTCGTGAACTCACACAGCCATGTTAATAAACTTGTTACATAGCGATTTATCTGATTAAAACAATATAAATGTTCGCGACTGGTACATAAAACCAAGAACGTCTTATTAATTCCAACACCGGACAATTCCCCGTGGAGATGAATAACAATACTACTTACTGGATAAATCTTGAAATACACTATACAAAATGTTAACCAATCTGCTTCAAGGTTACACATATTTTTTAATTGAAGATAAATTGCGCGAAATTGCCTTGGTGGTTAACGTAAGATTTGATTGGTATACAAAACACGGAATATGCAATTAGCAAAACCATGTTAGTACGGCTGTGCCGAAAAATTACGTAATTAATATAGCATTTAATCTAATCTTAGTTTGAAGACTCGGCTCATAGTCATAGACATCGCTGTCATTTCCTTCCGAGTCACAGAACGCATGTATGTATCGGAACAACGAGAGCGAACACTATCCTCTTGGAAAAATATTTCCCAAGTTTATACGAAATCCGGTATGGTTGTCAGTTTATGTATGCCTGTTTCCATTCGATATCTCTATTCATCTCAGCACACATGTTTATTACTAGCTCGACCTTTAAACTCTACCTTCAATTGCAACATATCGTACAGTTCGGAAATACAATACGGAATCACGGAAATGGTTACGGAATACCACGGGAGACAGCCTCCGCAGTTATCAGCCGCTTTCCCGGCTTCGTCCGGTATAATAAACCATACAACAGAGATTAACAGTAACTGCGGTTATTATTTAACGATTTGCTACAGTATTCAGTGTGCAGTAAAATAATGGTCATAATCCGACTTCAGAATATTGTTACAACTCGTCTGCCGAGGGCATCCAGGTACAAGGTATTTCCTTCGTTGTCTAAAAATAGCGAATTCGTAACTGCGAGCGGTCAAATTTTATGAATGATAGCGGAAATTGTTGGTGAATGAATCGTATCGACGATATATATAGTAACCTAGGCGGGGGTCAAACATGAAGTCAACAACATCAAGAAATGTATCCGAACGGAGGACTTGTTTCAGATAAAAAATAGTTCTCCCTCATTTCATCGATTTTACGTTTACAAAAGCTGCTCTTATCAAAGAAATTTTAACCACAAACACTTAAACAATAATTCAACAATAATTATTGAACCAGATATTTCACTTAAAATAAAATTCTCACGATGGATTCGGAAATGAAGATCTACTTTACCATACGAACAATTTGCAAATTTATCAAAGACGAAGGAAAGTAGAACGGCGGTTAGTGATGTCCTGATCAATTCGACATGTTGATTGGTCGTATTGGTCGTATGCAAATCATGCGTAGTGATACAAAGAGTGGTATCAAATGTGTCTAACTCTGCCACGACTGTTTCCAAAATTACGGTTACTAAAGACATGGGGCTAACGCCCCAGTCTAAAAATAGGATTTTGTCACAAATCATAGGCTATCTTGGCAGTGGACGGAGAGATTTCTGACTTCAGTTGGGGTTAATAATTATATCTATAATACAGACAAAAATAGATGAAATATCAACTGATACAAAACATTATTTATCTGTCTTTTTTCAGGGCAACGAATATCTTAGAATTAAACCTACTAGATATGTGGAATCTGGTGAAATTAAGAAAAGAAGTTTTCCGCATGAGACAATTAGAGTTTTCAGCGTGATTGAACAATTTATATACCAATGATTGAGACAAAGCGTAGAATATTTCCGCATAAGACCCTTTACATATAAATTACAGACTCTTGAAATATTTTATGTATAATTTGGACTGACTACCCGCCTTCGATCTAAACCCAAGTTGATCAAACTTATTCAACAGACTATAAATAAATAAGGTGTCAAAATCAATTGTATACATCAATAGGATTAATTTCATCTGGATTATGTTTGGTTGACATACTTTGCTGGTCAACTTCAGTAGGATGTACCCTTGTCTGATTGTGTTAAATTAATGTTTGCATATTCTTTTTTTCAGTGCAACGAATATTTCGTGAAATGGATTGGATTTCACAAAGATTGAATCATACCAAACTCCAGCTGTGAGCACACAAATATTGCAACATGCAGCTGAAGCTTTCGAGCTTATGGTTGAAAAACGACTCAACTCTAGATGTACTAAACATACCATAAACTTTGATTTTGATGTTTTTAGATTTCCGTCAAACTTATTCAGCAGACTATAAATAAGGTGTCAAAATCAATTGTATACATCAATAGGATTAATTTCATCTGGATTATGATTGGTTGTCATACTTTGCTGGCCAACTTCAGTAGGATGTACCATCTGATTGTGTTAAATTAATGTTTGCATACTATGTGGCAATATGAATAAATTGGTGTACAATTACAATGTGACACATCTGATTAATATATACAGTATTATTTTTTAAGTATGTCCCCAGTTCAGATTGTTTTGTCAAAAAATTAGTAATTGGCCTACTTGCTAGAACAGTTTTATCGATTTAAACTTTTTTAGATCTATTTATTGACCACATTTTATTTTCCATATGTTTTAACACAATCAGTGATCGTTCATAAACATGTTTCAGTGATATATGCTTTACATATTATTAAAATCAGAAAACATTCCATCATGAATGGTATGTGTAGCTGTTAGAATGTTTATCATTTAAGACATTCATTTTGTATTTTATTTATATTTGTACTTCACAATAACCATATTTCAAGACTGTAGAAATGCTGTTATGTATGTTAAAAAGAAGTGATACTTTGCTTTCTGTTAAAGAATAATATGTTTGTATGAACTTATCATTTATCAACGTCCGTGATATTATTACATTATAATTATTATTATCACGGACCTATAAACCATAAAGGTCCGTGTTTTTATGTATTGACCAAAAAGATAAATAAAATGAAAACAATACATATCATAAACAAATACTATATACGACCAAACACGTTCCAGTTCAAATTATTAATGAACATGTCGCCAGAACATACAGCTTCATTTAAAAAACTTTGCATTTTCATCAAAGAAATTATATGTTCCTTCCAATAGAAAAACTCATCTTAAAGTTAGTACTATATTTTGTCACTGTTTATTGCATATATAACATTTATCCTGTCTTGTGTGTCTTCTTATTTTATAAATTATAGGCACCTATACATAACTCTGTAACATCATAAAGCTGTGTCTATTTATATTGACTATTTTCTCTGTTGCTCTTGTAATCTCACTGATAGTATATAATATACTTGTTGTATTCATTACTACTGTAATATTTTCATACTCATGCTTTCATGTATACATGAACTGAGCTTAGTAAAAAAATAAACTTGTTGTTCCTCATTTAACAGTATAATATAATATCATAAGCAGTATAGCCGGGTTCTACAAAATCGATCGATTATTAACAACACCTCCTATGTTGATTATTGACAAATTTTGACAGGTATGATTTTCGCGTGGAAGGGACACAATCCAATCAGAGGGACCGGTTTTAACAAAGCCGCTAATCAAGGGAGATATCATTCTTCATATTTATTCCAGACAGCTGCACATGGTTCGATTCACGAGCATTATTTCTGTATTTTAGTACAGTCTAAAACTTAAAAACATTAATAAATGAAAAGACAGTTGTAATTTACCTTTAATATGCATTTAAGCCCTCCGGGTTCGCTCAGTAGCAGTCTGAATGTCGTAGATTCGAGCCCTGGGATAAATTCTATTTGAAGAAAAATGTAATAAGTAGGCATTTCGCCTTGACTTTTGTTCGAGGTATCTACTGTGCTCAAGCCAAAACTGTTCGAGGTTTCGAAGTTCTACTGTACATGTATTTAAGACGTATGCCTTATCATCGCAAAATATCATCGCAAAAAGTCATAACGTAACAATAGATGTGTCATGATTTCAAATTCTAAATATAAATATAGCACTTCAAGACGTATACGATATACATGTATATTAACCCACAGAGCGCAGTCGTGTATATACCTCACTTCACGACTACCTTAATAATAAGACCACCTCAAAAGAGTCTCCTAGCTATTCCTTATGGTCTGCCAGGCCATTCCTTGTGCCTCTGTTCCTTAATGTATGTACCCTTTAACCTCATCAAGTGCCTTATGTTTATGGATTGTTGTTTTCCCGGAGGTCCGTGTGGGGAGGCACTGTCTTATGAATGTGGCGTTCCCTGTAGCTACGTATGCTCTTTCTTTTAGTATTGAGGTTATACAAAGATTGGCGTGTATTTGTGAAATATGATCCCTTTATTCGATCTTAATATTAAGATCATATCATTGTCAAGAGCAGTTTCAAGGGTTCCAAAGGTTCCAAAGGTTGTCTTACAGAGGGTTTTACCGTACGAATAAAACAATAATTGTGTGTTTGAAATCGAACATTTGTGTTCTAAGGGTCGACAAAACGTATTATTAGAGCTAGTACTAGTACATATCTTCGCGATTCCGCTTTCTGTGCGAGTTAAATGTGAATCTAGTCTTTGAGTAAAGGCATTGAGGTCTAAGTTTAGTTTGTACAACAGTAAAACCTCAAAATCTCAATAACAAGACCACCTAAAAATTAAGAACACAATCTTCAAGTTATTTTCACGGTTTTGCTCTTTAAATAACTTCGATACAAAGATCACCTCAATAAGAAGACCATTTTCAAGGGTCTCATTGGTGGTCTTATTTTAATAAATACTTAGCACTGATTTCCCTTTTTCTTTATTTACAGCCTTATATATGAATGCCTAGCAATAAACACGACTTCCGGTTTATCCAGTATGAAACCAAAGTCATTCAATGTGGCACTAAGGTAATCAGTTGAAGATGTACATGTGGTAACATTGCCCGCACACATCTCGACAGCTGATCAAAACCAACACATACAGTTTTTCATCGTTTAGAACCAATAGGTAACAGTTAAAATCTGTTCAAAAGTGCTGACCGGTGATTGGACCCTGACCACCGGCGTGACGTTCTTGTTCATATACCGCTGCGCTAATCATGCTACATATGGTGGGGCACAGTGGTGGAGGGGAGGCACAGTGGTGGAGAGGAGGCACCGTGGTTGAGGGGGAGGCACTGTGGTCGAGGAGGAGGCACAGTGATTCAGGGGGAGGCACAGTGGTCGAGGGGAGGCACAGTGGTCGAAGGGGAGGCGAAGTGGTTGAGGGGGATGCACACTGGTCGAGGGGGAGGCACATTGGTCGAAGGGAGGCGTAGTGGTCGAGGGGAGGCACAGTGGTCGAGGGGGAGGCACAGTGGTCGAGGGGGAGGCACAGTGGTCGAGAAGGAGGCACAGTGGTTGAGGGGGGGCACAGTGGTAGAGGGGGAGGCACAGTGGTCGAGGGTGATGTACAGTGGTCAAGGGGGAACAGTGGTCGAGGGGAGGAACTGTGGACGATGGGAGGCACAGTGGTCGAGGGGAGGCACAGTGGTTCAGGGGAGGCACTGTGGCCGAGGGGGAGGCACAGTGGCGTAGGGATAGAGCGCCTGACTCCTAAATTTTGTGTAAGTACTGACGGATAGCCAGGAAGCAGCCATCGAGAGAGAGATTAGTATAAGTTGTAAGAACTGGTTTCTAAGCTAAGAGTTATACCGGTGATTTTGCATTTTGCGAATCTTTCTTGAATTTTGACAACGTGATCTGAAACGATTCATGAACGTGGTTTGGGCAGGTATACATATACATGTACATCCCCCATTGAGAATATGAAAATACAACCTTCATGTGCTATATTGTTCGGAAAATCATTCAGATCGATGATTTGTTGAGTTTTTTTAATTATAGTTTTTGTATATTAAAATCCATGGGAAGCTTTTGAAGTTCAAATAGTTGATGATATAAGTGGATGTTATTTCTAGGATGAAATCAACTCCAATGTGAATTCTTCGGTGAGCAGTTACTTTTATCAAGAATACATTAAGAATTGTAGTTAGTTACTTTGACATGTTTATTCAAATACAGTTTGTGTATTCAGTTACCAAACTAAACATGCTTCTTTCTTTGCCGTGGAATTAGATGTATGGAGTAGATTGAATGGATTTCCCGAGTTTGAAGATATTAACCAATTAGAACCAAGACTGGTGGAATTTATTAACACGTCGTTTTTACGTGTTTTTTTGCTGTTGGTGCGTGTTGGTCGATGAGACCCCGATATCGCAGATTCCTGAGAATAAGGAAATATATATTAGAACTCCAATTTTGTTTTAAAGTACAGTTTTATTAAATTCTATAAGCTCACAGTACAAACTACTCAAACAGCAGACTGTGGCTTTAACTGTATTTTGGAGTTATATACCTTATTCTCAGGTCAATCAATCAATCATATTTTCAAACCAATCAAAAGTTATGTTACAAAAATAAAGGGCACTGGCCCGGGAATAATGGGCGGGATCTTCATTATTACCTAATATATTTAAAAAGTCTTTGTCTTACCTAGAGACCGTTTCCCCGTAGAAGCCACATAAATGTTACGTCGAAACCATAGACGCGTATTTGTCTATCAATTAGGTAATTAAACTGTCGATTCAAATATACTTATATAGATAAAGATTATCATACAGTTGTATCTGTCATCGATTTACAGCCCAACCGCTTACGAGTACTTAATAGTGTCTATCATCACAAAGAAGATTAATAAGTCATGATAATGCGTTGCTATAATTTCGTGAAATAACCAAGTAACACAAAGAAGGTTTATAAATCATGGTAACGCGTTCCTATAATGTAAATTATAATAAAACCAATATAGTAAACCAGTGGTGTATATTCCTATAGGCCGTACAGGCCGCGGTCTACACTTTTTTATTCATATAAATCTAAGATATTTAATTATATTTTTGATATTAGTGTAAACTTATTTACTAGAACAAAATATACACCATTTGAAACGCATCTCTGACAATCTAGCAACAACAATATTTATGCCCCCGGACTACCTAAAACTAGGCCTACACATCAATTTCAACTAAGCTACGTCCCTTAAAACTTTTATAAGAATATAATCAACTACTTCCCAGTTTGCGTCGAAGAAGACGTTTGAAATATTATAAACAATCTTGAACACTGCCAATATTTGATGATTCACATTCAATTTGTAAGTGAAATGAAAAAGAAATGACTTCTTAATAATTTTATTACAGAATTTTAAAAGCACAGTTAGATAAGATACATCGTGACCGTAAAAGCATGAAAGCTGACGTGAGAAAATATGAAGATTTGGTAGAATATCTTGGAAAGTGTGAATACGGCGATGATATAAATGTAGTTAATAAATCTGACACAATAGCAGATGTAGAGTTTTTGCTGGATGAGAAAGCAGCACAGAAAGTAGACTTGAATGAATTACTTGAAAAGTAAATGCACTGAAGAGTCAAGTAGAGTACCGTGTGAAGAAATTAACGCAAGGGATAACATAGTTGAAAACTGGGTATGACAAACATGGACTCCAAAGAGAAGATGATGAAGCTACAGTGTGCCTGAGGAATCTTTCTGATGAAGATAGGACCATTTGGGACACGTTTAGGAGGAACAAAAATCCCAATGCTGGTATCAGCTGATAAATCCAAAAGTGCGAAAGAAAATTGTAAAGAGTACAGGTCATCTAAAACCATTAGTCGTAAAATTGAAAAAGACGATATTCAACAAATGAATATTCCAACGGAATCAGGTAATGAAAGGCATAATGTTCGTGCAAATACTGACGAGAAGAACAAATACACACCAAAGAGAAACGAAAAGAAACAATAATACTCCAAGTCAGAATATAACCCGTCGATATAAAGATATCAAGTCTAAGCTTAACACTGGGATGAAGTGTGTTGAACATAATGTAGGAAAAGCCTCGTTCGAACAATCAATAGCAAGTTCTAAAATAGCTGCTAAGAATAAGCAAGTTGAAGATGACGTACATCAGCGGGACGTATTCAAACAAGACGGAGCAGGACAGGGAAGAGACAACACTAAAGAAAAGAGAAGAAAGGTGATTAAATCCAAAATTGATACAGGTAGAAACAAGGCAGTGAGGCATAAAGCAGATAATGATATGAAGAGTAAAGTAACAGCACCTGTTAGCGTCGGTAATAAGCAAGCTGATGCCACTGATATGAAAACACCTAATGAAGGGAAGAGTTCGTTTGCAAACAAACCGTTGCTTCCGCAGATTAAAAGCGTTACTCAGGAAAAGGCAATTCCCAAACCCCAGCATGGCTCAGTGACAAGAAATGGCAGCAATAAGCTAGCACCTCTCCATATGATTAAAGGACATGATGTCAAAGACCTGATTAATCGACCTGGAGTTTTAAATGGAGCATTCACTCCATTGCCTTTAAATCATGATAGAAGCACTCCGTTACCTCCAATTAATTCAGCGCGTGGAGATGAAGACAGCATGAACAATGGAACAAAAGAAGACAACAGAAATGCTGGTGTGATGTGGATCCCTACTCCACCATCAAAGGCTTAGCCATCTCCTCCACACATCATTGACAGTGCTGAGAGAACTCAGCACAGAGCCTAACTACTATTTTTGCTGCTTTAACTGACTTGTTTCGATATTGTGCATTGTGCGATTTTGTTTATATTAATTGTAAACAAATATATGACTTCGATAAAATCTATCAAAGTCTAGTTTTATTTTACTCTCGTTTAACTTTGTCATTTAATTATCGAACTTTTGTAACAGTGTCCAAGACTATTCCTGGTTTGTTTTTATATGCATTGTGTAAGACAATCTGGCTTCCTTTTTCTTCATTTGGTTATGCAAATAACAACAACGACAATAAAATACAAGTAGCACTATGAGTGCTGACCGCCGAATAGCTTAGTCGATGCAGCCATCGACTGCCAACACGAAGGTCGTAGGTTCGAATTCAGTAGCTTGGAGATTGTCATGTAAATAAAGGGTCTGAGACGATAAACTTGAGATCAGTCTTCATGCTCAAAGCTAATCTCATTTTCAATTTCCTTGTGTTACGAACTTAAGCGATTGTCTCGAGTTCTTTTCCTTTATCCCTTCTAGAGTTCTCTCCTTTTATTTATAGGTATATATAGTACTATTAAATCCATTTATATATTGTACTATACATTTGTAAATACATGAACTATAGAAGGGTAAAAGGGAGAGAACTCTAGAAGGGATAAAGGAAATAACTCTCGGATAATCTCCTGTTGTTTACATACTGATATATACTTTTATAGTACATGTTTTAGTTCAGATTAAATACGTCGCTTAAGCAGACATGTATTACCAAGTTTATAATCTTAGCGATGTTTAGTTTATCAGCGAAAATTTAAATACAAACACGAAGTTGGAGCCTACAGAACAATCTCTTGTTTTATACAAACTCGTACCATGGTACGTAATGCTGAAGCAATGGCTGGGTAAACGTTTCGTCGTGTATAACGGACATACGGTCAACACATTCCAAAACATAGGTGGATTTCGAGTCATTAAAAGATAAACACAGAAACCGAAAATAACTGAACGATTTATTATTTAAATGTGTAAAACATATATACACAATTCATTTTGATTTTACAATGTAAATGACATGACGTGCGGGTGTCGTTGTATAAAACTGAGCCCGTGTCTAGCTATACAAATGTCGTGGTTATTAAAAGTATGTCAAATTGGATGAAAGTATTATTTCTCAAATGTTCAAAACAGATGTGTTATGTACTAAAGAAATGAACTTCTGATCTGTCAAAATATTTGCAACATGTTCATCCTCCATTTTGCATCACGTGACTTTTACCGATCAACACACATCACATGATCACATGATCACAAGACACGCCATACAATACAACGTGATAGAGATGCACTCAGGAAGAATTCAAATCACGTCTAGCAGCCGGTTCAACCACACGTGATCTCTGGCTAAACATAAAATGGTCTGCCATTACTAATGACTTCCCTTGTACCAACAAATAAACAACATAACTGATATCAAAGGCATACGCCATGCACAGATGTCATTGAAAATATCTCAAAAGCATTACCATATATAAATGTTCCAAGGTTACTCAAATTCAAACACTTTGATGTTGTTAATATAGTTTGGGTGGGCACCAACCCAATGCCTACTAACATACAATTTGTTCAAATCTTCACAGAAGCAGACGGCTGAAGGACACAAGACGTCGTCACTGAGCGGTTGAAGAATTTGGACTTTCTCGCACGCAGACGATATCAGATGAAGTTTGTTATTTCGCCAGTTGCATATAATCAAAGTTCCATCGCCTTTGGCAACTATACCTCTTGGACTGCATAGCTCGTGATCTTCATAGGTAGCCATTATTTCCCCTTCAAATGTCATCTTTGTAATTTTGTAATTATCCCTGTCTGAAATGTATATAAATTTTCCATCTGGGCTTATAGCCACGTATTGAGGACAGTGAAATAGGCGAATGCCATTGACATCTTCCCAAAATGATTTCAAAATATGTCCATCTAGCGACAATATTTGAATTTTGCTCGGTTTGTCGTAACTGACCACTAGATGTCCGTCGTAGTGGTCAATACCGCAACACTCTCCATTCTCTACCAGACTTTGACCTTTAGAAAGTGCACCAAACTCTACGACAAAATACTGAATCATTTGCGCTTTTGGCAATGTGACAGCAAGCTTGTGATCTGTCACCATGGTAACGTCCCACGGTGCGTCAGTCAAAAACACCTCTGATAATACTGCATGATGTTTGGTATCTAAGATCTTCACTGACCGGTTGTCGTAGTCGGTTAAGACGAGATAACCGGAAGTCAGAAGAGCACATCCGGTGATGTAGCAGTTACTGGTATCGTCTGCTGTTTTCACATTCAAGTCGCCGCAGTGAGACAGAATCAATGATGCGTATTTCTCTTTATGTTCCCTGGTGGCTGGGTGTAGACTTGATAATTTTTCGATTGGACGATCAATATTAAACAAGTTATACGCCCCAGCATTTTGTGTTTTCGAATAAGCATCTCTTCTCACTATCACGTGACTAGCAGTTGCAGAAAACTTTTTATGATAACGAACGCAAGTGTCGCACAGGTATTCGCAACAATCTTCACATATTTGGTTTGCATCGATGGAGTTGCCCTCAGAAAGACAGGGTCCGCAGTGAATAACACTCCCGTCGCCTAATACACTTTTAGAATGATGAGCATCTGTCGATGCCATTTTGCAGCTTCGTTACGTGATTTTGCTAGATCTAATACAAAGTTTAATGTTGACAATAACTTTGTCAGGAGTATCCTTACGTAGCTGTCGACTGTGATTACTTGTACGATGTTCAATTCTGACAATACGTCGGACTAGTCTAAGGAACTCGCTCTTCGTGCGTTCTTTAAACCAGATATTTTTCTCATCTTCATGTCAGAAGAGTTACTTGTAATCAGAGTCCAGTAGGTGCATGACGTGGCATTTATCTCATGTAACACGTACGAGAACACAAATAATCAGTATCACTGACATACATAATTCGATCTCATGCACAAGCGTTTAAATGAATTGATTAATAAAAACACAGTAGATCTACAACTTGAAATGCCTCTCTCCACCCGTATGCATATTTAAATCCAGTCATTACGTCATTATCATTAAAAATAGTGTTTCAAGATTGTCCGACAAGATGACAAGATAACTCAATTTCCATTTTAGTATGAGAATCAACTATTTCAGTACAGTGAAACTTCCGAATACCGGACCCTCTAAAAACCGGAAACCTTTGAAAACCGAACGAATCTCAAAGTCCCGTTTTTTTTCGTCCTTTTTCCTATATTTTTCACTTCTGAAAACCGGAACCTCTGAATTCCGAATACCGGACGATTTTTGAAGGTCAGTTTATATATTTTACACAAAAATTGACTTCCGAAAACCGAACAGCAAAATATTTGTCAAATTAAAAGTGTCACCTAACTTAAACAGGTTGTAAAACCCCTGCGGCAAACTGTCAAAAGTTTTCTTTTGTTTATCAATTAGCGGTGGCGTTTTTTTTGACACGCGTGAAAATCACAATGATCATGTGATGCTTGAGTAAGGAATCAATCGGCGAGTACAATAACGTGTGAAAAACTTTCTTATTGCTTCAATGAGAGAAAGATCGGTGTTTTAATTGAATTCCTTACATCGATAAAACACAAGAATCGTTTGATGCGATTACTTGAATTTGTTTTCATTTTATGAAAACGTAATGAATTAAATTTCGTACGTGAGGAAAACTTTCTTTATGTTTGAATGCAAGAAAGATCGGTGTTTTTATTGATTTCATTACATCTATAAAATCTTGCATTATCAACATCAATTAATTACTTATGCAATTATAAAGGGAAATAAATCCCTTCATTCTACGTGTTAAGAAAACATAACTCTAGTAACATAACATAACATAACATAACATTCCTTTATTTCGCTCAATACATGCAATATATCAACATGTAAACATGAGGTAATTACAATTACATCTTTACGAGGCTCAATAATTCATACATACATGAAAAGCATAAATAAACATATTGTATTTAAAGTTTTAACATAAACATGTGTAGGTTTGGATTTGCCGGAGAGTCACCAGTTAAATCTGGGAGCTTAGAAGGGCAGTAATTGCAAAAGCAGAGCTATTAAGGATTTGTTGTATAGAAACTCAAGAATTGAATACTAGTGTGAAGAAACAATCAAGGCATATTGTAGAGTAGAAAGCTCGACAATAAGGCAAGCAACCGTTCAAAAAGAAAAATATCTAATACAAAATACAATCAAATACTAATTCCTTGTTCCAGATAATATACATTTAATGAATTTACAAAGATTGATATATTCTGTTTGGTTAGTAGTCGACATTAGTTGCTCAAGTTTGTACATGTTTGGTCTCCTAAAATAATATGGTTTGATAAATCGTTTCCTTTCGATTGCATATTTCGAACACTCAAAAAGGTAATGGAATTCGTCTCCTATTTTATCTGGACAATTATAACAAAATCTTAAATGATGTGGGATTTTGTGCCATTTTCCAGTTTCCACTGGTAAACGGTGATTTCTTGTCCTAAATCGCACCATGTAAAATAATAAGTTTGAGTTAGTTGATTTAAGGTAGTTTTCGAAGCCAAAACTGTTTTTACATATTCTATAGAATGGGCTTTGACTAGAATTTTCAACAAGAGAGTACCATTCCGATAAGAATAAGTCTGTAAGTTTTTGTTTTACCGTTGCTCTAAGCCAATTACTATTTAAGATATGTCCAGTCCACATGTTCATTAGTCCACATTTAATTAAAATTTCTCTAATTCGGTAAAACCATGGATATTTCTTTTTTAAGTCAACGCTATTTATATCTTTAGTTAGTTCATACATATTTCTGTATATAACAGTAGACAATTTAATGGGAAACTCTTCAGAGTTAACTGCACATAAGCGTGTCCAGAAAGATATCATTCGGTAGTCTATGTCAATACTTAAGGGTGTACAGCCACTTTCTCCAAAAACCATATAGTTAGGTGTTGATCTTTTCATTTTAAGAATGTATTTCAAAAATCTTAATTGGACTCGTTCTAGTGTTTCTAGATTTCCATAACCCCATATTTCGGACCCGTATAGAAGGATAGGTTTAATTGTTTTATTAAAAAGGTCTATTTGGATATCAATTGGTAAACACAATCTATTACAATTCTTTAATAGGCTATACATAGCTCTGGTGGCTTGTACAGCGATGTGCTTTTTAGATTTTGTAAAAGACCCAGATTTACAAAAATAAATACCTAGATATTTGTACTCATTAACAATTTCAAGAGGCTGATTTTCAATTGTGAAATTTACAGGACGCTGTCTTCCTTTAGAGAATATTACAATTTTGGATTTGGCTATATTAACAGTTAATCTCCAATTATTGCAATAATCTTCATAAGCATTCAAGGCACATTGTAAGTCATTGTCATTATCGGCTAATATTACTGTGTCGTCAGCATAAAGTAAGACAAATATTTTAAGATAGTTTTGCATTTCATTTGTTATATCGTTTTCATTATCAAATTGTATACCCTGGATAGTATGGTGTTCACGCATAAAAGATTCTAAATCATTTAGAAATATAGAGAATAAAAGAGGTGAAAGATTTTCACCCTGGCGTACACCAATGTTACTACTGAAAAAATTAGAAATTTCCGAGTTACTAGAAACGCAAGACTTTATATTATTATACATATTTTTAATTACATTAAGGCACTTGCCATTTATTTTAACAGTCTGTAGTTTTTCCCAAAGACCATTTCTCCAGACTTTATCGAAAGCTTGTTTGAGGTCAATGAATGCGCAATAAAGTTTACTGCGATTGTTATTTAAAAATTGAATGATGTGTTGAAGTATAAACATATTATCTGCGGTAGAGAAGCCTTTTCTAAAACCAGCTTGACAGTTGGTAAGTATATGATTAGATTCTACGTATTGCGTTAATCTGTTGTTAAGAATACAAGTGAAAAGTTTTCCCATGCAACTGAGGAGTGTGATCGGTCTGTAGTTTTCAGGTTTTGATACATCTCCTTTGTTTTTGTAAATAGGATTTATTATACCAATTGTCCATGCTTCAGGGATAATTCCAGTGTCAAAGATTAAGTTAAATAGTTTAAGATATATATGTTTCATTTTTAAGTAAGTGGCTTTTATATGTTCATTAACTATCTTATCATACCCACAAGATTTATTATTCTTCAGATTTTTAACAGCTTTTTCCAATTCTATTTCGTTTATTTCTCTATTTATTTGTTCATTGATTTCATCAAAGTTTTCGTCATTGTTTTCGTCTACATCTTCATTTTGGTTTGAATTTGTATTTTTGAAAAAATCATATAAATCTGAAAGGGAAGCATGATTTTCAGAAGTCTTTTTTCCTTTGAGTATTTTCCAATAAGTTCTTGGATCGTTACTTTTAACATTACGCAATTTGTTTATTTCTTTTTGTTTTTCTTTGTTGACAAAGGAGCGAATAGTTGCTTTATATTCTTTACTACATTGTTTGAGATGCTGTTTATTTATGTTTGTTTTTCTTAACTTATACAAGTGTTTAGCTCTATGGAAGTTTCTTCTAGATTTTTTGCATTTGTTGCCAAACCATTTTGGATATTTGTTATTATTACCAATATTAATGTCATCGTACACCACATCCACATGAGAGAAAAACGAAAACGAGGCTCAATATAAATGGACGCTTTTTGAATTGAGAAATGAAAAAGTGCTAAAAATTAGTTTCTGTCTGTGTTTTTTGTCGATTTGAGGATTGTTTGACGTGTTCCGAGTCAATTTATCATTGGAATATAAAATTAACTGAAACTAGTGACTAAAAACCGAAAATATAGGAGATTCTGACAATCATGCCGGATAACAAAGGAGGTAAATACAATGGCGGGAATAATGGCGGTCAATCTGTAAAATCCAGTGCCAGTGTTACCAAAACTACAAATACTGCAGGTGGCACCAGTACCACCAACGCAAATGGACATGCTTATATCCCACCATATCCCGGACTACCATATCCATATTTCTCACCGTTCTCGATGACAGGATTCCCAGGATATCCCTCCCCTACCTCTACGACAACGCCTACGTTCATGATGCCAGGATTTCCAGAGTTTTCCACCCATACCCCTACATCTACGTCTAGTGCTACAGCTTCGCACACGCATGAAAATTACAACCCAAATGTTGTAGAACTTATCCAACAAGTAAACTCTCGGTTGAAATCCATAGAGGACAAGGTAGGCCAAATTTCATCAATCGAACGTAACATCACTCACCTGAAACTCGGCATGGAGAAACTCGCAAACGAAAACATATCCATGAACACCAGAATCAATGAAACTGAACAATTCTGTACATCCATGGGTGAAATCTGTGACACACTTGTAAAATCCAAAACTGAAACCAGTGCTAACACTACGTTGTTGAAACGCGAAAACGCCCAGATATCTGAAAAATTATGTACGCTTGAAAACAAATACACGGATCTAAACAACCGTTATTTGGATACACAGTGTGATATCATGAAAAACAATCTGATTGTGTTCGGCATCGACGAGGCCCGTCGGAATTATAATCTAGATCCAAAAGTTAAAATACCTCAAGAAAACCCTGAAACAGTACTGAGAAATACTTTGAAAGAAAAACTCCAAAGTGACCCTGAAATAAATAAAGAGGCCCCGATTGATGTAGACTCTATGAAATTTTCACAAGTAAAACGAGTTGGTGACCCAATGAAAGCAGCTGCGTCATATCGTCCAAGGCCAATTGTAGCAACATTTGAATCATATAGTGTAAGAGAACAAGTGAGAAAGGCTGGCGTTTTGTTTAACAAATCCCAGAGAGAGATAAAGATACACGAGCATTTCCCCAGAGAAGTAGAAGATAGGCGAAAGAAGCTATACTATCCTGCTCGTAAACTATCAGAACTAGATCAGAAAGTTGTCCTTTTCAAAGACAGATTATATGTCAATAACAAACTGTTTGATCCAGATAGCTACAAATATACCGACAAACATGGAAACCTGTGCACACTACTAAAGCCCCAACCCCCGGTGTATGGCGAACAACGGCACCTGTACACACAGGTACCTAGACCAAGAGATCCCGTACCAAACGGACCTAGGAAACCGTCACAAATGAAAGACCAACGCTACCAAGATAGAACCCGAGTTGATACAGCTAGACCGCTTGACTTTACCACCCCAAACCGCTTTCAACCAATAGCGGAAGGTGACCGCGCAGCTCAGCAAAAACGTAAAGAACGTTCCCCAATAGACACTGACATTTCAACCAAGAGAGTAAATGACGACCAAACTACCCCAGATATATCCTCCAAAATAGTCGAGTGTGAAGGACGTTGTATACCATTAACTTCTCTAGTGGATGACTCATTATTACAAGATCCATTCAATGGAATGATGCCGGTAATATCCCCGACCGCGCCTCAGTTAGGTGTGGTATAGGACAAATGTGGAGAGTCATGTGATAAATTCAGTGACCCATATTCGAGCAGACATTGTGATCAGCTATGTAAAACGGCAGACGATTTTTTGTGTAGTGTCTGCAATGTATCTATAGATTATAACTGTATTCTTTGCCGGTACAAGTATTATGTTGACTTTGTATGTAAATGTGTTTTCGGTCATTGCTATTTCTATGCATGCATGATTTTATATTATAGTATAATGTTATACCAATCAGCCATAACTAGGTTTTACTTAGCGAACAAATATTGTGAAGATTATCATTCACTTTCGAAAGGAATGGATAGTACGGTTGTTCCTAAGGGTAATTGTCATTATGTGATTTTGAGCGAAACTTATATCAACGCAATTTACGAAATTAAATTTTTTCTGCAAGGATTTTTATTGAATGTCTATAGCCATAGTACATTAACCAATAAAAGTATGTCAAGTCCAAAGGGATTATCTCCAACGTATTATATCCCGTGCAATCTTGCTTTCTGTTGCATAGATGGGGGTTTTAATGATAAAACGGAGCAAAATTTCGCAACTATTGGTATTTATTATAGTACTGTAGATTGTTTTTGTATATATAGTAATGTTTATTTAAGTTGGTACTTTATCTACATGTACATGTATATAGTCGGTGTGTGTACGTGTTTGTCGTATGCTTGCTTATTTATCCACCATATATGTCTTCAAAGTGGATGTAATCCTAGGCTATTTTGGTTATACACTTATAATTGTAAATGTATGTATACATGTAGTTTGATGTACGAAACGAATTCTCAGCTCAATAATATGAATATGTATTCGCACTATCGAAATTCAGAAACAAGTAAAAGCACCAATGAAATATTCAATACGTATAAACTCAATAGTAATAATAATAATAATGATTATAATAATAACAATAAACCCAATAATAATAATAATAATAACAATAATTTAGATAATTATAATGTTACCGATACGCATAACACTAGTAACAACAACAACAACAACAATAACAATAGTAATAATGATAATACAAATCTTAATAATAATAATGACAATAAAATTTTTGGCAACACTAATGAAGCAAAAAAGCGCATCAATAATAATTTACTTCTGTCAATACTTTCATTAAATGTTTGCGGACTGAAATCGAAATTGAAGTGTCCAGAATTTGTTGAACTAATTAATCAATACGGAATTATAGGGTTACAAGAAACTAAATTAGACGATCTGGATTACGTTGAATTTAAAGATTACAAGTTACATGTAAAAAATCGAAAATCTGCTAGCAGGCGCAAATCGGGCGGACTTGCTATAGCTTATAAAAATGAATTATCAAATTATATAACAATCATAAACTCTAATTCTAATCTCGTATTGTGGTTTTCGATATCGAAGAAACTTAGCAGAACAGAATCTGATATTTTGTGTGGCATAGTTTACATACCACCTGAAAATTCTGAGTATTCAACAGAAGCCCCTTTTCAAGAGATACAAACCGAATTGAACAATATGACATCGAAATACTCAGCATACTGCTTATTTGGAGACTTCAATTCTAGAACAAAAGAGCTAAATGACTTTATAGTATTAGATACTGAATTTTTTGAAATGCAAAATCTTCATGAAATTTGTGATGAATATAACACAGAAATGTATAAATTTGAAGAGGCCAGAAACCTGACAAAAATCCGAAGAAACTGTGATCGAGTTGCAAATAATTACGGCTATCGATTTATAGAATTCCTACAGTGTAATAACCTATATATTTTAAATGGCAGAACAAATGGCAATACTGTAGGTGCAAAAACATGTAAAGGTGCTAGCACGGTAGATTATTTTTTATGTAATTCCATTTTATTTAATTCAATAGAAAATATGAACGTTCTACAGTTTTGTCCCTTACTCTCTGACGCGCATAATCCGGTAAGTCTGACCTTTAATTTTGAAGTTCCCAAAACTGAAGAAAATAATATAGTTGATGCTCCAAATGTTAAACTTTGGGATAACAGGAAAATAAACGATTATTTGAATAATATTGATATTTCTGAAGTGGAAAGAATTTCAGAAAAATTAGGTAACTTGAACATCATTAATGGATTTAATCAACTAACTGCAGATAATATTATGTCGGAAATTGAGACGTTATTTTTGCGAACATCGGAGACGTCTTTCGGTTACGTAAACTCAAATAGAGACTTAAAAAGTGAACAAAAGAATAAAAATATATCCGTGTGGTTCGGAAATAAATGTAAAACAGCACGTAAAAGGTTTCATAGAGCAAAATATCTATATAAATTAAGAAAATCAGAAGCTAACAAAAATAATTTGAAAGAAGCTAGTAGAAATTATAAAAAAACGATGAATCATTTTTACAACAAATCAAGATCAAATAATATTGATAAGCTGAGAAGAATAAAGAGCAATGACCCTAGAAAATACTGGAAATTGTTGAAAGGAAATAACAAAGATAAAGTAGAATGCAATATAAATGATCTGTACACGTTCTTTAGAGATAATAATTTCTCTGATGGTGTAAACGAAGATCTACCGGAACCACATACTCAGCCTCAAAATACAGATACAAATGAATCTATTAATGTTCCTATAACCGAAAATGAAATTTCTAAAGCCATAAAATCACTTAAAAATAACAAAGCTAGTGGTATTGACCTGATTGTAAATGAACAAATTAAATATACATATCCTATCCTGAAAGACATATATGTTAAATTGTTCAACTTAATATTCGACAAGGGAATTATACCCGAATCCTGGACAGTAGGAGCTATAAACCCAATATATAAAAATAAGGGCGATATCACTAAACCAGAAAATTACAGGCCCATAACGCTTCTTAGTTGTTTCGGTAAACTGTTCACCTGTGTTATAAATAATCGACTTAAAACCTATATAGAATCAAATGACCTTATGCACAATTCTCAGGCCGGTTTTCGGCAAGGATTTTCGACACAAGACAATATGTTTATTCTTCAGCACTTAATACAATATCTTAACAATAACAGAAAGAAACTTTTTTGTGCTTTTATTGATCTGAAGCAGGCCTTTGATACCGTTTGGAGAACTGGCCTGTGGATGAAAATTCATAACCTCAACATAAACGGCAAATGTTTCAATTTAATTAAGAACATGTATAGTAATATAAAATCATGTGTAAAGGCAAATTCCCAGGTTTCAAATTTTTTTCCCTGTAACATTGGAGTTCGTCAGGGGGAGAATCTCTCTCCTTTACTCTTTTCTCTATACCTAAATGACTTACATGAATATTTTTATCAAAACGCACATGTAAATGGAATACTTATACCTAACAGTCAAAATACAGATGAAATCCAAACATTCTTAAAACTTTTCATTATATTGTATGCCGATGATACTGTTATCTTAGCTGATAGTGAAATACAGCTACAACATGCTTTAAACACATATGAACAATATTGTGACACATGGAAACTCACAGTAAATATAAGTAAATCAAAGATATTAGTTTTTTCGAAAGGGAGGATACCCCAATATAACCTAAAATTTAAAAATGATACATTGGAGATTGTAAAAGACTACAAATATCTTGGCATCTATTTCAGCAGAAGCGGCACCTTCTATAAATGCAAACAACATCTAGCCTCTCAAGCAACTAGAGCTATGTATAGCTTAATTAGAAATTCAAATCGTTTAAGCCTTCCAATAGACATTCAGATTGACATGTTCAATAAAACAATTAAGCCTATTCTACTTTATGGTTCCGAAATATGGGGATTTGGAAATATAGAAATGATCGAACGTGTACAGTTAAAATTTTTGAAATATATATTAAAGTTTAAAAAATCCACCCCAAATTACATGGTCTATGGTGAAACAGCTTGTGCACCACTTTCATTAGATATAGATGAAAAATCCATCGCATTTTGGTCTAGAATATGCCATATTAACCCTGATACATTACTCAAAAAACTTTCTGCAACTGTCTATAAAAGTATGTTATCAATTGTCAATACTAACGACAATGAAACAATGAAAACAAAGTTTCCATGGTTTTATAATATAAAAGAAATTTTTATTAAATGCGGAATGATAAATATATGGACCGATCACATATTCCCCAATAGTAAATGGCTAAAATTAACAATTCGACAAAAGCTAAAAGATCTCTTCCTTAATGAATGGTATACATCTTTGGAAAACTCCAGTAAAGCATATTTCTATAGAATAATTAAAACCAACTTTGGAATGGAACCAATTTTATCCTCAAATATGTCATCACTAAGTTACTCCATGATTCGTTTTCGTACTCGTAACCATCGTTTACCTGTAGAAATTGGCAACTGGGCAAGAATTCCCATAAATGATAGAAATTGTAATACATGTAATAAGCTTGGCGACGAATATCACTATCTTTTTGAATGCACATTTTTTGATAATGAAAGAAGAAGATTTTTAAAACCATATTATTTCAGAAGACCAAATGTTTTGAAGATTAATGAACTTATGAACACTAAGAATAAGCAAGAGTTTCTTAAGTTATCCAAATTTGTCAAATGTATAGTAAATAGAATGTGACTTTATTACATAAATACACATTTGAACAATTGTATAGTTGAATAACAATGTGTTGTTGAGCTCTTTAATTTCGTTTCGATAAGAGCTCGACGTACAGGTATCGAGACTTTTCAACCCCAAGACTTTTCAACCCCAAGACTTTTCAACCCCTATGGTAAAATATCCAAGACTTTTCAACCCCACTGTCATTTTCAACCCCTAATTAGCCTAAGACTTTTCAACCCCTGTTAAAATCAAGACTTTTCAACCCCTAATAAACCAAGACTTTTCAACCCCTCTAATATGTTTTTAATTGGACAATTATCACATTTGTTACCTGGAAAATGTTGACAATCACTTTGTTTAAGTTTAATTTTTAAGTTTATTTACATTCCAAAATGAATACTAATAAAGATATATACACACAAAATACACACAGTCATTCTATCACATTTTATTTGGCCTAAAACTGCAGGTGGAATTTAATTGGTATTTAATTGATGATGTGATTTATTTTCTGGAGATATATGGTTTAACAATTATTTATGAATATATACATACATAAAGGAAGAATAGTGAATACTATATACAGCGTATAGAAAGGAAAAAAGGACGAATACATAGCCAAGAGAATAGAATAAAACATCAAGTCTCTTGCACGTAACTAGTCTCACATAATGTTAACATTTGACCTCACGGAATATGTTTAGTTCAAACGAATCGAAAGTTTGACACTATACATGTAAGGAAATGGTAATACGTATTATTGGTAAATCAGTCTCAGGAATTTGCCGAGACTGCTTCACCAATTCAAACTATTCAACCACTTTTTATTCAAACTGGCACATAAATTGACTCGGAAACACTTTTTATTTCACTCTGGCACACTATTTATTTACACTGTCACAATTACTTGCACATACACTTAACCGTATAACTCGCCGATTTCACTACTGTCAATACCTTTCGTTGTAGTTTAATGCGCAAAATATATATACATGCATGTTTATGTTTCAAGTGGTGTTACATTTCAAAAGGAAAACTGTTAATCTCCAGTACATGACTAATTTAACGCGCATACAGCTAAATAATGTCGTTTTTATTAAAGTTAAGGCATTCGTATTAATTCCCTGAATAACAAATAAGTAGTTATGTTTCAAATTCAAATATCTCTTTCAGGAACATGATATGCCTTATACCCATTAGTGACAATAACCGGCATCATATGATGTGCACGCAACAATCAAATATTTGCAATATCGTTGTTTTATTTTCAAATAAAACCGACCATCTGTTCAGATATATATATATCACATATCCGTGTATGTTTCTACGATACAATAACATAAATAAGAACCCTCATGCACACTGCAGCTAACACAAAAATAAATATGGTAACATTTACCGTTAACATGCAAGTTACTTATATGACATATTAACTAAGCATGTTCAGCAAAATTCATGTTTCAGACCTTATCAACACATTTTCAGTTTACACAGGAACTTTTAACAATTATATTTATCTTTGCACGAAATAGGGGTTGAAAAGTCTTTAAAGTAGGGGTTGAAAAGTCTTCAAAGTAGGGGTTGAAAAAGATAAATGTAGGGGTTGAAAATATTCAAACTAGGGGTTGAAAAGTCTCAACAGGTAGGGGTTGAAAAGTCTTGAAATCAGGGGTTGAAAAGTCCTGGGGTTGAAAAGTCTTCATTTGAAAAGAGGGGTTGAAAAGTCTTGGGGTTGAAAAGTCTGTAAGCCGACGTACATACACATGTCATGATTATTTTCAATTACTGGTCCAGTTATCCCTGGCCTTTCTTTAAGGTCAATCGCTAAACTGGACAAGTCAAGTAATAAAACAGTGTATCCTAGTGTACCAATGCACCTGCTAAGAAATAATTAGGACATTGAACATAAGAGAGGTACATAATTTTAATTAACAAAACACTAGTCTCTGTTATATTACAATTCATATTAAATGCATAAATATATTTTGCTTACTAAAAGTTTATGATTCTGTATCTCTTGAATAATGATATTACCAGGATGTACTGGTATGTCTAATTAATATTATTGTTCAAGAATACCAGTATTCTTATATAAAAATATTAGACTCTCCACATACTTGTTTTACAATTCAAAGGTATTATTAAAAATTGAATATGTATAATGATGTATTGTGTACCTATGTTTATTTTTATGAGCCTCATTTTTACTCATATTCATGTTTGTCACCTCATTTTATCATGTATGTGATATGAGAGAATAAAAGGTTTTTGACTTGACTTGACTTGACTTTGCCTGCAAACTTCCAAACTTCTGAATACCGGAAACTTCCAAATACCGAACATTATGGCTGGTCCGGAGGTCGTTCGGTCTTCGGAAGTTTCACTGTATATCGATTGTCAAAAAATGTGTTTAAAATGGCAAAATCTCAGTCAATAAGCTGGGATATCCGTGTATTTAATCGATTAATACAACTTATCGTTCTATAGTGTCACCGTAAAATGTGCAGGTACACGTAAAGCAAAATATCCAACAGGTTAATCTTAAAAATCATCTCCATAAACCTGCAGTCGGCTATATAACACTATGTG
The DNA here is from genome assembly GCA_032209605.1 of Mactromeris polynyma. Lineage (NCBI taxonomy): Eukaryota > Metazoa > Mollusca > Bivalvia > Venerida > Mactridae > Mactromeris > Mactromeris polynyma. The sequence continues at coordinate 2,471,260 of JASFXZ010000014.1, forward strand.
CATATTTTGAAGTTTGAACGATCAAGTTAAAATGTCTACGTGATACAATATATTTGTAACGAACAAACAACCATATTTGTTCACCTGATATGCACAGAGTAATGGACTATCGATCGATAAATAAATTGGCATTACTTTAACTAATGCACTTTAAAAAGTTTAAACCGAATCCGATAATGCAAATCATAAAATGAATGGAGTGTTAATAAGAAAGTTGGTTAAACAGTAAACATTGCCATCGTTTTATAGATTTTTTATATTTATTTTGTTGCCTTCGTTTGATACTGAGATAATTCAGGGGCGTAGATTTCTACAGGACGTGTTGGCCGCGGTCTACACTTTTTACGAAACATTGAAAGAAAAATGGACAAAACTGCAATAAAATATTTAATGTATGTTTTTTTGATGTTATTGTAAGCATATTGACTGGAACGAAATATACACCAAAACCCATCTCTGACGATCTAGCTACAATAATTTTCCGGCCTACGCAACAATTTTAGTTAAGCTACGCCCCTGAGAATTGATAGTTACCACTTTAGAAAATCACAATAATATTGAAAAAATTGTTTTGTCCACTTGCCTCGAGTTTTTTCATGAAAATCTTAGATTTGATTCGTCATATTACACTGATTGTGAATCCCGTTCTTACCACTTGCATCAATAATCACTATCGATTACTTATACAGTAACACCTTATTTAAAGACCAGCTCAATAATAAGACCATCTCAAAATAAAGAACACAATTTTCAAGTCTATGTCGAGTGTTTTGGTCTTTATTCAACTTCAATATTAAGACCAAAGGTGGTCTGATTATTGAGGTTTAACTCTTGCACGATTGTTAGTCGATGTAAAGGACGTAAATTTCATATACCATGTATGTCTTTGTCAAGCATTAAAGTTCTACACTGCAACCAGAACAATCCGGCCCTTTGGGACATAAACGCATTGGCTGTTGTTGAGAGGTTGTTGCTCTTGAGAGTATAAATTGGTTGTGGTCAGTGGCGTAGCTGCCGTTACGTACAATACGCCAGTGCGTACAATTCATCACATTTTAGAAGCTAACAATTAAATAAAAACTGAGGGGTAATGGGTGTGAAGCGTTTGCAGCCCGTTTGAATTCATGAGACGATAACATCTCAAAAAGATAGATAGAGCTTCGTTTACCTGATTTGAACGAACGCTTGTATTCCCTGCAGTATACACGTTATACAAGCCTCAATTTTGCTACACAAATAGGTTTCTCTCCTTTAAAAAAGTCACCCGCCTCTTTTAATCCCAATTGGGCGTACAATTCAAAAAGGCCATTGGTAGTTACTTTTACTAAGGGAAAATGGATAATCAGCTCTCGACATCGAAAGGATGAGGGTTCAAGCCCAGGTTGGAAATGGTGCGGGTTCAAGCCCAGGTTGCGACATGGAAATAGTGCGGGTTCAAGCACAGGTTTCGTCATCGAAGGATGCGGGCTCAAGCCCAGGTGGCGACCTCGAAATGATTTGGGTTCAAGCCCAGGTCGCGACATCGAAATGATGTGGGTACAAGTCCGGGTGAGGACATCGAAAGGATGTGGGTTCAAGCCCAGGTCGCGACATCGAAAGGATGTGGGTACAAGCCCGGGTGAGGACATCGAAAGGATGTGGGTTCAAGCCCAGGTCGCGACATCGAAAGGATGTGGGTTCAAGCCCGGATCGCGACCTCGAAAGGATGTGGGTTCAAGCCCGGGTGAGGACATCGAAAGGATGTGGGTTTAAGCCCGGGTCGCGACATAATAAATTCGTTATTAGTTGCTACCTTGCCTGCACTCGACAATGTATCCGGGTAGTACAATTCCTAGTTGGTCCAGTGACAAGCTAGTGTGAAGGGTTTTGGTGTGATGACACATTTGTACAGGATGGTATCACAGTGTGACAACTCTTTGTTTGCTTCAAGTTAACACCGCCTAAGCATATCGGCTACTGAGCAATTGTAGGAAGATCGTTATAACGAACAAACGAACGAAACAGCGCAGAATTACTTGAAGTATCAGGACCCAAAGTCACATTACCAATACAAAATATTTGCTATTTTCTTGAAGTAGTAGAACAATACTTTTTCTGTACTTCTCGTAAACTTACACAAAATACATTAAAGCTTCCGCAAACAATAACATATACATTGTATATAACCCAGTTGAGGTCATGCAGTTTTATATTTTCGTTAAGCGTTTGAGGTCTTTGAGAACTATCGTAAGTTTAAAAAATCGCCAAGGGAAGTAACCGCTGTGTCGTATTTACGTATGTTTTTGTGAATTTTGTTAACTTACATGTTTGAAAATAGTGAGTTGTCAGTGTCTCTGCAAGACTTTTATTCTTTCATAAAGAAACAAGTTATTCTGTTATACTTTTATACCTCATTAAAATGAAATCATGCTCAAGTGATTAAACACAAATACACATTTATTACAAAATGAAAAATTAATGAAGTAATTAGGACCAGGTAATATGAAGCACAGAAGTGTCACGTTAAGTATGAATAATGTATTTAATGCATTCGTGTGATGTCTGGCGATTGAAGTATAACCAGAGCTCATTATTACCCAATATAGTTTCTGTTTGTAGATTATTCAACACATAATTGGATTAGTACGCCATTCTGATATCTACATAATCGAAACTTCAGGACATTTTCTCCAGAGTATTTAATACACGTTTCATGTTTTGAAAGAGAGAAAATAAGTTGCTACAGAGAACGCCACAGACAATGCCTCACCACACAGACCTCCGGGAGAACGACAGTCGTCCATAAAACATAAGGCACTTGAGGAGGCTCAATGGTAAATACGTGAACAGTGGCACTAGGAATGACCTGGCCGACCATAAGTGATGAGTAAGGAGAATCAAAGAACACAAACAGGGTGGGGGGGGGGGTAATGAATGGAATACATCACAGGAGAAGTCAAGACAGCTGGCAACAATAGGCCGAAAGTAGGGAGAAAACTGTTTCGGACTTTATCCCGTTTTTCAAGAATATTTTAGTCCTATAAAACTGTCAGTTGATCCAACCAGTACTGCTGCGTTACCAACCTTAATATAATATAAATTGAATATGTCCTTTAATGAGTAAACGACAAAGTCTTGTTAGTTCGGAAAATGTAAAATTATATTTATTATTAATTTACAATAAAAAATTGCTATATGAAACCGAAATCAATTTCGAATTCAAACGTACTTTCGGTGGTACTTTTAAAGGGAAACAACGATATTTTCTCTGATATGCAAATACTAGTTAATATTTATTATATAAGGCTTAAGAAATTATACGCAGCAAAATAATTCTCTTTTATCCAGAATAATTTATATTTTCAATAAAATGAATTTGGGAGTTGAAAGTATTGAAATTAATTGCATGTAAGTTCGATATAGGATGACTTTAGACTAATTCAGCCAATCAGCGTCTATATTGCTAATGTTGTATAGTTTTACATTCAACTTACGCTTTGATTGGTTAACATTCATTACAGAAGCCATCTCTATATAGCTACATAATTCTAACATCATTGGGTTTGCTTATTGGGTTCGTTATAATGGTATTGTACAGGTTCTAATGTAACACAATGACTGATTTTCGAATGATTATTTGTTATAAACAGATTGGATTGTTATTGAGTATCACTGTAGGTCTGATTCATGGGGAACATTATATTGTGTCAAATATTATAAACCAAAATGTACAGCATGTAAATAGAATATTTGTATCAACAAATGTACAAAGTGCCATCCAATGTGCCTCGAAGTGCCGAAATGCAAATTGCACATCGTTTTCTTATGGAGAGAAGCTGGGTAAGTAAATGCTTTATATACGATTAGTTTTACATTTTAGTCTTTCGACATATATTCTAATATATGATTTCAAAGTAATAACAATACAAACTATTCGAAAAGAGTTCCATACCAATACGCAAATGTGTTCAAAGATTTACTACACTACCATTAAAAACTTGATGATCTGCGAATGTAACATTTAATTTTAAAACGTGCTGTGTTGTGGTGTCTATGATGCTTCGGGATTACGTCGTTGATTTACTTGTTTCATTTTGTTTTGTCCAAGGTAGCCCGGTGTTTGTCTATGTATGTCGAAGTATTAGTTGGGTTGATCATTTTTAGTTTTTATTAAACGGCCGTCCTCTTGTCTGTGCATTACGTATGTATTGGGTAATATATATCAATTGAATGTCTCCAAGCTTCTTTCTTCATGATGACAACATTTCATAAAACTATACTTCACTTAAAGGAACTACTAACGCTACCTTTGATATTTCTATGATATCTTAAAAATATTCGTTAGAATTTCATGATACTTTGCATGCCTAAAGTATATTGGCTGAGACAAGTTTTGGTGGAATTATTTTTAAATCGGTTAATCAGTTTAGCTACCATTACCATGCAGGTGCGGTACCTCCCTAAACCAAAAGTCACACAATTGCCAATATTCAATTTGGTTTTTTCTCAGTTGTCGCTGCTGCCCTAGATTTGATATTTTCCAAACTGTTGATGGTAGTTTATTCACACGTCATATAAAACAACGTTTGCTGTATGTTTTTTTTATATATAAGAACCTTTATTTAACGTGTTTCATAGCCCACTAAGCTGTTATTTTGACGTATTTCCTTTTCAAAAATAATGACATCAATTGTATTTTGTTTACTATTTCATTTACTATTTGATATTGTAATGCTCTCTCTTTTATATCGCAATGGACATAGTTCACAAATAATGACATCACGTGTTATTTGAAGTAAACAATGATAAGAAAAACAAGAGGTGAAATACCACGTCCAAATTCTACTTCACTTCAACAAACCCTACATCGGTATTGTATAATAATTGTTCTGTCACATCAGATGAACAAATAAACAACAGAATGAGGTATGTCAAAGAACATCAGATCAAAACATAAAACACACACTACAAACAAGTTTCATATGAACTTTAGTAATGGGCATATCCACCATTAGCTTCGATCACATCTCTGCACCGGTTGCGCAAGGATAACACAAATAACACCCCTTCATGTGTGCTGCGGTATGCGCATCCATTCTTGGAGAACAAACCGTTCAAGTTGTCTCAGATCACACGGTTTTCTGGCATTAACTGTCCTACGAACAACGTCCCAGATGTGTTATACGGGATTAAGGTCAGGTGAACACGAAGGCCACTGTAATACGTTTACTCAGAGCTCAGCTAGAGAGACTTGTGTGTCACGGGCGGTGTGTCATGGCGCTTGGTCAATATTGGCATTTGTTTTTGTTTTTTGTTTTAGGGGGTTACCGCACTTGACCAGTCGTGGTAAATAAAACGACGGCTCGATTTTTATAAAATTCTACCAACACCTGTCCAATATAATGTTCTTTCGGTATGCAAAGTTTCAATTTAAAATATATCAAAGGTAGCGTTAGATGTGTATATGTTGGAAATCAATGATTGAGCGATTGAGATTAAGGTTGGCTAGCCTTTAAATCGATTTAAACCCCCAGTATTTTTACTGACTATTATTTGCTCCCCAGTTTCGGCCCATTGTTGTCAGCTAGTCTTGACTTGACCTGTGATCTCTTCATCCATCAAATCCCCACTGGTTGTCCCCTTTGATTCTCCTAGTTATCCCTAATGGTCGGACAGGCCATTTCTTGCGCTCCTGTTTACTTACGTATGTACGCTCGAGCCTCCTCAAATGCCTTATGTTCGATGGATTGTTGTTTCCCGGAGGTCTTTGTGGGGAGGTACTGACTTATGTATGTGGCGTTCCCTGTAGCAACTTATTTTTTCTCTTTTGAATTAAATCAACGAAAATTCTGTAATGTACGTTCAGTATATTTATGTATTCAAAACAATACAGGTGTGTTTAAATGGTGTCCCCTAGCATTTAAAAGATTTAAGTAAATTTTGCCGAAGCAGGATTACGTTATAATCCGCTCAAATAAAATGTCAATCGCAACATCTTGTGAAATTCCGTAACAGCTCAGAAAGAGAACTCGAAGGTACATGTACGGATAAACTCTAAAATCTCGGTGCGTTATGCAGTTTTCATAAGCTGTTCACTACAAGACATCTGACAAAGAAAACACAATTCAACATTATCTAAATCTTTCGAGCATCGTATTTCTAATATACAGAGCTCTCTGTTACACTTTTCACAATGTCTACATGCATTCACGTTCTGGAACTACATTTTTCCACACGCGTGTCATTATATTGTCAGTTTATGATAATAGAAATGCAACCACGATTATTGCTTATTTAGGACTTGTTGCCTAACTGTATACCATATTTTGTATATTTAAGTCCGCACTACGCCTGAATGTTTTGCAACAACAACAGGAGCGTACATTGGCCGCCAGGCACGGACAATAAGTGGTCACATCTGTCAGCGTTGGGATACTCAGACACCTCACACACATCAGTACGGCAAAGCTTCCTACTTTCAAGATGCTACTCTAGCGGATGCAGCGAATTACTGTCGTAGCCCAGGAGGAGCTAGTAAAGGACTTTGGTGTTACACGACAAATCCTGATGTACAACTGGGATATTGCGCCATCAGTCAGTGTGATTTCGGTAAGTAAAGCGATACTGCTTCCTTAGAACGATCAAGGAAACGTAATAAATGTTAGTTTATGTGTTTGTTGGTTGCCTTCATACTCTGTGAGTACTGTGTTTGTTGGTTGCCTTCATACTCTGTGAGTACTGTGTTTGTTGGTTGCCTTCATACTATGTGAGTACTGTGTTTGTTAGTTGCCTTCATACTCTGTGAGTACTGTGTTTGTTGGTTGCCTTCATACTCTGTGAGTACTGTGTTTGTTGGTTGCCTTCATACTCTGTGAGTACTGTGTTTGTTGGTTGCCTTCATACTCTGTGAGTACTGTGTTTGTTGGTTGCCTTCATACTCTGTGAGTACTGTGTTTGTTGGTTGCCTTCATACTCTGTGAGTACTGTTTGTTGGTTGCCTTCATAGTCTGTGAGTACTGTCCTGCTTCATTTTCACGACACGTTTTATTATTAATAGTAAAAGGTTTATATCTAGAAAACTATGCAGTAATATTAGCTCTTTTCTTAAACTGGACTTCTTAAGGCATTGGTGATTGAGTGAAAACTATTCATTTCAATTTCGGTCTGCAATTTATATTATTGTAAGACGTTCGTATCGTAACATGTAGTCATTCTGATAATGTGCTTAATTTGGCTGCGTTGGCTTTGGTACTGTTAAGTTATAACCATTGATGGTTTTCACTATTTAAAGAATGTTATGTCGATGTAGTGCGGTATAATTAACGATCAACTGCTATTATAAGCCAATTTAAGTTAATGGTGGACAGCACATGGAGAAAACATGTTTGATCGCAAAAGCGTCATCTTCATAGTATACTCTCATTCTCTGTCAATACTGCGTCATCCTCATAAAAACTCAATATACATAACAAAGTAAGAAATCTTTCAATTATGTATCATCGTCGTAATTAGGCATAAATAATTTTGTGCAATATCGCACTTCATCCAACCGTCTATTGCTTATAATCTGAAGTTTGTGCATCACGAAAATTTCAGAATTTCATCACAAAAGTTGTTACCATGATACACTCAAAGCTAAAGATTATAATGGTCATTGGAACCGAACAAGAAGTGGAAAAAAATGTCAAAGATGGGACGCCCAATCTCCACATACCCATTCTTACACTTCTTCTTCCGGTTTTCCTGATACCACGCTATCAGAAGCAGGGAATTACTGCAGGGATCCAACTGACTCGGGATATACGTGGTGCTATATCATGGAGACAGAAACAATATGGGAATCGTGTGACGTCACTTCTTGCACTAAATGTGAGCCCATTTTATTTTTGAATGAAAGTTTATTATTGTCCGATCTTCTTCAAACTACCAAGCTTGTCCTTTCAAGGTATTTGACTATATATTAGGGTTGTATATAACGGCTCTCTGTCTTCCGCGACAACGTGAAATCTTACTCCCGAGAATTATCATCTTTCCTTATTGGCAGATACCACACGCAAGGATTTACTTAGAATATATTGTTTTTGCAGGGCAACACGGAACACATACCTATGTATCTATTGATATATCTTTTACTTTTTAGATTTAAACGACAAGGGCTGCTACGAAACATCCAGCATAGAATATACCGGAAATTGGGATGTCAGCGTTGGTCATATCGAATGTCAGAGGTGGGATTGTCAGACACCAAAATCTCATACGTGGAATGACCCTAGCATCTTTCCAGACGATACTTTAGAAGACGCCGGAAACTTTTGCCGTGATCCAATTGGTCAGGGTTCTGTGTTTTGTTTAGTACTGATACCAGACAACCAAAACAAGAGGATGTGTGATATTGCGAAATGTAGGTCCGATTTGTTTATTGACATTATTTAAGAACGAGTACATTTTAGGACAAATTGAGAATGAGTAGAACAGGGAATGGCATATTTACTAAACATTGCGCTTCTAGTCGATAAACCAAAGTATAGCGAATTAAATGACAATACTAAGTTTAACTTAGTAATAAATATAAATAAAACTGATTTTTTGTTGGAACAAGAAAGGAATGAACAACAATTTTAATGTAAAAGAGAGACAATAAGTTGCTAGAGGGAACGCCACATACATAAGACAGTTCCTCCACACACAGACCTCCGGGAAACCAACATTTCATAAAACAAGGCATCTATGGAAGCTCAATGATACATACATAATGGAACAGGGGAGCAATGTATTGCTTGTCCGACCATATGGGATGATTAGGAGATCAAAGCGGACAAACACGGGGGGGGGGAGTAAATGGTTGGAAAATACAAATTACAAGTCAAGACAGCTGGAAACAATAGGCCGAAAGGGGGTAGAAAATAACATGAACACTATATAAAGTGAAGGAATTGCACAATTGAGCAAAACGTTCAAAATAACACACGAATACAGATGTTTGACGTCTCAAAATTAAAAAACTTCAAAAAGTTCTCAAAAACGAATTGAAAATTATAAAGATTGTATCCATTTTTATCTATTGTTCTTCGTATGAAATGATTTTCCAAAACTTTATGCAGGCCCACCGAACCACGTGACTTGTTATGACAGTCCGACTGTTAGATCATACATGGGTACATGGAGCAAGACAGAATCTGGAAAAGTGTGTCAAAGATGGGACAGTCTGCTGCCTCATTCTCACAACCTTACAGCAGACATGTTTGAAGAAGATAACCTTACGGACGCTGAAAATTTCTGCAGAGATCCTACTGGATCCGGAGAGTTGTGGTGCTACTCCTCCGACCCTGAGGTCTCTAAAGAGAACTGTGGTATAGGAAATTGTTCCGGAGGTAAAGTTAGACCTATCACGACTTCTTATGCTTTCCTTTTAAGTATAATAAAGTTCGTAAATACACATTTTGTCCAACATAGATCTGCATTATCTAGAATATTCACATATTTAAGTACAGCCTTTAACGAAGACATCCATGTACTTATGTTGTTGCATCATAGTTTGGAGGGTTCGATATCAATACAAAAACAAATGGTTATATTGTCAACTGGTTATCATAACCTGTTTCCCATGCTTTTGTTTTCACTAGTATGTCTCTACTTGCCTCTGACCTGTTCACATTAACAAGCGTCGTCATTTCTCTCGATTGCAGATTTAAATGTTCCGGAGTCTTGGTTGTAGATGAGTTTGTCGTCATCAGTACATGTGGTCCGGTGAATATAAATATCGCATACGGCAAGACGTCAGTTATTCAGGAGAAATCCGATATGATCATACATTATTTTAAATAACATTTGATGTATTTCATCTGCGATTGTTTTCACTCGTCTTGAATATGTTACTTATGTTTATAATTTGATAGAAACCGCTTGCTGGGTATTTATGACATGAACTGCGGCTTGATATTACTTGTGTATAGGGATGTCAACGAATATTCGAATTATAATAATGACAATATAACTCCATACTAATTGCCAGTTTGTGTGAATAATGGCCGTTTCTTTAATATTTTGCAGTTACTACTTGTCAAGTTTACAATGATGAGACATTATATGAAGGATCGAGTACGTCGGAACATTATGCAATGGAACCATAGAATACAAGCATCAACTGCTATATTCATCTGTATATCGTTATTGAACAACTCACCACTCATGGAAAATAGAACATATTATAAAGAAGAAATTGGACAATACAATGTATACAAATGTTTAATGATTTTACAAATGTATGTAAAGCATGCGTGGGGAATATAACACTCTATTTTCTCTATTGTGGTTAGGCCTATTAATAAAATAAAATGAAATTAATTGATATTTAATTAACATAATTGCGAGAATGATGTACATTTTGTCATTTTGGTGAATTAATTTTTAAATGTTCCATCTGTACCGAATGATTGCATGTAAGAGTAGTATAGAAGTCTAGCCACTTAAATGAAAACAAATTGGTTGATATAAATTGAAAGATGTTTCATAAAATGTCTATAAAATAAATGTTGCGTATCTTGTCGTTAACTATTAATATGTGGATAATGATTATATATAAATATTCGACAGAATGTCTGATAAGTTAACTGTTAAAACGTAAACATTTGTATAGAATTATAGCGAAACACTGATACTATAGATACAGTGGAAATCGCTGTCAATATGTATCGTGAATGTTCAATGGTGTGTAACTGATTACCTACACGGTAACAATTCATACAAAGATGGCAAAAGTTGATACTATGTACAAAGAAGAATTACTGATGCAACAAGTTTATGTGAGTGTGTGAAATACTGAAATTGGTTTTTTTACTGCTTATGTTATGAAAATTTATAAACTATTTAAAGCATTTATGTCATGTGAGGAAATTATTTATGTAATGTATTATGTTATGTGTTTAGAAGATGTGAGTTTATATAATATTTATGAAATGTGAGAAATGTTGAAATTTATTGAATTTAGTGAATTTATTGTTGCAAAATGTTTAATATGTATTGTGAAAATTGAATAGTGTATATGTTTAAATGTTGCATTTTGTTTACTTGCGATGTTAAAAAGATAAAGAAATAAATTGTAAAAAAAAAAAAGAAGAATTACTTGCTGGCGCATAACTGATAACCTACAAGATGACAATTTGTTCTACGAAGGTAAATTATTACACAATGATAACAATTAAAGATTAATTGTAATACATGAAATAATTAAAACTTTGTGTTTATTTTCTGTCCGCGCCTTCATTTTTCGAACATATGAAATATTTAAGAATCAACTAACGTATGTGTAAACACATTTTGTCTGTTTCAATTATTAATTTTTTCATTAATATTTCCATGTATCCTAGGCAATAGTAGGCATGTTATCAACTTTTTATAAAAATATGCATATCCTTTTTAATTGCACCCCATTTAACTTTATCGATTGATGTTGTTGAACATGATTTCATTGGTTTTTCTTCACATGATTTTATTTGTGTTTTTTATGCCTGATGTTTTATGGACTGTTGTTTTCCCGGAGGTCTGTGTGGAGAGGCATTTTCTTATGTAAGGGGCGTTCCCTTATTTTTTCCTTTACCAACATGAATCAGAATGGAAGACAAATGTCTGTAGTCACATGTCCCGAAAGGACATTACGTGCTGACTCTGGAAATCGAACCTGGATCTCTTGGTTGACAACCGGGCGGTCTGCACATGATTTTGAATTGTAAATAAAAATCACATTGCAAATGAAGATTAAGTACCTTACACGGTATGTTGTCGTTGCACTTAATATTTGAAAATTGTACTGTTAATTAAATTATTTTTGTATATTTATACTAAATGCTTTAAAAATGACAGTTTTATGTTTGTTTTCAGTCAAATATCCCATCACCATTGTTAGCGACTTATATCTCTTTAGTTGTTATCATATAATATGTATGCTTTGGCCTGATTATTCTATGCATGCCATATTTCGTTTTTACTTGAGAAATAAACTGTGATTTATTAAAACAAGTTTAGCCAAATATTTTCTAACATACAGAATGTACACAACAACGGTTTTCGCAACTAATTTTGAATTGACAGTATGTGAAAACATATGTAACCCTTTGAAGCAATGCACTGTTTAACAATTATATGATGATTTTTTATGCCACGACTTTTGAATAAATGTACCTTCTCCAATTTATTGTAGTTTGTCTTTTTGTTATGGTTGAAGTATCATGTTACTGTTTAAAGAGACCTCATTGAACAGAGAGATTTTTATACATGTATATATATGATTTAAAAGTTATGATAAAGTTATATTCCCTTTTCTAAATGGCGGCAATTTTGACACCGCGCACGTCACTCATCTTACACAGCCTCCGTTTTGAAATAAAGGGACATTACAGATTAGTAAATATTTATCTCAGGGAAACATTCATTTTTGTAAAATTGTATTATATTGTGTATCATGCGTATTTCTGGAATACCCTAACACTAGTCGTGATATTGCCGAACACATGACTCATGTTGATCATGACGGCCATTTTGAAAACAAGGGATATAAGTTTACCTTTATTGGTCACCATTCAAAATAAGAGTAACCTACCCTCATACACTTACATGATTTCAAAAGCCTTGTGCTCCTTGATTGAGGACTTGCTTAAAGTAACTTTCCTTTTTCTAAATGGCGGCAATTTTGACACCGTGCACGTCACTCTATCTTACATAGCCTCCGTTTTGAAATAAATGGACATTACAGATTGTTAAATATTCATCTCTGAAAAACAATGTTTATAGAATTGTATTTTATTGTGTTTCATGCATATTGCTGGAATACTCCAACACCGGTCCTGATATAGCCGAACACATGACTCATATTGATCATGGTGGCCATTGTGAAAACAGGAGACATAGGTCTACCTTTCTTGATCGCCGTTCTAAATATCAGTAACCCCCCTTCCTTTCATAATGGCGCTAATCAAAAGAACGAGTGACTTTCCCGGTTTCAAAATTGTCGCCATTCGGAAACGGTGGACGTCACTCTTATCTTACTAAGACTCCACTTTGTGGAAAAGGAACGGAGCAAAGAAATGCGAACAACTATTGCAATGGTTTTATGTTTGCAAATATACATTTTGATTACGACAGAGGCGTTATTCTTTTTGTTCTAAACATGACAATGCAGTATCAAAACCGGATGAACATTAATAGATTATGTTGTTTGCTTTTTTAACAACTGCGTCTGAAAGTTGATCTATAGTATATTTCAAAATTTATCTAGTAAGTAGTGTTGTTAGTCAACCCCACAGAAATTTTGCAGCGTTGAAATTAAGAATACTTTCATGGTTTCATGTACAAGTCACAAACCTTTTTATTTATATCAGAAAAAATATATATGTAACAAGTTTATTACCATAAATGCGTGATTTTACGACTGATACGTAAAACACTTTAAGCACAACTCAAATAATATTCGTCATACGAAACCCGAATAAAATTTTAATTTCGAAATGGAAAGGGGACATGGCAAAATAGAAAAGAATATAATTGTTTCCATTCTGTTTGACGTCAGCTTTGTCACAGTATTGTCAATGACATATCTGTAATTGATTATACTGGGGATTTAGATCGGATTAACAGCTAGCTAAACTCACACTTGACCGCCATATGGTCATTGATTTCAAACATAATTATATACATTAAAGGACTAAGCACTTGCTTTATAAGAATAACACAAACAAATGATAAAATAGACTCATTTTGAACTAAAAAAACACATTTTATGCATGAAGAACATGAGTGGAATTTGTGACCTCTCAAAGCATGTCGGTTTAATCTGCAATATTTAAAACGGAAAAGTAAAACTTTGTAATGTTTTGCATTTAGTTGTCTTATGTGATCCATAAACTCATGGTAACAGTTTAGTTAAGATTCTTGATGATGAGTATTAGAGTGGTCTTACCTAAACAAAAGAAAAAAAACAGTATGGCCTAATTTACATCAACACAAAATCTAGCCAAATAAATTAACCTTATAAGTAAGCTATTAATAAAAACACTCTCTATTTAACGGAGCTTGAAGTGAAAAGAATCATGTTCTAGTGATTAAACATACAAATACAATTTTATTACAAAATGAAATTAGGACCAGAGTATATTAAGCACTGAAATGTCACGTTAAGAATGAATTATGTAAGTAACGCATTCTTGTGATGTCTGGCGAATGAAAATTGACCAAAGCTCATTAAAACACAATGTAAATTCTGTTTGAAGATTATTCAGCACATAGTTGGATCAGTACGTCATTAACCGCAAACAATGTTATCTGCACAACTGAAACTCCAGGGCGTAAAATGAATTGTTGCTATTTTCAAATAATGCATTAAATATAATATAATAATCTCCAAATCATGACGTTTTCGCGACTGTATCCATCATTTATGTTTTGTATTGCGTCCCTTGTGATTTTGAAATTGTTTACATGTATGTACTTTGTAATAGATGACCGAACCCTTGCGTTTGGCATTTCCTGTTATCGATATTTAAAGTTGGAACGAATTATCGACTTTAAAGTTGGAATTATCAACTTCCAATTTGATTTTTTAACTTTAAAAGCGCAATTATCGACTCTTATGCAGTAATTGATAAAACCATCGTTAAGTCAGATTATCCCAACATCAAAATGGAATATTCCAACGCTAAAGTTCATACATCCAACACTAAGATTTAAACTTCCAACTTTGAAGTTGATAACTCTTACTTGTTATTCGTTGATTCCAACTAAAATTTGAATTCCAACTTTAAAGTCGGTGTTCTGAACTTCAAAGTTGATAATTCCAACGTTAAAGTCGATATTTAAAGAAATATATCAGTTTTGTCCTATTAGGCAAGTATATTTCCAACACCATCGCATAATACAAAAACGACATTTAGTACTGCGATGTCGCCTCTGTTACTTAGCATGGTGCTGTGAGAATCAATATTCTTCACTGATAGAAACTCACTCATATACAAAAGGGCTAAACGATTTTAATCATATAAACATGGCATAAAATAATTTGGTCAAATCTTTTGTTACTCATAACCATTACAACGAATTATAGAGTTCGTAATCGATGTGTGACTTGGTTCTAAGTATAGAAAAAGCATTATTGGCTTGTTTTGAGTTGTTTAGATTTCCGTGTTTCAAATTTAGCTAGTCCAGTTTCCCAGACAGAGCGAACACGAATTTATTTATTCATGTGCACCTTCTAGAGACAATCTGATTTATCGGTCGACAGTGAGTACAAACACAATTCTAGAAATTTGATTGAAATAACAGGTCGACAAGATATGAAATTAATGTTTTTGCATCGATATCGAATCGTCCGAAATATGATAGGCCAACATAAATACGTGAATATCTAAGTTTTAATGTGTACTTATTCTAGATATGAATGCTAATTTTATACTTATTGGGACTTTAATGTAAGAGAATATTCATGGACTAACAAGATAATAATCATCCAATGTGGCTCTAATATACCTTACATGGATTTAAGGGTTGTCTCGCTATTTTCAGATTCTGTTGATTAATACTCCATCCAAATACAGCATACGCTTGTGTACAAGTACGCTAAACCCTTACGGGTAACTCTTCTTTTCCGTTGGTACTTGCGTAATACGAAAATAATCACTCCTTGATTCCATTTCTGCGCGTCGCCTTGACGTCAAACGTCGCCATTTTCAAAACACTTTATAAGACTTTAGTGTGGTCTAACATTGCCTTTGATGGCATAAGTTTCCTTAATTTTCAGATTAAGACCGATGTATATTTACATGTTGATTTATTCCCATTTTCAGATGGAAGACCATGGTCTTTTAATAAAATCCAACATACTTTGGGCTATTCTTATAATACAACATTACAATAAATACAAATGTCATTTAACGATAAATAACGATTTTTCTCTGAGAGTTAATAAATAAAAGTTATGTTTTACTGTATTACGCAGCAAAAATTCCTCTTTCATCCAATATAACTGTTTCAATATAATGCATTCGCTAAATATTATGTCATGGTAGTTGAAAAAAAAATAAAAAAATTGTATGTAAGTTTAGACTAATTCAACCAATCAGCATTCATATTATCAAAGCTGTATAGTTAGAGAAATTGTGTTTTACATCCCAACCTACGCTTTGATTGGTTAACACATATTACCTAGTTACAAGGGGACATATTGCTTAGATACAAGGGAACATACTGCTAAGACTCAATGGAATATATTGCTTAGATCCAAGGCAACATATTGCTTAGATCCAAAGGAACATACTGCTTAGACTCAATGGAATATATTGCTTAGATACAAGGGAACATATTGCTTAGATCCAAGGGAACATACTGCTAAGACTCAATGGAATATATTTCTTAGATTCAAGGAACATATTGCTTAGATCCAATGGAACATACTGCTAAGACTCAATGGAATATATTACTTAGATACATGTACAGGGAACATACTGCTAAGACTCAATGGAATATATTACTTAGATACAAGAGAACATATTGCTTAGATACAAGGGAACATACTGCTATGACGCAATGTAATATATTACTTAGATACAACGGAACATGTTGCTTAGATACAAGGGAACATACTGCTAAGATTCAATGGAATATACTTCTTAGATACAAGGAAACATACTGCCAAGACTCAATGGAACATATTGCTTAGATCCAAGGGAACATACTGCTAAGACTCAATGGAATATATTGCTTAAATACAAGGGAACATATTGCTTAGATACAAGGGAACATACTGCTAAGACTCAATGGAATATATTACTTAGATACAAGGGAACATATTGCTTAGATACAAAAGAACATACTGCTAAGACTCAATGGAATATACTGCTAAGATTCAATGGAATATTTTACATAGTTACAGGGGAACATATTCCTTAGATACAAGAGAATATACTGCTAAGACTCAATGGAATATATTGCTTAGATCCAAGGGAACATACTGATATGACTCAATGGAATACATTGCTTAGATCCAAGGCAACATATTGCTTAGATCCAAAGGAACATACTGCTTAGACTCAACGGAAAATATTGCTTAGATACAAAGGAACATACTGCTTAGATCCAACGGAACATACTGCTAAGACTCAATGGAATATATTTCTTAGATTCAAGGAACATATTGCTTAGATCCAAGGGAACATACTGCTAAGACTCAATGGAATATATTACTTAGATACAAGGGAACATACTGCTAAGACTCAATGGAATATATTACTTAGATACAAGAGAACATATTGCTTAGATACAAGGGAACATACTGCTATGACTCAATGAAATATATTACTTAGATACAAGGGAACATGTTGCTTAGAAAGAAGGGAACATACTGCAAAGATTCAATGGAATATACTACATAGATACAAGGGAACATACTGCCAAGACTCAATGGAACATATTGCTTAGATCCAAGGGAACATACTGCTAAGACTCAATGGAATATATTGCTTAGATACAAGGGAACATATTGCTTAGATACAAGGGAACATACTGCTAAGACTCAATGGAATATTAGATACAAGGGAATATATTGCTTAGATACAAAAGAACAAACTGCTAAGACTCAATGGAATATACCGCTAAGACTAAATGGAATATTTTACATAGTTACAGGGAAACATATTCCTTAGATACAAGATAATATACTGCTAAGACTCAATGGAATATATTGCTTAGATCCAAGGGAACATACTGCTAAGACTCAATGGAAGATATTACTTAGCTACAAGGGAACATATTGCTTAGATCCAAGGGAACATATTGCTCAGATCCAAGTGAACATACTGCTAAGACTCAATGGAATATATTACTTAGATACAAGCGAACATACTGCTAAGACTCAATGGAATATATTACTTAGATAAAAGGGAACATATTGCTTAGAGAGAAGGGAACATACTGCTAAGACTCAATGGAACATATTACCTAGTTACAAGGGAACATACTGCTAAGACGCAATGGAACATATTGCTTAGATACAAGGGAATATATTGCTTAGATCCAAGGTAACATACTGCTAATACTCAATGGAATATATTACTTAGATACAAGGAAACTTATTGCTTAGATCCAAGGGAACATACTGCTAAGACTCAATGGAATATATTGCTTGGATCCAAGGGGACATACTGCTTAGATACAAGGGGACATATTGCTTAGATACCAGGGAACATACTGCTAAGACTCAATGGAATATATTACATAGATACAAGGGAACGTATTGCTTAGATACAAGGGAACATACTGCTATGACTCGATGGAATATATTACTTAGATACAAGGGACCATATTGCTTAGATACAAGGGTACATACTGCTAAGACTGAATGGAATATATTTCTTAGATAACAGGAAACATATTGCTTAGATACAAGGGAACATTACTTAGACAATAGGAAACATATTGCTTAGATACCAGGGAACATACTGCTAAGACTCAATGGAATATATTACTTAGATACAAGGGAACATACTACTAAGACCCAATGGAACATATTGCTTAGATCCAAGGGAACATACTGCTAAGACTCAATGGAATATATTGCTTAGATACAAGGGAACATACTGCTCAGATCCAAGGGAACATACTGCTAAGACTCAGTGGAATATATTACTTAGATACAAGGGGACATATTGCTTAGATACAAGGGAACATACTGCTAAGACTCAATGGAATATATTACTTAGATACAAGGGAACGTATTGCTTAGATACAAGGGAACATACCGCTAAGACTCAATGGAATATATTGCTTAGATAGAAGGGGACATATTGCTTAGATACAATGGAACATATTGCTTAGATCCAAGGGAACATACTGCTAAGACTCAATGGAATATATTACTTAGATACAAAGGAACGTACTGCTCAGACGCAATGGAACATATTACTTAGATGCAAGGGAACATACTGCTAAGACTCAATGAAATATATTGCTTAGATACAAGGGGATATATTGCTTAGATACAAGGGAACATACTGCTAAGACTCAATGGAAGATATTGCTCAGATACAAGGGAACATATTGCTTAGATACAAGGGAACATACTGCTAAGACACAATGGAATATATTACTTAGATACAAGGGAACATATTGCTTAGATAAAATGAACATACTGCTAAGACACAATGGAATATATTACTAAGATAACAGGAAATATATTGCTTAGATACAAGGGAACATACTGCTATGACTCAATGGAATATATTACTTAGATACAAGGGAATATACTGCTAAGACTCAATGGAATATATTACTTAGATACAAGGGAACATATTGCTTAGATCCAAGGTAACATACTGTTAATACTCAATGGAATATATTACTTAGATACAAGGGAACTTATTGCTTAGTTCCAAGGGAACATACTGCTAAGACTCAATGGAATATATTGCTTAGATCCAAGGGAACATATTGCTTAGATACAAGGGAACATACTGCTAAGACTCAATGGAATATATTACTTAGATACAAGGGAACATATTGCATAGATAAAAGGGAACATACTGCTAAGACTCAATGGAATATATTACTTAGATACAAGGGAACATACTGCTAAAACTCAAGGGAACATATTGCTTAGATACAAGGGAACATACTGCTATGACTTAATGGAATATATTACATAGATACAAGGGAACACATTGCTTAGATAAAAGGGAACATACTGCTAAGACTCAATGGAATATTTTACTTAGATAACAGGAAACATATTGCTTAGATACAAGGGAACATACTGCTAAGACTCAATGGAATATATTACTAAGATACACGGGAACGCATTGCTTAGATACAAGGGAACATACTGCTAAGACTCAATGGAATATATTGCTTAGATACAAGGGGACATATTGTTTAGGTACAAGGGAACATACTGCTAATACTCAATGGAATATATTACTTAGATACAATGGAACATATTGCTTAGATACAAGGGAGCATACTGCAAGGACTCAATGGAATATATTACTTAGATACATGGGAACATATTGCTTAGATACAAGGGAACATACTGCTAAGACTCAATGGAATATATTACTTAGATACAAGGGAGCGTATTGCTTAGATCCAAGGAAACATTCTGCTAAGACTCAGTGGAATATACTACTTAGATACAAGGGGATATATTGCTTAGATACAAGGAAACGTACTGCTAAGACTCAATGGAATATATTGCTTAGATCCAGGGGAACATACTGCTAAGACTCATTGGAATATATTACTTAGATACAAGGGGACATATTGATTAGATACAAGAGAACATACTGCTAAGACTCAATGGAATATATTGCTTAGATAAAAGGGGACATATTGCTAACATACAAGGGAACATACTGCTAAGCTCCAAGGGAACATACTGCTAAGACTCATTGGAATATATTACTTAGATACAAGGGGACATATTGCTTAGATACAAGAGAACATACTGCTAAGACTCAATGGAATATATTGCTTAGATCCAAGGGAACATACTGCTAGGACTCAATGGAATATATTACTTAGATACAATGGAACATATTGCTTAGATACAAGGGAGCATACTGCAAGGACTCAATGGAATATATTACT
Source organism: Mactromeris polynyma (assembly GCA_032209605.1). Lineage (NCBI taxonomy): Eukaryota > Metazoa > Mollusca > Bivalvia > Venerida > Mactridae > Mactromeris > Mactromeris polynyma. The sequence goes on from JASFXZ010000014.1 coordinate 2,491,861, forward strand.
TAGATACATGGGAACATATTGCTTAGATACAAGGGAACATACTGCTAAGATTCAATGGAATATATTACTTAGATACAATGGAACGTATTGCTTAGATCCAAGGGAACATACTGCTAAGACTCAGTGGAATATACTACTTAGATTCAAGGGGATATATTGCTTAGATACAAGGAAACGTACTGCTAAGACTCAATGGAATATTTTGCTTAGATCCAAGGGAACATACTGCTAAGACTCATTGGAATATATTACTTAGATACAAGGGAACATATTGCTTAGATACAAGGGAACATATTGCTTAGATCTAAGGGAACATACTGCTAAGACTCAATGGAATATATTACTTAGATACAAGGGAACGTATTGCTTAGATCCAAGGGAACATACTGCTAAGACTCAGTGGAATATACTACTTAGATACAAGGGGATATATTGCTTAGATAGAAGGAAACGTACTGCTAAGACTCAACGGAATATATTGCTTAGATCCAAGGGAACATACTGCTAAGACTCAGTGGAATATATTACTTAGATACAAGGGGACATATTGCTTAGATACAAGAGAACATACTGCTAAGACTCAATGGAATATATTGCTTAGATCCAAGGGAACATACTGCTAGGACTCAATGGAATATATTACTTAGATACAATGGAACATATTGCTTAGATACAAGGGAGCATACTGCAAGGACTCAATGGAATATATTACTTAGATACATGGGAACATATTGCTTAGATACAAGGGAACATACTGCTAAGATTCAATGGAATATATTACTTAGATACAATGGAACGTATTGCTTAGATCCAAGGGAACATACTGCTAAGACTCAGTGGAATATACTACTTAGATTCAAGGGGATATATTGCTTAGATACAAGGAAACGTACTGCTAAGACTCAATGGAATATTTTGCTTAGATCCAAGGGAACATACTGCTAAGACTCATTGGAATATATTACTTAGATACAAGGGAACATATTGCTTAGATACAAGGGAACATATTGCTTAGATCTAAGGGAACATACTGCTAAGACTCAATGGAATATATTACTAAGATACAAGGGAACGTATTGCTTAGATCCAAGGGAACATACTGCTAAGACTCAGTGGAATATACTACTTAGATACAAGGGGATATATTGCTTAGATAGAAGGAAACGTACTGCTAAGACTCAACGGAATATATTGCTTAGATCCAAGGGAACATACTGCTAAGACTCATTGGAATATATCACTTAGATACAAGGGGACATATTGCTTAGATACAAGAGAACATACTGCTAAGATTCAATGGAATATATTACTTAGATAAAAGGGAACGTATTGCTTAGATCCAAGGGAACATACTGCTAAGACTCAGTGGAATATACTACTTAGATACAAGGGGATATATTGCTTAGATACAAGAAAACGTACTGCTAAGACTCAATGGAATATATTGCTTGGATCCAAGGGAACATACTGCTAAGCTCAAAGGGAACATACTGCTAAGACTCAATGTTATATATTACTTAGATACAAGGGAACATGCTGCTAAGACTCAATGGAACATACTGCTAATACTCAATGGAATATATTACTTAGATCCAAGGGAACATACTGCTAGGACTCAATGGAATATATTACTTAGATACAATGGAACATATTGCTTAGATACAAGGGAGCATACTGCAAGGACTCAATGGAATATATTACTTAGATACATGGGAACATATTGCTTAGATACAAGGGAACATACTGCTAAGACTCAATGGAATATATTACTTAGATACAAGGGAGCGTATTGCTTAGATCCAAGGAAACATTCTGCTAAGACTCAGTGGAATATACTACTGAGATACAAGGGGATATATTGCTTAGACACAAGGAAACGTACTGCTAAGACTCAATGGAATATATTGCTTAGATCCAGGGGAACATACTGCTAAGACTCATTGGAATATATTACTTAGATACAAGGGGACATATTGATTAGATACAAGAGAACATACTGCTAAGACTCAATGGAATATATTGCTTAGATAAAAGGGAACATATTGCTAACATACAAGGGAACATACTGCTAAGCTCCAAGGGAACATACTGCTAAGACTCAATGGAATATATTACTTAGATACAAGGGAACATACTGCTAAGACTCAATGGAATATATTACTTAGATACAAGGGAACATATTGCTTAGATACAAGGGAACATATTGCTTAGATCTAAGGGAACATACTGCTAAGACTCAATGGAATATATTACTTAGATACAAGGGAACGTATTGCTTAGATCCAAGGGAACATACTGCTAAGACTCAGTGGAATATACTACTTAGATACAAGGGGATATATTGCTTAGATAGAAGGAAACGTACTGCTAAGACTCAACGGAATATATTGCTTAGATCCAAGGGAACATACTGCTAAGACTCATTGGAATATATCACTTAGATACAAGGGGACATATTGCTTAGATACAAGAGAACATACTGCTAAGATTCAATGGAATATATTACTTAGATAAAAGGGAACGTATTGCTTAGATCCAAGGGAACATACTGCTAAGACTCAGTGGAATATACTACTTAGATACAAGGGGATATATTGCTTAGATACAAGGAAACGTACTGCTAAGACTCAATGGAATATATTTCTTAGATCCAAGGGAACATACTGCTAAGCTCAAAGGGAACATACTGCTAAGACTCAATGGAATATATTACTTAGATACAAGGGAACATGCTGCTAAGACTCAATGGAACATACTGCTAATACTCAATGGAATATATTACTTAGATACAAGGGAACATATTGCTTAGATCCAAGGGAACATACTGCTAAGACTCAATGGAATATATTACTTAGATACAAGGGAACGTATTGCTTAGATCCAAGGAAACATACTGCTAAGACTCAGTGGAATATACTACTTAGATACAAGGGGATATATTGCTTAGATACAAGGAAACGTACTGCTAAGACTGAATGGAATATATTGCTTAGATCCAAGGGAACATACTGCTAAGATTCAATGGAATATATTGCTTAGATACAAGGGGACATATTACTTAGATCCAAGGGAACATTACTTAGATAACAGGAAACATATTGCTAAGATAAAAGGGAACAGACTGCTATGACTCAATGGAATATATTGCTTAGATAACAGGTAACATATTGCTTAGATACGAGGGAACATACTGCTAAGACTCAATGGAATATATTACTTAGATACAAGCGAACATATTGCTTAGATAAAAGGGGAACATACGGCTAAGACTCAATGGAATATATTACTTAGATTACAGGAAACATATTGCTTAGATACAAGGGGACATATTGCTTAGATACAAGGGAACATACTGCTAGGACTCAATGGAATATATTACTTAGATAACAGGTAACATATTGCTTAGATACGAGGGAACATACTGCTAAGACTCAATGGAATATATTACTTAGACACAAGCGAACATATTGCTTAGATAAAAGGGGAACATACGGCTAAGACTCAATGGAATATATTACTTAGATTACAGGAAACATATTGCTTAGATACAAGGGGACATATTGCTTAGATACAAGGGAACATACTGCTAAGACTCAATGGAATATATTACTTAGATACATGGGAACATACTGCTAAGATTCAGCGGAATATATTACTTAGATACAAGGGGACATACTGCTTAGATCAAAGGGAACATACTGCTTAGACTCAATAGAATATATTGCTTACATAAAAGGGAACATATTGCTTAGACACAATGGAATATATTACTTAGATACAAGGGAACATATTGCCTAGATCCAAGGGCACATACTGCTAAGACTCAATGGAATATATTACTTAGATAACAGGGAATATATTGTATAGATACCAGGGAACATACTGCTAAGACTCAATGGAATATTTTGCTTAGATACATGGCAACATATTTTGCTTAGATCCAATGAAACATACTGCTATGACTCAGTGGAATGTATTACTTCGATACAAGGGGACATACTGCTTAGATCCAAGGGCACATACTGCTAAGATTCAATGGAATATATTACTTAGATAACAGGAAACATATTGCTTAGATACAATGGAAAATACTGCTAAGACTCAGTGGAATATATTACTTAGATACAATGGGACATACTGCTTAGATCAAGGGAAACATAATGCTAAGACTCATCGGAATATATTGCTTAGATACAAGGAAACATATTGCTTAGATCCAAGGGAACATACTGCTAAGACTCAGTGGAATATATTGCTTAGATACAAGGCAACCAATTGCTTAGATCCAAGGAAACATACTGCTAAGACTCAGTGGAATGTATAACTTAGATACAAGGGGACATACTGCTTAGATCCAAGGGAGCATACTGCTAAGACTTAATGTAATATATTACTTAGATAACAGGGAACAAGTTGTATAGATACCAGGGAACATACTGCTAAGACTAAATGGAACATATTGCTTAGATCCAAAGGAACATACTGCTAAGACTCAGTGGGATGTAATACTTAGATACAAGGGGACATACTGCTTAGATCCAAGGGAACATACTGCTAAGACTCATCGGGATATATTGCTTAGATCCAAGGGAACATACTGCTAAGACTCAATGTAATATATTGCTTAGATCCAAGGGAACATACTGCTCATATCCAAGGGCACATACTGCTAAGATTCATTGGAATATATTACTTAGATAACAGGAAACATATTGCTTAGATACAATGGAACATACTGCTAAGACACGGGGAACTTATTGCATAGATCCAAGGGAACATACTGCTTAGATCCAAGGGCACATACTGCTAAGACTCAATGGAATATATTACTTATATAACATGAAACATATTGCTTAGATACAGGGAACATACTGCTAAAACTCAATGGAATATATTACTTAGATACAATGGGACATACTGCTTAGATCAAGGGAAACATACTGCTAAGACTCATCGGAATACATTGCTTAGATACAAAGAAACATATTGCTTAGATCCGAGGGAACATACTGCTAAGACTCAGTGGAATATATTGCTTAGATACAAGGCAACATATTGCTTAGATCCAATGAAATATACTGCTAAGACTCAGTGGAATGTATTACTTAGATACAAGGGGACATACTGCTTATATCCAAGGGAACATACTGCTAAGACTCAATGGAATATATTACTTAGATTAAAGGGAACATATTGCCTAGATCCAAGTGAACATACTGCGAAGACTCAATGAAATATATTGCTTAGATTCAAGGGAACATACTGCTATGACTCAATGGAATATATTGCTTAGATACATTGGAACATATTGCTTAGATACAAGGGAACATACTGCTAAGACTCAATGGAATATATTACTTAGATACAAGGGGACACATTGCTTAGATACAAGTTAACATACTGCTAGGGATCAATGAAATATATTGCTAAGACTCAATGGAATATATTGCTAAGACTCAATGGAATATATTGCTAAGACTCAATGGAATATATTACTTAGATACAGGGGAACATACTGCTAAGACTCAATGGAATATATCACTTAGATGCAAGGGAACATATTGCCTAGATCCAAGGGCACATACTGCTAAGACTCAATGGAATATATTACTTAGATACAAGGGAACATATCGCTTAGATACAATGGAACATACTGCTAAGACTCAGTGGAATATATTACTTAGATACAAGGGGACATACTGCTTAGATCAAGGGAAACATACTGCTTAGACTCATCGGAATATATTGCTTAGATCCAAGTGCACATACTACTAAGACTCAATGGAATATATTACTTAGATGCAAGGGAACATATTGCCTAGATCCAAGGGCACATACTGCTAAGACTCAATGGAATATATTACTTAGATACAAGGGAACATATCGCTTAGATCCAAGGGCACATACTACTGAGACTCAATGGAATATATTACTTAGATAACAGGAAACGTATTGCTTAGCTACAATTGAACATACTGCTAAGACTCAGTGGAATATAATACTTAGATACAAGGGGACATACTGCTTAGATCAAGGGAAACATACTGCTAAGACTCATCGGAATATATTGCTTAGATACAAGGAAACATTTTGCTTAGGCCAAGGAAACATACTGCTAAGACTCAGTGGAATGTATTACTTAGATATAATGGGACATACTGCTTAGATCCAAGGGAGCATACTGCTAAGACTCAATGGAATATATTACTTAGATAACAGGGAACATATTGTATAGATACCAGGGAACATACTGCTAAGAATCAATGGAATATATTGCTTAGATACAGGGCAACATATTGCTTAGATCCAAGGGAACATACTGTTAAGACTCAGTGGAATGTATTACTTAGATACAAGGGACCATACTGCTAAGACTCAATGGAATATATTACTAAGATGCAAGGGAACATTTTGCCTAGATCCAAGGGCACATACTGCTAAGACTCAATGGAATATATTACTTAGATACAAGGGAACATAAAACTTAGATCCAAGGGCACATACTACTAAGACTCAATGGAATATATTACTTTGATGCAAGGGAACATATTTCCTAGATCCAAGGGCACATACTGCTAAGATTCAATGGAATATATTACTTAGATGCAAGGGAACCTATCGCTTAGTTCCAAGGGCACATACTGCTAAGACTCAGTGGAATATATTGCTTAGATACAAGGGGACATACTGCTTAGATCCAAGGAAACATACTGCTATGACTCAGTGGAATGTATTACTTAGATACAAGGGGCCATACTGCTTAGATCCAAGGGAGCATACTGCTAAGAATCAATGGAATATATTACTTAGATAACAGGGAACATATTGTATAGATACCAGGGAACATACTGCTAAAACTCAAAGGAATAAATTGCTTAGATACAGGGCAACTTATTGCTTAGATCCAAGGGAACATACTGCTAAGACTCATCGCAATATATTGCTTAGATCCAAGGGAACATACTGCGAAGACTCAATGGATAATATTACTTAGATACAAAGGAACATATTACTTAGATACAAGGGAACATACTGCTAAGACTCAATGGAATATATTACTTAAATACAAGGGAACGTATTACTTAGATACAAGGGAACATACAGCTAAGACTCAATAAAATATATTGCTTAGATACAAGGGAACATATTGCTTAGATAAAAGAGAACATACTGATAAGACTCAATGGAATATACTGCTTAGATCCAATGGAACATACTGCTAAGACTCAATGGAATATATTGCTTAGATACAGGGCAACATATTGCTTAGATCCAAGGGTACATACTGCTAATAATCAGTGGCATATATTGCTTAGATACAAGGGAACATATCGCTTAGATCCAAGGGCACATACTGCTAAGACCCAATGGAATATATTACTTTGATACATGGGAACATATTGCTAAGATCCAAAGGAACATACTGCTAAGACTCAATGGAATATTTTGATTAGATTCAAATGGACATCATGCTTAGATGCAAGGGAACATATTGCTAAGATACAAGGGAAAATACTGATATGACTCAATGGAACATATTGCTTAGATCCAAGGGAATATACTGCTAAGACTCAGTGGAATGTATTACTTAGATACAAGGGGACATAAAGCTTAGATCCAAGGGAACATAATGCTAAGACTCATCGCAATATATTGTTTAGATCCAAGGGAACAGACTGCGAAGACTCAAAGGAATATATAGCTTAGATCCAAGGGAACATATTGCTTAGATCCAAGGGAACATACTGCTTAGACTTAATGGAATATATTGCTTAGATACAAGGGAACATATTGCTAAGATACAAGGGAACATATTGCTTAGATCCAAGGGAACATACTGCTTAGATCCAAGGGCACATACTGCTAAGATTCAATGGAATATATTACTTAGATAACAGGAGACATATTGCTTAGATACAATGGAACATACTGCTAAGACTCAGTGGAATATATTACTTAGATACAAGGGAACATACTGCTTAGATTCAATGGCACATACGGCTAAGATTCAATGGAATATATTACTTAGATAACAGGAAACATATTGCTTAGATACAATGGAACATACTGCTAATACTCAGTGGAATATATTACTTAGATATAAGGGGACTTACTGCTTAGATCCAAGGAAACATACTGCTAAGACTCAGTGGAATGTATTACTTAGATACAAGGGGACATACTGCTTAGATCCAAGGGAGCATACTGCTAAGACTCAATGGAATATATTACTTAGATAACAAGGAACATATTGTATAGATACCAGGGAACATACTGCTAAAACTCAATGGAATATATTGCTTAGATACAGGGCAACATATTGCTTAGATCCAAGGGAACATACTGCTAAGACTCATCGCAATATATTGCTTAGATCGAAGGGAACATACTGCGAAGACTCAATGGAATATATTGCTTAGATACAAGGAAACATACTGCTAAGACTCATTGGAATATATTACTTAGATACAAGGGAACGTATTGCTTAGATACAAGGGAACATACAGCTAAGACTCAATGATATATATTGCTTAGATACAAGGGAACATATTGCTTAGATAAAAGGGAACATACTGCTAAGACTCAATGGAATATATTACTTAGATACAAGGGAACATATCGCTTAGATCCAAGGGCACATACTGCTAAGACTCAGTGGAATGTATTACTTAGATACAAGGGGATATACTGCTTAGATCCAAGGGACCATACTGTGAAGACTCAATGGAATATTTTACTTAGATGCAAGGGAACCTATCGCTTAGATCCAAGGGCACATACTACTAAGACTCAATAAAATATATTAATTAGATGCAAGGGAACATATTGCCTAGATCCAAGGGCACATACTGCTAAGATTCAATGGAATATATTACTTAGATACAAGGGAACATATCGCTTAGATCCAAGGGCACATACTACTAAGACTCAATGGAATATATTACTTAGATACAAGGGAACATATTGCCTAGATCCAAGGGCACATACTGCTAAGACTCAATGGAATATATTACTTAGATAACAGGGAAATTATTGCCTAGATCCAAGGGCACATACTGCTAAGACTCAATGGAATATATTGCTTAGATCCAAGGTAGCATACTGCTAAGACTCAATGGAATATATTACTTAGATAACAGGGAACATACTGCTAAAACTCAGTGGAATATTTTGCTTAGATACAGGGCAACATATTGCTTAGATCCAAGGGAACATACAGCTAAGACTCATCGCAATATATTGCTTAGATCCAAGGGAACATACTGCGAAGACTCAATGGAATATATTGCTTAGATACAAGGAAACATACTGCTAAGACTCATTGGAATATATTACTTAGATACAAGGGAACGTATTACTCAGATACAAGGGAACATACTGCTAAGACTCAATGGAATATATTACTTAAATACAAGGGGACTTATTGCTTAGATACAAGGGAACATACAGCTAAGACTCAATGATATATTTTGCTTAGATACAAGGGAACATATTGCTTAGATAAAAGGGAACATACTGCTAAGACTCAATGGAATATACTGCTTAGATCCAATGGAACATACTGCTAAGACTCAATGGAATATATTGCTTAGATACAGGGCAACATATTGCTTAGATCCAAGGGTACATACAGCTAAGACTCAGTGGAATGTATTACTTAGATACAAGGGGATATACTGCTTAGATCCAAGGGACCATACTGTGAAGACTCAATGGAATATTTTACTTAGATGCAAGGGAACCTATCGCTTAGATCCAAGGGCACATACTCCTAAGACTCAATGGAATATATTACTTAGATGCAAGGGAACATATTGCCTAGATCCAAGGGCACATACTGCTAAGACTCAATGGAATATATTACTTAGATACAAGGGAACATATCGCTTAGATCCAAGGGCACATACTGCTAAGACTCCATGAAATATATTACTTAGATAACAGGGAACATATTGTATAGATACCAGGAAACATAATGCTAAGACTCAATGGAATATATTGCTTAGATACAGCGCAACATATTTTGCTTAGATCCAAGGGAACAAACTTCTAAGACTCAGTGGAATGTATTACTTAGATACAAGGGGACATACTGCTTAGATCCAAGGGACCATACTGCTAGAATTCAATGGAATATATTACTTAGATGCAAGGGAACCTATCGCATAGATCCAAGGGCACATACTACTAAGACTCAATGGAATATATTACTTAGATGCAAGGGAACATATTGCTCAGACTCAATGGAATATACTGCTTAGATACAAGGGAACATATCGCTTAGATACAGGGGAAAATACTGCTTAGATCCAAGGGAACATACTGCTAAGACTCAATGGAATACATTACCTAGATACAAGGGAACATACTGCTAAGAATCAATGGAATATATTACTTAGATACAATGGAACATACTGCTCAGACTCAATGGAATATATTGCTTAGATACAAGGGGACATATTTCTTAGATACAAGGGAACATACTGCTAAGATTCAATGGAATATATTGCGTAGATACAAGGGAACATATCGCTTAGATCCAAGGGCACATACTGCTAAGACTCAATGGAATATATTACTTTGATACAAGGGAACATATTGCTAAGATCCAAAGGAACATACTGCTAAGACTCATCGCAATATATTGCTTAGATCCAAGGGAACATACTGCGAAGACTCAATGGAATATATAGCTTAGATCCAAGGGAACATATTGCTTAGATGCAAGGGAACATACTGCTTAGTCTCAATGGAATATATTGTTTAGATACAAGGGAACATATTGCTTAGATACATGGGAACATACTGATATGACTCAATGGAACATATTGCTTAGATCCAAGGGAACATACTGCTAAGACTCAGTGGAATGTATTGCTTAGATACAAGGGGACATAAAGCTTAGATCCAAGGGAACATAGTGCTAAGACTCAATGGAATATATAGCTTAGATCCAAGGGAACATATTGCTTAGATGCAAGGGAACATACTGCTTAGACTCAATGGAATATATTGCTTAGATACAAGGGAACGTATTGCTTAGATACAAGGGAACATATTGCTTAGATCCAAGGGAACATACTGCTTAGATCCAAGGGCACATACTGCTAAGATTCAATGGAATATATTACTTAGATAACAGGAAACATATTGCTTAGATACAATGGAACATACTGCTAAGACTCAGTGGAATATATTACTTAGATACAAGGGGACATACTGCTTAGAACAAGGGAAACATACTGCTAAGACTCATCGGAATATATTGCTTAGATACAAGGAAACATATTGCTTAGATCCAAGGGAACATACTGCTAAGACTCAGTGGAATATATTGCTTAGATACAAGGCAACATTTTGCATAGATCCAAGGATACATACTGCTCAGACTCAGTGGAATGTATTACATAGATACAAGGGGACATACTGCTCAGATCCAAGGGAGCATACTGCTAAGACTCAATGGAATATATTACTTAGATAACAGGGAACATATTGCATAGATACCAGGGAACATACTGCTAAGACTCAATGGAATATATTGCTTAGATACAGGGCAACATATTGCTTAGATCCAAGGGTACATACTGCTAAGACTCAGTGGAATATATTACTTAGATACAAGGGAACATATCGCTTAGATCCAAGGGCACATACTACTAAGACTCAATGGAAGATATTACTTAGATGCAAGGGAACATATCGCTTAGATCCAAGGGCACATACGGCTAAGACTCAATGGAATATATTACTTAGATACAACGGAACATATTGCCTAGATCCAAGGGCACATACTGCTAAGTCTCCATGGAATAGATTAATTAGATAACAGGGAACATATTGTATAGATACCAGGGAACATACTGCTAAGACTCAATGGAATATATTGCTTAGATACAGGGCAACATATTTTGCTTAGATCCAAGGGAACATACTTCTAAGACTCAGTGGAATGTATTACTTAGATACAAGGGGACATACGGCTTAGATCCAAGGGACCATACTGCTAGAATCCAATGGAATATATTACTTAGATGCAAGGGAACCTATCGCTTAGATACAAGGGAACTTACTACTAAGACTCAGTGGAATATATTACTTAGATGCAAGGGAACATATTGCCTAGATCCAAGGAAACATACTGCTAAGACTCAATGGAATATATTACTTAGAAACAAGGGAACATTTGCTTAGATCCAAGGGCTAATATTGCTTAGACTCAATGGAATATTTTGCTTAGATTCAAATGGACATCATGCTTAGATGCAAGGGAACATATTGGTAAGATACAAGGGAACATACTGATATGACTCAATGGAACATATTGCTTAGATCCAAGGGAACATACTGCTAAGACTCAGTGGAATGTATTACTTAGATACAAGGGGACATCAAGCTTAGATCCAAGGGAACATATTGCTAAGACTCATCGCAATATATTGCTTATATCCAAGGGAACATACTGCGAAGACTCAAAGGAATATATAGCTTAGATACAAGGGAACATATTGCTTAGATCCAAGGGAACATACTGCTTAGACTCAATGGAATATATTACTTAAACAAAAAAAGGGAACATATTACTTAGATACAAGGGAACATACTGTTTAGACTCAATGGAATATATTACTTAAATACAAGGGAACGTATTGCTTAGATATAAGGGAACAAACTGATAAGACTCAATGAAATATATTGCTTAGATACAAGGGAACATATTGCTTAGATAAAAGGGAACATACTGCTAAGACTCAATGGAATATACTGCTTAGATCCAATGGAACATACTGCTAAGACTCAATGGAATATATTGTTTAGATACAGGGCAACTTATTGCTTAGATCCAAGGGAACATACTGCTAAGACTCAGTGGAATGTATTACTTAGATACAAGGAGACATACTGCTTAGATCAAGGGAAACATACTGCTAAGACTCTTCGGAATATATTGCTTAGATACAAGGAAACATATTGCCTAGATCCAAGGGAACATATTGCTAAGACTCAGTGGAATATATTGCTTAGATACAAGGCAACATATTGCTTAGATCCAAGGAAACATACTGCTAAGACTCAGTGGAATGTATTACTTAGATACAATGGGACATACTGCTAAGATCCAAGGGAACATACTGCTGAGACTCAATGGAATATAACACTTAGATAACAGGGAACATACTGTATAGATACCAGGGAACATACTGCTAAGACTAAATGGAACATATTGCTTAGATCCAAGGGAACATACTGCTAAGACTCAATGGAATATATTGCTTAGATACAGGGCAACTTATTGCTTAGATCCAAAGGAACATAATGCTTAGACTCAGTGGAATGTATAACTTAGATACAAGGGGACATACTGCTTAGATCAAGGGAAACATACTGCTAAGACTCTTCGGAATATATTGCTTAGATACAAGGAAACATATTGCTTAGATCCAAGGGAACATACTGCTAAGACTCAGTGGAATATTTTGCTTAGATACAAGGCAACATATTGCTTAGATCCAAGGAAACATACTGCTAAGACTCAGTGGAATGTATTACTTAGATACAAGGGAATATATCGCTTAGATCCAAGGGCACATACTACTAAGACTCAATGGAATATATTACTAAGATGCAAGGGAACATATTGCTTAGATACAAGGGAACATATTGCATAGATCCAAGGGAACATACTGCTTAGATCCAAGGGCACATATTGCTAAGACTCAATGGAATATATTACTTAGATAACAGGAAACATATTGCTTAGATATAAGGAAACATACTGCTAAGACTCAATGGAATATATTACTTAGATACAAGGGGACATACTGCTTAGATCAAGGGAAAGATACTGCTAAGACTCATCGGAATATATTGCTTAGATACAAGTAAACATATTGCTTAGATCCAAGGGAACATAGTGCTAAGACTCGGTGGAATATATTGCTTAGATTCAAGGCAACATATTGCTTAGATCCAATGAAACATACTGCTAAGACTCAGTGGAATATATTACTTAGATACAAGGGGACATACTGCTTAGATCCAAGGGAACATACTGCAAATACTCAATGTAATATATTACTTAGATTAAAGGGAACATATTGCCTAGATCCAAGTGAACATACTGCGAAGACTCAATGAAATATATTGCTTAGATCCAAGGGAACATACTGCTATGACTCCATGGAATATATTGCTTAGATACATTGGAACATATTGCTTAGATACAAGGGATCATACTACAAAGACTCAATGGAATATATTACTTAGATACAAGGGAACATATTGCTTAGATCCAAGGGAACATACTGCTTAGATCCAAGGGCACATACTGCTCAGACTCAATGAAATATATTACTTAGATAACAGGAAATATATTGCTTAGATACAAGGGAACATACTGCTAAGATTCAATGGAATATATTACCTAAATACAAGGGAATATACTGCTAAGACTCAATGGAATATATTGCTTAGATAACAGGGAACATATTGCATAGATACCAGGGAATATATTACTTAGATACAAGAGAACGTATTGCTTAGATCCAAGGGGACATATTGCCTAGATACTAGGGAACATATTGCTTAGATACAAGGGAACATACGTCTAAGACTCGGTGGAATATACTACTTAGATACAAGGGGACATACTGCTTAGATCAAGGGGAACATACTGCTAATGCTCATCGGAATATATAGCTTAGATCCAAGGGAACGTACTGCTAAGACTCAATGGAATATATTACGTAGATACAAGGGAACGTATTGCTTAGATACAGGGGAACGTACTGCTAAGACTCAGTGGAATGTATTACTTAGATACAAGGGGAACATACTGATATGACTCGATGGAACATATTGCTTTGATCCAAGGGAACAAACTACTAAGACTCAGTGGAATGTATTACTCAGATACAAGGGGACATAAAGCTTAGATACCAAGGAACATACTGCTAAGACTCAATGGAATATATTGCTTAGGTACAGGGCAACATATTACTTAGATCCATGGGAACATACTGATATGACTAAATGGAACATATTGCTTAGATCCAAGGGAACATACTTCTAAGACTCAGTGGAATGTAATACTTAGATACAAGGGGACATACTGCTTAGATCCAAGGGAACATACTGCTAAGACTCAATGGAATATATTGCTTAGATACAGGGCAACATATTGCTTAGATCCATGGGAACATACTGCTTAGACCCAATGGAATATATTGCTTAGATAGAAGGAAACATTTTGCTTAGATACAAGGGAACAAACTGCTTAGATCCAAGGGCACATACTGCTAAGATTTAATGGAAAATATTACTTAGATTAAAGGAAACATATTGCTTAGATACAATGGAAAATACTGCTAAGACTCAGTGGAATATATTACTTAGATACAAGGGGACATACTGCTTAGATCAAGGGAATATATTGCTAAGATACAAGGGAACATATTGCTTGGATCCGAAAGAACATACTGCTAAGAAACAAAGGAATATATTACTTAGATACAATGGAACGTATTGCTTACATACAAGGGAACATACTGCTAAGACTCAATGGAATATATTGCTAAGACTCAATGGAATATATTACTTAGATACAAGGGAACATATCGCTTAGATCCAAGGGCACATACTGCTAAGACTCAATGGAATATATTACTTAGATACAAGGGAACATATCGCTTAGATCCAAGGGCACATACTGCTAAGACTCAATGGAATATATTACTTAGATACAAGGGAACATATTGCCTAGATCCAAGGGCACATACTGCTAAGACTCAGTGGAATATATTGCTTAGATACAAGAGAACATACTGCAAAGACTCAATGGAATATATTGCTTAGATACAATGGAAGATACTGCTCAGACTCAATGGAATATATTGCTTAGATACAAGGGGAGGTATTTCTTAGATACAGGGGAACATACTGCTAAGATTCAATGGAACATACTGCTAAGACTCAATTGAATATTTTGATTAGATTCAAATGGACATCATGCTTAGATGCAAGGGAACATATTGCTAACATACAAGGGAACATACTGATATGACTCAATGGAACATATTGCTGATATCCAAGGGAACATACTGCTAAGACTCAGTGGAATGTATTACTTAGATACAAGGGGACATAAAGCATAGATCCAAGGGAACATACTGCTAAGACTCATCGCAATATATTGCTTAGATACAATGGAACATACTGCTCAGACTTAATGGAATATATTGCTTAGACTCAATGGAATATATTGCTTAGATAAAAGGGAACATATTGCTTAGATACAAGGGAACATATTGCTAAGATTCAATGGAATATATTACTTAGATAACAGGAAACATATTGCTTAGATACAATGGAACATACTGCTAAGACTCAGTGGACTATATTACTTAGATACAAGGGGACATACTGCTTAGATCAAGGGAAACATACTGCTTAGACTCATCGGAATATATTGCTTAGATACAAGGAAACATATTGCTTAGATCCAAGGGACCATACTGCTAAGACTCAATGGAATATATTACTTAGATACAAGGGAACATATCGCTTAGATCCAAGGGCACTTACTACTAAGACTCAATGGAATATATTACTTAGATGCAAGGGAACATATTGCCTAGATCCAAGGGCACATACTGCTTAGACTCAATGGAATATATTACTATTATGCAAGTGTACATATTGCCTAGATCCAAGGGCACATAGTGCTAAGACTCAATGGAATATATTACTTAGATACAAGGGAAAATATCGCTTAGATCCAAGGGCACATACTACAAAGACTCAATGGAATATATTACTTAGATGCAAGGGAACATATTGCTTAGATCCAAGGGCACATACTGCTAAGACTCAATGGAATATATTGCTTAGATACAAGGGAATATATCGCTTAGATCCAATGGCACATTCTGCTAAGACTCAATGGAATATATTACTTAGATACAAGGGAACATATCGCTTAGATCCAAGGGCACATACTGCTAAGACACAATGGAATATATTACTTAGATACAAGGGAACATATTGCCTAGATCCAAGGGCACATACTGCTAAGACTCAATGGAATATATTGCTTAGATACAACAGAACATACTGCAAAGACTCAATGGAATATATTGCTTAGATACAATGGAACATACTGCTCAGACTCAATGGAATATATTGCTTAGATACAAGGGGAGGTATTTCTTAGATACAGGGGAACATACTGCTAAGATTCAATGGAACATACTGCTAAGACTCAATGGAATATTTTGATTAGATTCAAATGGACATCATGCTTAGATGCAAGGGAACATATTGCTTAGATACAATGGAACATACTGATATGACTCAATGGAACATATTGCTGATATCCAAGGGAACATACTGCTAAGACTCAGTGGAATGTATTACTTAGATACAAGGGGACATAAAGCATAGATCCAAGGGAACATACTGCTAAGACTCATCGCAATATATTGCTTAGCTACAATGGAACATACTGCTCAGACTTAATGGAATATATTGCTTAGACACAATGGAATATATTGCTTAGATAAAAGGGAACATATTGCTTAGATACAAGGGAACATATTGCTAAGATTCAATGGAATATATTACTTAGATAACAGGAAACATATTGCTTAGATAGAATGGAACATACTGCTAAGACTCAGTGGACTATATTACTTAGATACAAGGGGACATACTGCTTAGATCAAGGGAAACATACTGCTTAGACTCATCGGAATATATTGCTTAGATACAAGGAAACATATTGCTTAGATCCAAGGGACCATACTGCTAGACTCAATGGAATATATTACTTAGATACAAGGGAACATATTGCTTAGATCCAACGAAACATACTGCTAAGACTCAGTGGAATGTATTACTTAGATACAAGGGGACATACTGCTTAGATACAAGGGAGCATACTGCTAAGACTCAATGGAATATATTACTTAGATAACAGGGAACATATTGTATAGATACCAGGGAACATACTGCTAAGACTCAATGGAATATATTGCTTAGATACAGGGCAACATATTGCTTAGATCCAAGGGAACATACTGCTAAGACTCAGTGGAATGTATTACTTAGATACAAGGGGACATACTGCTTAGATCCAAGGGACCATACTGCTAAGATTCAATGGAATATATTACTTAGATGCAAGGGAACCTATCGCTTAGATCCAAGGGCACATACTATTAAGACTCAATGGAATATATTACTTAGATGCAAGGGAATAGATTGTCTAGATCCAAGGGCACATACTGCTAAGACTCAATGGAATATATTACTTAGATACAAGGAAACATATCGCTTAGATCCAAGGGCACATACTACTAAGACTCAATGGAATATATTACTTAGATGCAAGGGAACATATCGCTTAGATCCAAGGGCACATACTGCTAAGACTCAATGGAATATATTACTTAGATACAAGGGAACATATTGCCTAGATCCAAGGTCACATACTGCTAAGAGTCAATGGAATATATTACTTAGATAACAGGGAACATATTGTATAGATACCAGGGAACATACTGCTAAGACTCAATGGAATATATTGCTTAGATACAGGGCAACATATTGCTTAGATCCAAGGGAACATACTGCTAAGACTCATTGGAATGTATTACTTTGATACAAGGGGACACACTGCTTAGATCCAAGGGACCATACTGCTAAGATTCAATGGAATATATTACTTAGATACAAGGGAACATATCGCTTAGATCCAAGGGCACATACTACTAAGACTCAATGGAATATATTACTTAGATGCAAGGGAACATATCGCTTAGATCCAAGGGCACATACGGCAAAGACTCAATGGAATATATTACTTAGATACAAGGGAACATATTGCCTAGATCCAAGGGCACATACTGCTAAGACTCAATGGAATATATTACTTAGATAACAGGGAACATATTGTATAGATACCAGGGAACATACTGCTAAGACTCAATGGAATATATTGCTTAGATACAGGGCAACATATTTTGCTTAGATCCAAGGGAACATACTGCTAAGACTCAGTGGAATGTTTTACTTAGATACAAGGGGACATGTTGCCTAGATCCAAGGGCACATACTGCTACGACTCAATGATATATATTACTTAGATACAAGGAAACAATTCGCTTAGATCCAAGGGCACATACTACTAAGACTCAATGGAATATATTACTTAGATGCAATGGAAGATATCGCTTAGATCCAAGGGCACATACTGCTAAGACTCAGTGGAATATATTACTTAGATACAAGGGGACATACTGCTTAGATCAAGGGCAACATACTGCTTAGATTCATCGGAATATATTGCTTAGATACAAGGAAACATATTGCTTAGATCCAAGGGAACGTACTGCTAAGACTCAGTGGAATATATTGCTTAGATACAAAGGAACGTGTTGCTTAGATCCAAGGAAACATAATGCTAAGACACAGTGGAATGTATTACTTAGATACAAGGGGACATACTGCTCAGATCCAAGGGAGCATACTGCAAAGACTCAATGGAATATACTGCTTAGATCCAATGGAACATACTGCTAAGACTCAATGGAATATATTACTTTGATACAGGGCAACATATTGCTTAGATCCAAGGGAACATACTGCTAAGACTCAATGGAATATTTTGCTTAGATTCAAATGGACATCATGCTTAGATGTAAGGGAACATATTGCTAAGATACAAGGGAACATACTGATATGACCCAATGGAACATATTGCTTTGATCCAAGGGAACATACTGCTAAGACTCTGTGGAATGTATTACTTAGATACAAGGGGACACAAAGCTTAGATCCAAGGGAACATACTGCTAAGACTCATCGCAATATATTGCTTAGATCCATGGGAACATACTGCGAAGACTCAAAGGAATATATAGCTTAGATCCATGGGAACATATTGCTTAGATCCAAGGGAACATACTGCTTAGACTCAATGGAATATATTGCTTAGATACAAGGGAACATATTGCTTAGATACAAGGGAACATATTGCTTAGATCCAAGGGAACATACTGCTTAGATCCAAGGGCACATACTGCTAAGATTCAATGGAATATATTACTTAGATAACAGGAAACATATTGCTTAGATTCAATGGAACATACTGCTAAGATTCAATGGAATATATTACTTAGATAACAGGAAACATATTGCTTAGATACAATGGAACATACCGCTAAGACTCAGTGGAATATATTACTTAGATACAAGGGGACATACTGCTTAGATCAAGGGAAACATACTGCTTTGACTCATTGGAATAAATTGCTTAGATACAAGGAAACATATTGCTTAGATCCAAGGGAACGTACTGCTAAGACTCAGTGGAATGTATTACTTAGATACAAGGGGACATACTGCTTAGATACAAGGGAGCATACTGCTAAGACTCAATGGAATATATTACTTAGATGCAAGGGAACATATCGCTTAGATCCAAGGGCACATACTGCTAAGACTCAATGGAATATATTACTTAGATACAAGGGAACATATTGCCTAGATCCAAGGTCACATACTGCTAAGAGTCAATGGAATATATTACTTAGATAACAGGGAACATATTGTATAGATACCAGGGAACATACTGCTAAGACTCAATGGAATATATTGCTTAGATACAGGGCAACATATTGCTTAGATCCAAGGGAACATACTGCTAAGACTCATTGGAATGTATTACTTTGATACAAGGGGACACACTGCTTAGATCCAAGGGACCATACTGCTAAGATTCAATGGAATATATTACTTAGATACAAGGGAACATATCGCTTAGATCCAAGGGCACATACTACTAAGACTCAATGGAATATATTACTTAGATGCAAGGGAACATATCGCTTAGATCCAAGGGCACATACGGCAAAGACTCAATGGAATATATTACTTAGATACAAGGGAACATATTGCCTAGATCCAAGGGCACATACTGCTAAGACTCAATGGAATATATTACTTAGATAACAGGGAACATATTGTATAGATACCAGGGAACATACTGCTAAGACTCAATGGAATATATTGCTTAGATACAGGGCAACATATTTTGCTTAGATCCAAGGGAACATACTGCTAAGACTCAGTGGAATGTTTTACTTAGATACAAGGGGACATGTTGCCTAGATCCAAGGGCACATACTGCTACGACTCAATGATATATATTACTTAGATACAAGGAAACAATTCGCTTAGATCCAAGGGCACATACTACTAAGACTCAATGGAATATATTACTTAGATGCAATGGAAGATATCGCTTAGATGCAAGGGCACATACTGCTAAGACTCAGTGGAATATATTACTTAGATACAAGGGGACATACTGCTTAGATCAAGGGCAACATACTGCTTAGATTCATCGGAATATATTGCTTAGATACAAGGAAACATATTGCTTAGATCCAAGGGAACGTACTGCTAAGACTCAGTGGAATATATTGCTTAGATACAAAGGAACGTGTTGCTTAGATCCAAGGAAACATAATGCTAAGACACAGTGGAATGTATTACTTAGATACAAGGGGACATACTGCTCAGATCCAAGGGAGCATACTGCAAAGACTCAATGGAATATACTGCTTAGATCCAATGGAACATACTGCTAAGACTCAATGGAATATATTACTTTGATACAGGGCAACATATTGCTTAGATCCAAGGGAACATACTGCTAAGACTCAATGGAATATTTTGCTTAGATTCAAATGGACATCATGCTTAGATGTAAGGGAACATATTGCTAAGATACAAGGGAACATACTGATATGACCCAATGGAACATATTGCTTTGATCCAAGGGAACATACTGCTAAGACTCTGTGGAATGTATTACTTAGATACAAGGGGACACAAAGCTTAGATCCAAGGGAACATACTGCTAAGACTCATCGCAATATATTGCTTAGATCCATGGGAACATACTGCGAAGACTCAAAGGAATATATAGCTTAGATCCATGGGAACATATTGCTTAGATCCAAGGGAACATACTGCTTAGACTCAATGGAATATATTGCTTAGATACAAGGGAACATATTGCTTAGATACAAGGGAACATATTGCTTAGATCCAAGGGAACATACTGCTTAGATCCAAGGGCACATACTGCTAAGATTCAATGGAATATATTACTTAGATAACAGGAAACATATTGCTTAGATTCAATGGAACATACTGCTAAGATTCAATGGAATATATTACTTAGATAACAGGAAACATATTGCTTAGATACAATGGAACATACCGCTAAGACTCAGTGGAATATATTACTTAGATACAAGGGGACATACTGCTTAGATCAAGGGAAACATACTGCTTTGACTCATTGGAATAAATTGCTTAGATACAAGGAAACATATTGCTTAGATCCAAGGGAACGTACTGCTAAGATTCAGTGGAATATATTGCTTAGATAGAAGGCAACATATTGCTTAGATCCAACGAAACATTCTGCTAAGACTCAGTGGAATGTATTACTTAGATACAAGGGGACATACTGCTTAGATACAAGGGAGCATACTGCTAAGACTCAATGGAATATATTACTTAGATAACAGGGAACATATTGTATAGATACCAGGGAACATACTGCTAAGACTCAATGGAATATATTGCTTAGATACAGGGCAACATATTGCTTAGATCCAAGGGAACATACTGCTAAGACTCAGTGGAATGTATTATTTAGATACAATTGACCATACTGCTAAGAATCAATGGAATATATCACTTAGATGCAAGGGAACCTATCGCTTAGATCCAAGGGCACATACTATTAAGACTCAATGGAATATATTACTTAGATGCAAGGGAACATATTGCCTAGATCCAAGGGCACATACTGCTAAGATTCAATGGAATATATTACTTAGATACAAGGGAACATATCGCTTAGATCCAAGGGCACATAGTACTAAGACTCAATGGAATATATTACTTAGATGCAAGGGAACATATCGCTTAGATCCAAGGGCACATACGGCTAAGACTCAATGGAATATATTACTTACATACAAGGGAACATATTGCCTAGATCCAAGGGCACATACTGCTAAGACTCAATGGAATATATCACTTAGATAACAGGGAACATATTGTATAGATACCAGGGAACATACTGCTATGACTCAATGGAAAATATTGCTTAGATACAGGGCAACATATTGCTTAGATCCAAGGGAACATACTGTTAAGACTCAGTGGATTGTATTACTTAGATACATGGGAACATACTGCTTAGATCCAAGGGATCATACTGCTAAGACTCATCGGAATATAGTGCTTAGATACAAGGAAACATATTGATTAGATCCAAGGGAACATATTGCTTAGACTCAATGGAATATATTGATTAGATACAAGGGAACATATTGCTTAGATACAAGTGAACATATTGCTTAGATCCAAGGGAACATACTGCTTAGATCCAAGGGCACATACTGCTAAGATTCAATGGAATACATTACTTAGATAACAGGAAACATATTGCTTAGATAAAATGGAACATACTGCTAAGACTCAGTGGAATATAATACTTAGATACAAGGGGACATTCTGCTTAGATCAAGGGAAACATACTGCTAAGACTCATCGGAATATATTGCTTAGATACAAGGAAACATATTGCTTAGATCCAAGGGAACGTACTGCTAAGACTCAGTGGAATATATTGCTTAGATACAAGGCAACATATTGCTTAGATCCAACGAAACATTCAGCTAAGACTCAGTGGAATGTATTACTTAGATACAAGGGGACATACTGCTTAGATCCAAGGGAGCATAATGCTAAGACTCAATGGAATATATTACTTAGATAACAGGGAACATATTGTATAGATATCAGGGAACATACTGCTAAGACTCAATGGAATATTTTGCTTAGATACAGGGCAGCATATTGCTTAGATCCAAGGGAAAATACTGCTAAGACTCACTGGAATGTATTACTTAGATACAAGGGACCATACTGCTAAGACTCAATGGGATATATCATTTAGATGCAAGGGAACCTATCGCTTAGATCCAAGGGCACATATTACTAAGACTCAATGGAATATATTACTTAGATGCAAGGGAACATACTGCTAAGACTCACGGGAATGTATTACTTAGATACAAGGGACCATACTGCTAAGACTCAATGGGATATATCATTTAGATGCAAGGGAACCTATCGCTTAGATCCAAGGGCACATACTACTTAGACTCAATGGAATATATTACTTAGATGCAAGGGAACATATCGCTTAGATCCAAGGGCACATACTGCAAAGACTCATTGGAATATATACTTAGATGCAAGGGAACATATTGCCTATATCCAAGGGCACATACTGCTAAGACTCAATGGAATATATTACTTAGATAAAAGGGAACATATCTCTTAGATCCAAGGGCACATACTACTAAGACTCAATGCAATATATTACTTAGATGCAAGGGAACATATCGCTTAGATCCAAGGGCACAAACGGCTAAGACTCAATGGAATCTATTACTTAGATAACCGGGAACATATTGTATAGATACCAGGGAACATACTGCTAAGACTTAATGGAATATATTGCTTACATACAGGGCAACATATTGCTTAGATCCAAGGGACCATACTGCTAAGACTCAGTGGAATGTATTACTTAGATACAAGGAGACATACTGCTTAGATCCAAGAGACCATACTGCTAAGATTCAATGGAATATATTACTTAGATGCAAGGGAACATACTGCTAAGACTCACGGGAATGTATTACTTAGATACAAGGGACCATACTGCTAAGACTCAATGGGATATATCATTTAGATGCAAGGGAACCTATCGCTTAGATCCAAGGGCACATACTACTTAGACTCAATGGAATATATTACTTAGATGCAAGGGAACATATCGCTTAGATCCAAGGGCACATACTGCAAAGACTCATTGGAATATATACTTAGATGCAAGGGAACATATTGCCTATATCCAAGGGCACATACTGCTAAGACTCAATGGAATATATTACTTAGATAAAAGGGAACATATCTCTTAGATCCAAGGGCACATACTACTAAGACTCAATGCAATATATTACTTAGATGCAAGGGAACATATCGCTTAGATCCAAGGGCACAAACGGCTAAGACTCAATGGAATCTATTACTTAGATAACCGGGAACATATTGTATAGATACCAGGGAACATACTGCTAAGACTTAATGGAATATATTGCTTACATACAGGGCAACATATTGCTTAGATCCAAGGGACCATACTGCTAAGACTCAGTGGAATGTATTACTTAGATACAAGGAGACATACTGCTTAGATCCAAGAGACCATACTGCTAAGATTCAATGGAATATATTACTTAGATGCAAGGGAACCTGTCGCTTAGATCAAAGGGCACATAGTACTAAGATTCAATGGAATATATTACATAGATGCAAGGGAACATATTGCCTAGATCCAAGGGCACATACTGCTAAGACTCAGTGGAATATATTACTTAGATAACAGGGAACATATTGTATAGATACCAGGGAACATACTGCTAAGACTCAATGGAATATATTGCTTAGATACAAGGGGACATACTGCTTAGATCCAAGGGACCATACTGCTTAGATTCAATGGAATATATTACTTAGATGCAAGGGAACCTATCGCTTAGATCCAAGGGCAAATACTACTAAGACTCAATGGAATATATTACTTAGATGCAAGGGAACATATTGCCTAGATCCAAGGGCACATACTGCTAAGACTCATTGGAATATATTACTTAGATACAAGGGGTCATACTGCTTAGATCATGGGAAACATACTGCTAAGACTCATCGGAATATATTGCTTAGATCCAAGGGAACATACTGCTAAGACTCGGTGGAATGTATTACTTAGATACAAGGGGACATACTGCTTAGATCCAAGGGACCATACTGCTAAGATTCAATGGAATATATTACTTAGATGCAAGGGAACATATCGTTTAGATCCAAGGGCACATAGTACTAAGATTCAATGGAATATATTACTTAGATGCAAGGGAACATATCGCTTAGATCCAAGGGCACATAGTACTAAGATTCAATGGAATATATTACATAGATGCAAGGGAACATATTGCCTAGATCCAAGGGCACATACTGCTAAGACTCAGTGGAATATATTACTTAGATAACAGGGAACATATTGTATAGATACCAGGGAACATACTGCTAAGACTCAATGGAACATATTGCTTAGATACAAGGGGACATACTGCTTAGATCCAAGGGACAATACTGCTTAGATTCAATGGAATATATTACTTAGATGCAAGGGAACCTATCGCTTAGATCCAAGGGCACATACTACTGAGACTCAATGGAATATATTACTTAGATGCAAGGGAACATACTGCTTAGATCCAAGGGCACATACGGCTAAGATTCAATGGAATATATTACTTAGATAACAGGAAACATATTGCTTAGATACAATGGAACATACTGCTAAGACTCAGTGGAATATATTACTTAGATACAAGGGGACTTACTGCTTAGATCCAAGGAAACATACTGCTAAGACTCAGTGGAATGTATTACTTAGATACAAGGGACCATACTGCTAAGATCCAAAGATACATACTGCTAAGACTCAATGGAATATTTTGCTTAGATTCAAATGGACATCATGCTTAGCTGCAAGGGAACATATTGCTAAGATACAAGGGAACATACTGATATGACTCAATGGAACATATTTCTTAGATACAAGGGAACATACTGCTAAGACTCAATGGAATATATTGCTTAGATACAGGGCAACATATTGCTTAGATCCAAGGGAACATTCTGCTAAGACTCAGTGGAATGTATTACTTAGATACAAGGGGACATACTGCTTAGATCCAAGGGACCATACTGCTAAGACTCAATGGAATATATCACTTAGATGCAAGGGAACATACTGCTAAGACTCAATGGAATATATTGCTTAGATACAGGGCCACATATTGCTTAGATCCAAGGGAACATACTGCTAAGACTCAGTGGAATGTATTACTTAGATACAAGGGGACATACTGCTTAGATCCAAGGGACCATACTGCTAAGATTCAAAGGAATATATTACTTAGATGCAAAGGAACCTATCGCTTAGATCCAAGGGCACATACTACTAAGACTCAATGGAATATATTACTTAGATACAAGGGAACATACTGCTAAGACTCAATGGAATATATTGCTTAGATACAAGGCAACATACTGCAAAGACTCAATGGAATATATTACTTAGATACAATGGAACATACTGCTCAGACTCAATGGAATATATTGCTTAGATACAAGGGGACGTATTTCTTAGATACAAGGGGACATACTGCTTAGATTCAATGGAATATATTGCTTAGATACAAGGGAACATATCGCTTAGGTCCAAGGGCACATACTGGTAAGACTCAATGGAATATATTACTTTGATACAAGGGAACATATTGCTAAGATCCAAAGGAACATACTGCTAAGACTCAATGGAATATTTTGATTAGATTCAAATGGACATCATGCTTAGATGCAAGGGAACATATTGCTAAGATACAATGGAACATACTGATATGACTCAATGGAACATATTGCTTAGATCCAAGGGAACATATGTGGTGTAGTCATATACATATAACAAATATTATAAGAAAGATGTTATCATTTAAATTGTATTTTATTATATTACAGACACATGTATGTTGAAATGCGTAAATACAGAATAGATCAGTCCGGTGACAGTTACAATAGCCGGAGGCTCATAACGACTTACAGGAATACACCTAGTGACAAAGATAAATGTTGTGACATGTACCCTAACCCACCATCATGGGCGGACTGACAATTATCTAAGTGTATTCTAATGTGTTTATAATTGTTATATTGTTGTTAACTGGACATTCCGAAGGAAGCGTGACCCACTACTGTCAGTGGATGAACTATTCCGGCCACCTGTGTTCTGTATTGCGTAGTATGTACTGTATATAAGTGATTGTGCTCTGTATGTTAATTGAGACAGGTCTTGGACTCACACCGCACTTGACTGGTGATTTGAGTCGCATGTGAATAAATATATATTCTATGTAAACGTCTGTTTGTGGTTCTTGTAGAGTTAAGACATAAGTTAAGGTTCCGATAGGAGGTTCATTACACTACACATACTGCTAAGACTCAGTGGAATGTATTACTTAGATACAAGGGGACATCAAGCTTAGATCCAAGGGAACATACTGCTAAGACTCATCGCAATATATTGCTTAGATCCAAGGGAACATACTGCGAAGACTCAAAGGAATATATAGCTTAGATCCAAGGGAACATATTGCTTAGATCCAAGGGAACATACTGCTTAGACTTAATGGAATATGTTGCTTAGATACAAGGGAACATATTGCTAAGATACAAGGGAACATATTGCTTAGATCCAAGGGAACATACTGCTTAGATCCAAGGGCACAAACTGCTAAGATTCAATGGAATATATTACTTAGATAACAGGAAACATATTGCTTAGATACAATAGAACATACTGCTAAGACTCAGTGGAATATATTACTTAGATACAAGGGAACATTTTGCCTAGATCCAAGGGCACATACTGCTAAGACTCAATGGAATATATTACTTAGATACAAGGGAACATTTTGCCTAGATCCAAGGGCACATACTGCTAAGACTCAATGGAATATATTGCTTAGATACAAGGGAACATACTGCTCAGACTCAATGGAATATATTGCTTAAACTCAATGGAATATATTGCTTAGCTACAAGGGAACATATTGCTTAGATACAAGGGAAAATATTGCTTAGATCCAAGGGAACATACTGCTTAGATCCAAGGGCACATACTGCTAAGATTCAATGGAATATATTACTTAGATAACAGGAAACTTATTGTTAGATACAATGGAACATACTGCTAAGACTCAGTGGAATATATTACTTAGATACAATGGGACATACTGCTTAGATCAAGGGAAACACACTGCTTAGACTCATCGGAATATATTGCTTAGATACAAGGAAACATATTGCTTAGATCCAAGGGAACGTACTGCTAAGACTCAGTGGAATATATTGCTTAGATACAAGGCAACATATTGCTTAGATCCAAGGAAACATACTGCTAAGACTCAGTGGAATGTATTACTTAGATACAAGGGGACATACTGCTTAGATCCAAGGGAGCATACTGCTAAGACTCAATGGAATATATTACTTAGATAGCAGGGAACATATTGTATAGATACCAGGGAACATACTGCTAAGACTCAATGGAATATATTGCTTAGATACAGGGCAACATATTGCTTAGATCCAAGGGAACGTACTGCTAAGACACAGTGGAATGTATTACTTAGATACAAGGGGACATACTGCATAGATCAAAGGGACCATACTGCTAAGACTCAATGTAATATATCACTTAGATGCAAGGGAACCTATCCCTTAGATCCAAGGGCACATACTACTAAGACTCAATGGAATATATTACTTAGATGCAAGGGAACATATTGCCTAGATCCAAGGGCACATACTGCTAAAACTCAATGGAATATATTACTTAGATACAAGGGAACATATCGCTTAGATCCAAGGGCACATACTCATAAGACTAAATGGAATATATTACTTAGATGCAAGGGAACATATTGCTAAGACTCAGTGGAATATATAACTTAAATACAAAGGAACGTATTGCTTAGATACAAGGGAACATACAGCTAAGACTCAATGAAATATATTGCTTAGATACAAGGGAACATATTGCTTAGATAAAAGGGAACATACTGCAAAGACTCAATGGAATATACTGCTTAGATCAAATGGAACATACTGCTAAGACTCAATGGAATATATTACTTTGATACAAGGGAACATATTGCTAAGATGCAAAGGAACATACTGTTAAGACTCAATGGAATATTTTGCTTAGATTCAAATGGACATCATGCTTAGATGTAAGGGAACATATTGCTAAGATACAAGGGAACATACTGATATGACCCAATGGAACATATTGCTTAGATCCAAGGGAACATACTGCTAAGACTCTGTGGAATGTATTACTTAGATACAAGGGGACACAAAGCTTAGATCCAAGGGAACATACTGCTAAGACTCATCGCAATATATTGCTTAGATCCAAGGGAACATACTGCGAAGACTCAAAGGAATATATAGCTTAGATCCATGGGAACATATTGCTTAGATCCAAGGGAACATACTGCTTAGACTCAATGGAATATATTGCTTAGATACAAGGGAACATATTGCTTAGATACAAGGGAACATATTGCTTAGATCGAAGGGAACATACTGCTTAGATCCAAGGGCACATACTGCTAAAATTCAATGGAATATATTACTTAGATAACAGGAAACATATTGCTTAGATTCAATGGAACATACTGCTAAGACTCAGTGGAATATATTACTTAGATACAAGGGAACATACTGCAAAGACTCAATGGAATATATTACTAAGAGACAATTGAACATACTGCTCAGACTCAATGGAATATATTGCTTAGATACATGGGGACATATTTCTTAGATACAAGGGAACATACTGCTGAGATTCAATGGCATATATTGCTTAGATAAAAGGGCACATACTGCTAAGACTCAATGGAATATATTGCTTAGATACAAGGGAACATACTGCAAAGACTCAATGGAATATATTACTTAGATACAATGGAACATACTGCTAAGACTCAATGGAATATATTGCTTAGATACAATGGGACGTATTTCTTAGATACAAGGGCACATACGGCTAAGATTCAATGGAATATATTACTTAGATTACAGAAAACATATTGCTTAGAAACAATGGAACATACTGCTAAGACTCAGTGGAATATATTACTTTGATACAAGGGAACATATTGCTCAGATCCAAAGGAACATACTGCTAAGGCTCAATGGAATATTTTGCTTAGATTCAAATGGACATCATGCTTAGATGCAAGGGAACATATTGCTTAGATACAAGGGAACATATTGCTAATACTCTATGGAATATATTGCTTACATACAGGGCAACATATTGCTTACATTGTATATCCAAGGGAACATAATGCTAAGACTCAGTGGAATGTATTACTTAGATACAAGGGAACATGTTGCCTAGATACATGTACAAGGGCAACTACTGCTAAGTCTCAATGGAATATATTGCTTAGATGCAAGGGAACATACTGCAAAGACTGAATGGAATATATTACTTAGATACAATGGGACATACTGCTAAGACTCAATGGAATAGATTACATAGATACAAGGGAACATATTGCCTAGATCCAAGGGCACATACTGCTAAGACTCAATGGAATATATTACTTAGATACAAGGGAACGGATTGCTTATATACAAAAGAACACACTGCTGAGACTCAATGGAATATATTACTTAGGTACAAGAGAACATATTGCTAAGACTCAATGGAACATATTGCTTAGATACAAGGGAACATACTGCTAAGACTCAATGGAACATATTTCTTAGATAACAGGAAACATATTGCTTAGATACAAGGGAACATACTGCTAAGACGCAATAGAACATATTGCTTAGATCCAAGGAAACATACTGCT
Source organism: Mactromeris polynyma (assembly GCA_032209605.1). Taxonomy (NCBI): domain Eukaryota; kingdom Metazoa; phylum Mollusca; class Bivalvia; order Venerida; family Mactridae; genus Mactromeris; species Mactromeris polynyma. The sequence goes on from JASFXZ010000014.1 coordinate 2,523,522, forward strand.
AAGACTCAGTGGAATATAGGGCTTAGATACAAGGGAACATACTGCTAAGACTCAATGGAATATATTACCTAAATACAAGGGAATATACTGCTAAGACTCAATGGAATATATTGCTTAGATATAAGGAAACATACTGCTAAGACTCCATGGAATATATTACTTAGATACAAGAGAACGTATTGCTTAGATCAAAGGGGACATATTGCATAGATCCAAGGGAACATACTTCTTAGATCAAAGGGCACATACTGCTAAGACTCAATGGAATATATTGCTTAGATAACAGGAAACATATTGCTTAGATACAAGGGAACATACTGCTAAGACTAGGTGGAATATTTCTACTTAGATACAAGGGGACATACTGCTTAGATCAAGGGGAACATACTGCTAATACCCTTCGGAATATATTGTTTAGATACAAGGGAAGATATTGCTTAGATCCAAGGGAAAATACTGCTAACACTCAATGGAATATATTACTTAGATACAAGGGAACGTATTGCTAAGTCTCAATGAAATATACTGCTTAGATGTAAGGGAACATATTGCTTGGATCGAAGGGAACATACTGCTAAGACTCAATTGTATATATTGCTTACATACAAGGGAACATATTGCTTAGATACATGGGGACATATTTCTTTGATACAAGGGAACATACTGCTGAGATTCAATGGAATATATTGCTTAGATACAAGGGAACATATCGCTTAGATCCAAGGGAACATACTTCTAAGACTCAGTGGAATGTATTACTTGGATACAAGGGGACATACTGCATAGATCCAAGGGACCATACTGCTAAGACTCAATGGAATATATTACTTAGATGCAAGGGAACATATTGCCTAGATCCAAGGGCACATACTGCTAAGACTCAATGGAATATATTACTTAGATACAAGGGAACATATCGCTTAGATCCAAGGGCACATACTACTAAGACTCAATGGAATATATTACTTAGATGCAATGGAACATATTGCCTAGATCCAAGGGCACATACTGCTAAGACTCAATGGAATATATTACTTAGATACAAGGGAACATTTTGCCTAGATCCAAGGGCACATACTGCTAAGACTCAATGGAATATATTGCTTAGATACAAGGGAACATACTGCAAAGACTCAATGGAATATATTACTTAGATACAATGGAACATACTGCTCAGACTCAATGGAATATATTGCTTAGACTCAATGGAATATATTGCTTAGATAAAAGGGAACATATTGCTTAGATACAAGGGAACATATTGCTTAGATCCAAGGGAACATAATGCTTAGATCCAAGGGCACATACTGCTAAGATTCAATGGAATATATTACTTAGATAACAGGAAACTTATTGTTAGATACAATGGAACATACTGCTAAGACTCAGTGGAATATATTACTTAGATACAAGGGGACATACTGCTAAGATGAAGGGAAACACACTGCTTAGACTCATCGGAATATATTGCTTAGATACAAGGAAACATATTGCTTAGATCCAAGGGAACGTACTGCTAAGACTCATTGGAATATATTGCTTAGATACAAGGCAACATATTGCTTAGATCCAAGGAAACATACTGCTAAGACTCAGTGGAATGTATTACTTAGATACAAGGGGACATACTGCTTAGATCCAAGGGAGCATACTGCTAAGACTCAATGGAATATATTACTTAGATAACAGGGAACATATTGTATAGATACCAGGGAACATACTGCTAAGACTCAGTGGAATATATTGCTTAGATACAGGGCAACATATTGCTTAGATCCAATGGAACATACTGCTAAGACTCAGTGGAATGTATTACTTAGATACAAGGGGACATACTGCTTAGATCCAAGGGCACATACTACTAAGACTCAATGGAATATATTACTTAGATCCAAGGGCACATACTGCTAAGACTCAATGGAATATATTACTTAGATACAAGGGAACATATCGCTTAGATCCACGGGCACATACTGCTAAGACTCAGTGGAATATATTACTTAGATACAAGGGAACATATTGCCTAGATACATGGGCACATACTGCTAAGACTCAATGGAATATACTGCTTAGATCCAATGGAACATACTGCTAAGACTCAATGGAATATATTGCTTACATACAGGGCAACATATTGCTTAGATCCAAGGGAACCTACTGCTAAGACTCAGTGGAATTTATTACTTAGATACATGGGAACATATCGCTTAGATCCAAGAGCACATACTACTAAGACTCAATGGAATATATTACTTAGATGCAAGGGAACATATTGCCTAGATCCAAGGGCACATACAGCTAAGACTCAATGGAATATATTACTTTGATACAAGGGAGCATATCGCATAGATCCAAGGGCACTTACTACTAAGACTCAATGGAATATATTACTTAGATGCAAGGGAACATATTGCCTAGATCCATGGGCACATACTGCTAAGACTCAATGGAATATATTACTTAGATAACAGGCAACACATTGTATAGATACCAGGGAACATACTGCTAAGACTCAATGGAATATATTGCTTAGATACAGGGCAACATATTGCTTAGATCCAAGGGAACATACTGCTAAGACTCAGTGGAATGTAATACTTAGATACAAGGCGACATACTGCTTAGATCCAAGGGACCGTACTGCTAAGATTCAATGGAATATATTACTTAGATGCAAGGGAACCTATCGCTTAGATCCAAGGGCACATACTACTAAGACTCAATGGAATATATTACTTAAATGCAAGGGAACATATTGCCTAGATCCAAGGGCACATACTGCTAAGACTCAATGGAATATATTACTTAGATATAAGGGAACATATCGCTTAGATCCAAGGGCACATACTACTAAGATTCAATGGAATATATTACTTAGATGCAAGGGAACATATCGCTTAGATCCAAGGGAACGTAGTACTAAGATTCAATGGAATATATTACATAGATGCAAGGGAACATATTGCCTAGATCCAAGGGCACATACTGCTAAGACTCAGTGGAATATATTACTTAGATAACAGGGAACATATTGTATTGATACCAGGGAACATACTGCTAAGACTCAATGGAATATATTGCTTAGATAAAAAGGGGACATACTGCTTAGATCCAAGGGACCATACTGCTAAGATTCAATGGAATATATTACTTAGATGCAAGGGAACCTATCGCTTAGATCCAAGGTCACATACTACTAAGACTCAATGGAATATATTACTTAGATGCAAGGGAACATATTGCCTAGATCCGAGGGCACATACTGCTAAGACTCAATGGAATATATTACTTAGATACAAGGGAACATATCGCTTAGATCCAAGGGCACATACTACTAAGACTCAATGGAATATATTACTTAGACGCAAGGGAACATTTTGCCTAGATCCAAGGGCAAATACTGCTATGACTCAATGGAATATATTACTTAGATACAAGGGAACATATCGCTTAGATCCAAGGGCACATACTTCTTAGACTCAAAGGAATATATAATTGAGATACAAGGGAACATATTGCTAAGATCCAAGGGAACATACTGCTATGACACAATGGAATATTATACTTAGATTCAAAGGGACATCATGCTTAGATGCAAGGGAACATATTGGTAAGATACAAGGGAACATACTGATATGACTCAATGGAACATATTGCTTAGATCCAAGGGAACATAATGCTAAGACTCATTGGAATGTATTACTTAGATACAAGGGGACATAAAGCTTAGATCCAATGGAACATACTGCTAAGACTCATCGCAATATATTGCATATATCCAAGGGAACATACTGCGAAGACTCAATGGAATATATTGATTAGACACAAGGGAACATTTTGCTTAGATACAAGAGAACATACTGCTTAGATCCAAGGGAACATGCTGCAAAGACTCAATGGAATATATTACTTAGATTAAAGGGAACATATTGCCTAGATCCAAGTGAACATACTGCGAAGACTCAATGAAATATATTGCTTAGATCCAAGGGAACATACTGCTAAGACTCAATGGAATATATTGCTTAGATACAAGGGAACATACAGCTAAGACTCAATGGAACATATTTCTTAGATAACAGGAAACATATTGCTTAGATACATGGGAACATACTGCTAAGACGCAATAGAACATATTGCTTGGATCCAAGGGAACATACTGCTAAGACTCAGTGGAATATAGGGCTTAGATACAAGGGGACACATTGCTTAGATACAAGGGAACATACTGCTAAGACTCAATGGAATATATTGCCTAAATACAAGGGAATATACTGCTAAGACTCAATGGAATATATATTGCTTAGTTATAAGGGAACATACTGCTAAGACTCCATGGAATATTTTACTTAGATAAAAGAGAACGTATTGCTTAGATCCAAGGGGACATATTGCATAGATCCAAGGGAACATACTGCTTAGATCCAAGGGCACATAGTGCTAAGACTCAATGGAATATATTACTTAGATAACAGGAAACATATTGCTTAGATACAAGGGAACATACTGCTAAGACTCGTTGGAATATTTCTACTTAGATGCAAGGGGACATACTGCTTAGATCAAGGGGAGCATACTCCTAATACTCATCGGAATATATTGTTTAGATTCAAGGGAACATATTGCTTAGATCCAAGGGAAAATACTGCTAAGACTCAATGCAATATATTACTTAGATACAAGGGAACGTATTGCTTAGATACAGGGGAACGTACTGCTAAGTCTCAATGAAATATACTGCTTAGATGCAAGGGAACATATTGCTTGGATCCAAGGGAACATACTGCTAAGACTCAATTGTATATATTGCTTACATACAAGGGAACATATTGCTTAGATACAGGGGAACATACTGCTTAGATACAAGGGAACATACTGCTAAGACACAATGGAATATATTACTTAGCTACAAGGGAACATATTCATGCAAAGTATATGAAAACATATATACATGCGCTATATTTACCCTTCTGATTTTATATCCGGCTGGTTCCTGGCTTGTATCAGTTGTTGAAATATCATGACTGGTACCCCGTCTAGATTTCTTAACAATGTTTCTTCCAATAGCGTCAGTACTTGTTTCAGTTCTTCTATGATAATGGACAATAAGGAGAAAATTATTAACCAAATAGCACTATGAAAATACTGTTGGCTTAACGCAACACTGTCATAACTCCTATATAAATACATACTAGTTACAACAGTTTTGCGTTCAGCCCCAGAATTACAGCATTGTTACAATAGGAGTATTTATTCAGATGGTGCTCTGGTGACATAGCACTATATATAACAACTTCAGCAATAAAGTCTTTAAAATTTTCGAAAAAAAAAAAGCTATCATAAAGTATCAGAAGACATTAAAGGATACCACTCCTCAATCGTTAAATGGATGTCATTCATAGTCCTGACCAAGTCCAATGTGGTATATTACTTAGATCGAAGGGGACATATTGCTTAGATTCAAGGGAACATACTGCTAAGACTCAAAGGAATAAATTACTTAGATGCAAGGGAACGTATTGCTTAGATACAAGGGAACATACTGCTAAGACTCAATGGAATATATTGCCTAGATACAAGGCAACATACTGCTAAGAATCAAGGGAATATATTGCTTAGATACAAGGGAAGATATCGCATAGATACAGGGGAAAATACTGCTTAGATCCAAGGGAACATACTGCTAAGACTCAATGGAATACATTGCCTAGATACAAGGCAACATACTGCTAAGAATCAAGGGAATATATTGCTTAGATACAAGGGAACATATCGCTTAGATACAGGAGATCATACAGCTTAGATCCAAGGGAACATACTGCTAAGACTCAATGGAATATATTGCCTAGATACAAGGGAACATATTGCTTAGCTCCAAGAGAGCATACTGCTAAGACTCAGTGGAATATATTACTTAGATACAAGGGGACATACTGCTTAGATCCAAGGAAACATACTGCTAAGACTCAATGGAATATAATACTTAGATACAAGGGAACATACTGCTAAGACTCAATGGAAAATAATACTTAGATACAAGGGAACATACTGCTAAGACTCAATGGAATATATTGCTAAGATACAAGGGAACTTATTGCTTGGATCCGAAAGAACATACTGCTAAGAAACAAAGGAATATATTACTTAGATACAATGGAACGTATTGCTTACATACAAGGGAACATACTGCTAAGACTCAATGGAATATATTGCTAAGACTCAATGGAATATATTACTTAGATACAAGGGAACATACTGCTCATACTCAATGGAATATATTACTTAAATACAATGGAACATACTGCTCAGACTCAATGGAATATATTGCTTAGATACATGGGGACATATTTCTTAGATACAACGGAACATACGGTTGAGATTCAATGGAATATATTGCTTAGATACAAGGGAACATATCGCTTAGATCCAAGGGCTCATACTGCTAAGACTCAATGGAATATATTACTTAGATGCAAGGGAACATATTGCCTAGATCCAAGGGCACATACTGCTAAGACTCAATGAAATATTTTGCTTAGATTCAAATGGACATCATGCTTAGATGCAAGGGAACATATTGCTTAGATACAAGGGAACATACTGATATGACTCAATGGAACATATTGCTTAGATCCAAGGGAACATACTGCTAAGACTCAGTGGAATGTATTACTTAGATACAAGGGGACATAAAGCTTAGATCCAAGGGAACATACTGCTAAGACTCATCGCAATATATTGCTTAGATCCAAGGGAACATACTGCGAAGTCTCAATGGAATATATTACTTTGATACAAGGGAACATATTGCTAAGATCCAAAGGAACATACTGCTAAGACTCAATGGAATATTTTGCTTAGATTCAAATGGACATCATGCTTAGATGCAAGCGAACATATTGCTAAGATACAAGGGAACATACTGATATGACTCAATGGAACTTATTGCTTAGATCCAAGGGAACATACTGAAAAGACTCAGTGGAATGTATTACTTAAATAAAAGGGGACATAAAGCTTAGATCCAAGGGAACATACTGCGGAGACTCAATGGAATATATAACTTAGATCCAAGGGAACATATTGCTTAGATGCAAGGGAACATACTGCTTAGATCCAAGGAAACATGCTGCTAAGACTCAGTGGAATGTATTACATAGATACAAGGGGACATACTGCTTAGATCCAAGGGAGCATACTGCTAAGACTCAATGGAATATATTACTAAGATGCAAGGGAACATATTGCCTAGATCCAAGGGCACATACTGCTAAGACTCAATGGAATATATTACTTAGATAAATGGGAACATATTGTATAGATACCAGGGAACATACTGCTAAGACTCAATGGAATATATTGCTTAGATACAGGGCAACATATTGCTTAGATCCAAGGGAACATACTGCAAAGACTCAATGGAATATATTACTTAGATAAAATGGAACATACTGCTCAGACTCAAGGGAATATACTGCTTAGATACAAGGGGACATATTTCTTAGATAAAAGGGAACATACTGCTAAGATTCAATGGCATATATTGCTTAGACACTAGGGAACATATCGCTGAGATCCAAGGGCACATACTGCTAAGTCTCAATGGAATATATTACTTTGATACAAGGGAACATATTGCTAAGATCCAAAGGAACATACTGCTAAGACTCAATGGAATATTTTGCTTAGATTCAAATGGACATCATGCTTAGATGCAAGCGAACATATTGCTAAGATACAAGGGAACATACTGATATGACTCAATGGAACTTATTGCTTAGATCCAAGGGAACATACTGAAAAGACTCAGTGGAATGTATTACTTAAATAAAAGGGGACATAAAGCTTAGATCCAAGGGAACATACTGCGGAGACTCAATGGAATATATAGCTTAGATCCAAGGGCACATATTGCTTAGATCCAAGGGAACATACTGCTTAGACTCAATGAAATATATTGCTTAGATACAAGGGAACACATTGCTTAGATACAAGGGAACATATTGCTTAGATCCAAGGGAACATACTGATTAGATCCAAGGGCACATACTGCTAAGATTCAATGGAATATATTACTTAGATACAAGGGAACATATTGCCTAGATCCAAGGGAACATACTGCTAAGACTCAATGGAATATATTACTTAGATACAAGGGAACGTATTGCTTAGATACAAGGGAACATACACCTAAGACTCAATGAAATATATTGCTTAGATACAAGGGAAGATATTGCTAAGACTCAATGGAATATATTACTTAAATACAAGGGAACATACTGCTAAGACTCAATGGAAAATAATACTTAGATACAAGGGAACATATTGCTTAGATACAAGGGTACATACTGCTAAGACTCAATGGAATATATTGCTAATATACAAGGGAACATATTGCTTGGATCCGAAAGAACATACTGCTAAGAAACAAAGGAATATATTACTTAGATACAATGGAACGTATTGCTTACATACAAGGGAACATACTGCTAAGACTCAATGGAATATATTGCTAAGACTCAATGGAATATATTACTTAGATACAAGGGAACACACTGCTAAGACTCAATGGAAAATAATACTTAGATTCAAGGGAACATACTGCTTAGATACAAGGGAACATACTGCTAAGACTCAATGGAATATATTGTTTTGATACAAGGAAACATATTGCTTAGATCCAAGGGAACATACTGCTAAGACTCGGTGGAATATATTGCTTAGATACAAGGCAACATATTGCTTAGATCCAATGAAACATACTGCTAAGACTCAGTGGAATGTATTACTTAGATACAAGGGGATATACTGCTTAGATCCAAGGGAACATACTGCAAAGACTCAATGGAATATATTACTTAGATCCAAGTGAAAATACTGCGAAGGCTCAATGAAATATATTGCTTAGATCCAAGGGAACATACTGCTAAGACTCAATGGAATATATTACTTAGATAAAAGGGAACATATTGTATAGATACCAGGGAACATACTGCTAAGACTCAATGGAATATATTTCTTAGATACAGTGCAACATATTGCTTAGATCCAAGGGAACATACTGCTTAGACTCAATGGAATATATTGCTTAGATACAAGGGAACATATTGCTTAGATACAAGGGAACATATTGCTTAGATTCAAGGGATCATACTGCTTAGATCCAAGGGCACATACTGCTAAGATTCAATGGAATATATTACTTAGATAACAGGAAACATATTGCTTAGATACAATGGAAAATACTGCTAAGACTCAGTGGAATATATTACTTAGATACAAGGGGACATACTGCTTAGATCAAGGGAAACATACAGCTAAGACTCATCGGAATATATTGCTTAGATACAAGGAAATATATTGCTTAGATCCAAGGGAACATACTGCTAAGACTCTGTGGAATATATTGCCAAAAAAAGGCAACATATTGCTTAGATCCAAGGAAACATACTGCTAAGACTCAGTGGAATGTATTACTTAGATGCAAGGGGACATACTGCTTAGATCCAAGGGAGCATACTGCTAAGACTCAATGGAATATATTACTTAGATAACAGGGAACATATTGTATAGATACCAGGGAACATACTGCTAAGACTAATGGAACATATTGCTTAGATCCAAGGGAACATACTGCTAAGACTCAGTGGAATGTAATACTTAGATACAAGGGGACATACTGCTTATATCCAAGGGAACATACTGCTAAGACTCATCGGAATATATTGCTTAGATCCAAGGAAACATATTGTTAAGACTCAATGGAATATATTGCTTAGATCGAAGGGAACATACTGGTTAGATCCAAGGGCACATACTAATAAGATTCAATGGAATATATTACTTATATAACAGGAAACATATTGCTTAGATACAATGGAACATTCTGCTAAGACTCAGTGGAATATATTACCTAGATACAAGGGGACATACTGCTTAGATCAAGGGAAACACACGGCTTTGACTCATCGGAATATATTGCTTAGATACAAGGACACATATTGCTTAGATCCAAGGGAACGTACTGCTAAGACTCAGTGGAATATATTGCTTAGATACAAGGCAACATATTGCTTAGATCCAAGGAAACATACTGCTAAGACTCAGTGGAATGTATTACTTAGATAACAGGGAACATATTGCCTAGATCCAAGGGCATATACTGCAAAGACTCAATGGAATATATTACTTAGATACAAGGGAACATATTGCCTAGATCCAAGGGCACATACTGCTAAGACTCAATGGAATATATTGCTTAGATACAGGGCAACATATTGCTTAGATCCAAGGGAACATACTGCAAAGACTCAATGGAATATATTACTTAGATAAAATGGAACATACTGCTCAGACTCAAGGGAATATACTGCTTAGATACAAGGGGACATATTTCTTAGATAAAAGGGAACATACTGCTAAGATTCAATGGCATATATTGCTTAGACACAAGGGAACATATCGCTGAGATCCAAGGGCACATACTGCTAAGTCTCAATGGAATATATTACTTTGATACAAGGGAACATATTGCTTAGATCCAAAGGAACATACTGCTAAGACTCAATGGAATATTTTGCTTAGATTCAAATGGACATCATGCTTAGATGCAAGCGAACATATTGCTAAGATACAAGGGAACATACTGATATGACTCAATGGAACTTATTGCTTAGATCCAAGGGAACATACTGAAAAGACTCAGTGGAATGTATTACTTAAATAAAAGGGGACATAAAGCTTAGATCCAAGGGAACATACTGCGGAGACTCAATGGAATATATAGCTTAGATCCAAGGGCACATATTGCTTAGATCCAAGGGAACATACTGCTTAGAATCAATGAAATATATTGCTTAGATACAAGGGAACACATTGCTTAGATACAAGGGAACATATTGCTTAGATCCAAGGGAACATACTGATTAGATCCAAGGGCACATACTGCTAAGATTCAATGGAATATATTACTTAGATACAAGGGAACATATTGCCTAGACCCAAGGGAACATACTGCTAAGACTCAATGGAATATATTACTTAGATACAAGGGAACGTATTGCTTAGATACAAGGGAACATACACCTAAGACTCAATGAAATATATTGCTTAGATACAAGGGAAGATATTGCTAAGACTCAATGGAATATATTACTTAAATACAACGGAACATACTGCTAAGACTCAATGGAAATTAATACTTAGATACAAGGGAACATATTGCTTAGATACAAGGGTACATACTGCTAAGACTCAATGGAATATATTGCTAATATACAAGGGAACATATTGCTTGGATCCGAAAGAACATACTGCTAAGAAACAAAGGAATATATTACTTAGATACAATGGAACGTATTGCTTACATACAAGGGAACATACTGCTAAGACTCAATGGAATATATTGCTAAGACTCAATGGAATATATTACTTAGATACAAGGGAACACACTGCTAAGACTCAATGGAAAATAATACTTAGATTCAAGGGAACATATTGCTTAGATACAAGGGAACATACTGCTAAGACTCAATGGAATATATTGTTTTGATACAAGGAAACATATTGCTTAGATCCAAGGGAACATACTGCTAAGACTCGGTGGAATATATTGCTTAGATACAAGGCAACATATTGCTTAGATCCAATGAAACATACTGCTAAGACTCAGTGGAATGTATTACTTAGATACAAGGGGACATACTGCTTAGATCCAAGGGAACATACTGCAAAGACTCAATGGAATATATTACTTAGATCCAAGTGAAAATACTGCGAAGACTCAATGAAATATATTGCTTAGATCCAAGGGAACATACTGCTAAGACTCAATGGAATATATTACTTAGATAAAAGGGAACATATTATATAGATACCAGGGAACATACTGCTAAGACTCAATGGAATATATTTCTTAGATACAGTGCAACATATTGCTTAGATCCAAGGGAACATACTGCTTAGACTCAATGGAATATATTGCTTAGATACAAGGGAACATATTGCTTAGATACAAGGGAACATATTGCTTAGATTCAAGGGATCATACTGCTTAGATCCAAGGGCACATACTGCTAAGATTCAATGGAATATATTACTTAGATAACAGGAAACATATTGCTTAGATACAATGGAAAGTACTGCTAAGACTCAGTGGAATATATTACTTAGATACAAGGGGACATACTGCTTAGATCAAGGGAAACATACAGCTAAGACTCATCGGAATATATTGCTTAGATACAAGGAAATATATTGCTTAGATCCAAGGGAACATACTGCTAAGACTCTGTGGAATATATTGCCAAAAAAAGGCAACATATTGCTTAGATCCAAGGAAACATACTGCTAAGACTCAGTGGAATGTATTACTTAGATGCAAGGGGACATACTGCTTAGATCCAAGGGAGCATACTGCTAAGACTCAATGGAATATATTACTTAGATAACAGGGAACATATTGTATAGATACCAGGGAACATACTGCTAAGACTAAATGGAACATATTGCTTAGATCCAAGGGAACATACTGCTAAGACTCAGTGGAATGTAATACTTAGATACAAGGGGACATACTGCTTATATCCAAGGGAACATACTGCTAAGACTCATCGGAATATATTGCTTAGATCCAAGGAAACATATTGCTAAGACTCAATGGAATATATTGCTTAGATCGAAGGGAACATACTGGTTAGATCCAAGGGCACATACTAATAAGATTCAATGGAATATATTACTTATATAACAGGAAACATATTGCTTAGATACAATGGAACATTCTGCTAAGACTCAGTGGAATATATTACCTAGATACAAGGGGACATACTGCTTAGATCAAGGGAAACACACGGCTTTGACTCATCGGAATATATTGCTTAGATACAAGGACACATATTGCTTAGATCCAAGGGAACGTACTGCTAAGACTCAGTGGAATATATTGCTTAGATACAAGGCAACATATTGCTTAGATCCAAGGAAACATACTGCTAAGACTCAGTGGAATGTATTACTTAGATAACAGGGAACATATTGCCTAGATCCAAGGGCACATACTGCAAAGACTCAATGGAATATATTACTTAGATACAAGGGAACATATTGCCTAGATCCAAGGGCACATACTGCTAAGACTCAATTGAATATATTGCTTAGATACAAGGGAACATACTGCAAAGACTCAATGGAATATATTACTAAGAGACAATTGAACATACTGCTCAGACTCATTGGAATATATTGCTTAGATACATGGGGACATATTTCTTAGATACAAGGGAACATACTGCTGAGATTCAATGGCATATATTGCTTAGACAAATTGGAACATATCGCTTAGATCTAAGGGCACATACTGCTAAGACTCAATGGAATATATTGCTTAGATACAAGGGAACATACTGCAAAGACTCAATGGAATATATTACTTAGATACAATGGAACATACTGCTCAGACTCAATGGAATATATTGCTTAGATACAAGGGGACGTATTTCTTAGATACAAGGGCACATACGGCTAAGATTCAATGGAATATATTACTTAGATAACAGAAAACATAATGCTTAGAAACAATGGAACATACTGCTAAGACTCAGTGGAATATATTACTTAGATACAAGGGGACATACTGCTTAGATCAAGGGAAACATACTGCTAAGACTCATCGGAATATATTGCTTCGATCCAAGGGAACATACTGCTAAGACTCAGTGGAATGTATTACTTAGATACAAGGGGACATACTGCTTAGATCCAAGGGACCATACTGCTAAGATTCAATGGAATATTATTACTTAGATGCAAGGGAACCTATCGCTTAGATCCAAGGGCACATACTACTAAGACTCAATGGAATATATTACTTAGATGCAAGGGATCATATTGCCTAGATCCAAGGGCACATACTGCTGAGACTCAATGGAATATATTACTTAGAAACAAGGGAACATATCGCTTAGATCCAAGGGCACATACTACTAAGACTCAAAGAAATATATTACTTAGATGCAAGGGCACATATCGCTTAGATACAAGGGCACATACTGATAAGACTCAATGGAATATATTGCTTAGATACAAGGGCACATACTGCAAAGACTCAATGGAATATATTACTTAGATACAATGGAACATACTGCTCAGACTCAATGGAATATATTGCTAAGATACAAGGGGACGTATTTCTTAGATACAAGGGAACATACTGCTAAGATTCAATGGAATATATTACTTTGATAAAAGGGAACATATTGCTAAGATCCAAAGGAACATACTGCTAAGACTCAATGGAATATTTTGATTACATTCAAATGGACATCATGCTTAGATGCAAGGGAACATATTGCTAAGATACAAGGGAACATACTACTAAGACTCAGTGGAATGTATTACTTAGATACAAGGGGACATAAAGCTTAGATCCAAGGGAACATACTGCTAAGACTCATCGCAATATATTGTTTAGATCCAAGGGAACATACTGCGAAGACTCAAAGGAATATATAGCTTAGATCCAAGGGAACATATTGCTTAGATCCAAGGGAACATACTGCTTAGACTTAATGGAATATATTGCTTAGATACAAGGGAACATATTCCTAAGATACAAGGGAACATACTGCGAAGACTCAATGGAATATATTGCTTAGATACATGGAAACATACTGCTAAGACTCATTGGAATATATTACTTAGATACAAGGGAACATATTACTTAGATACAAGGGAACATACTGCTTAGACTCAATGGAATATATTACTTAAATACAAGGGAACGTATTGCTTAGATACAAGGGAACATACAGCTAAGACTCAATGACATATATTGCTTAGATACAAGGGAACATATTGCTTAGATAAAAGGGAACATACTGCTAAGACTCAATGGAATATATTACTTAGATACAAGGGACATACTGCTTAGATCCAAGGAAACATACTGCTAAGACTCAGTGGAATGTATTACTTAGATACAAGGGGACATACTGCTTAGATCCAAGGGAGCATACTTCTAAGACTCAATGGAATATATTACTTAGATAACAAGGAACATATTGTATAGATACCAGGGAACATACTGCTAAAACTCAATGGAATATATTGCTTAGATACAGGGCAACATATTGCTTAGATCCAAGGGAACATACTGCTAAGACTCATCGCAATATATTGCTTAGATCCAAGGGAACATACTGCGAAGACTCAATGGAATATATTGCTTAGATACAAGGAAACATACTGCTCAGACTCATTGGAATATATTACTTAGATAAAAGGGAACATATTACTTAGATACAAGGGAACATACTGCTAAGACTCAATGGAATATATTACTTAAATACAATGGAACGTATTGCTCAGACTCAATGGAAAATATTGCTTCGATACAAGGGAACATATTGCTTAGATCCAAGGGAACATACTGATTAGATCCAAGGGCACATACTGCTAAGATTCAATGGAATATATTACTTAGATAACAGGAAACATATTGCTTAGATACAATGGAACATACTGCAAAAACTCAGTGGAATATATTACTTAGGTACAAGGGGACATACTGCTTAGATCAAGGGAAACATGCTGCATAGACTCATCGGAATATATTGCTTAGATACAAGGAAACATATCGCTTAGATCCAAGGGAACGTACTGCTAAGACTCAGTAGAATATATTGCTTAGATACAAGGCAACATATTGCTTAGATCCAAGGAAACATAATGCTAAGACTCAGTGGAATGTATTACTTAGATAAAAGGGGACATACTAATTAGATCAAAGGGAGCATACTGCTAAGACTCAATGGAATATATTACTTAGATAACTGGGAACATATTGTATAGATACCAGGGAACATACTGCTAAGACTCAATGGAATATATTGCTTAGATACAAGGGAACATATCGCTTAGATCCAAGGGCACATACTACTAAGACTCAATGGAATATATTACTTAGATGCAAGGGAACATATTGCCTAGATCCAAGGGCACATACTACTAAGACTCAATGGAATATATTACTTAGATACAAGGGAACATATCGCTTAGATCAAAGGGCACATACTGGTAAGACTCAATGGAATATATTACTTAGATACAAGGAAACATATTGCCTACATCCAAGGGCACATACTCTAAGACTCAATGGAATATGTTGCTTAGATACAAGGGAACATACTGCAAAGACTCAATGGAAAATATTACTTAGATACAATGGAACATACTGCTCAGACTCAATGGAATATATTGCTTCGATACAAGGGGACATATTTCTTAGATAAAATGGAACATACTGCTAAGATTCAATGCAATATATTGCTTAGATACAAGGGAATATATTGCTTAGATCCAAGGAAACATATTGCTAAGACTCAATGGAATATATTGCTTAGATCGAAGGGAACATACTGGTTAGATCCAAGGGCACATACTAATAAGATTCAATGGAATATATTACTTAGATAACAGGAAACATATTACTTAGATACAATGGAACTTACTGCTAAGACTCAGTGGAATATATTACTTAGATACAAGGGGACATACTGCAAGGATCAAGGGAAACATACTGCTTAGACTCATCGGAATATATTGCTTAGATACAAGAAAACATATTGCTTAGATCCAAGGGAACGTACTGCTAAGACTCAGTGGAATGTATTGCTTAGAATCAAGGGAACATATTGCTTAGATCCAAGGAAACATACTGCGAAGACTCAGTGGAATGTATTACTTAGATACAAGGGGACATACTGCTTAGATCCAAGGGAGCACACTGCTAAGACTCAATGGAATATATTACTTCGATAACAGGGAACATATAGTATATATACTAGGGAACATACTGCTAAGACTCAATGGAATATATTGCCTAGATACAGGGCAACATATTGCTTTTATCCAAGGGAACATACTGCTAAGACTCAGTGGAATGTATTACTTAGATACAAGGGGACATACTGCATAGATCCAAGGGACCATACTGCTAATACTCAATGGAATATATCACTTTGATGCAAGGGAACCTATCGCTTAGATCCAAGGGCACATACAACTAAGACTCAATGGAATATATTACTTAGATGCAAGGGAACATATTGCCTAGATCCAAGGGCACATACTGCTAAGACTCAATAGAATATATTACTTAGATACAAGGGAACATATTGCCTAGATCCAAGCGCACATAGTGCTAAGATTCAATGGAATATATTGCTTAGATATAAGGGAACATACTGCAAAGACTCAATGGAATATATTACTTAGATACAATTGAACATACTGCTCAGACTCAATGGAATATATTGCTTAGACTCAATGGAATATATTACTTAGATACAAGGGCACATACTGCCTAGATCCAAGGGCACATACTGCTAAGACTCAATGGCATATATTACTTAGATACAAGGGAACTTATTGCCTAGATCCAAGGGCACATACTGCTAAGACTCAATGGAAAATATTACTTTGATACAAGGGAACATATTGCTAAGATCCAAAGGAACATACTGCTAAGACTCAATGGAATATTTTGCTTAGATTCCAATGGACATCATGCTTAGATGCAAGGGAACATATTGCTAAGATACAAGGAAACATACTGATATGACTCAATGGAACATATTGCGTATAGCCAAGGGAACATACTGCTAAGACTCAGTGGAATGTATTACTTAGATACAAGGGGACATTCTGCTTAGATCCAAGGGACCATACTGCTCAGACTCAATGGAATATATTACTTAGATGCAAGGGAACCTATCGCTTTGATCCAAGGGCACATACTACTAAGACTCAATGGAATATATTACTTAGATGCAAGGGTACATATTGCCTAGATCCAAGGGCTCATACTGCTAAGACTCAACGAAATATATTACTTATATAAAAGGGAACATATTGCTTAGATCCAAGGGAACATACTGCTAAGACTCAATGGAATATATTACTTCGATACAAGGGAAAATATTGCTAAGATACAATGGAACATACTGCTAAGACTCAGTGGAATATATTACTTAGATACAAGGGACATACTGCTTAGATCATGGGAAACATACTGCTAAGACTCATCGGAATATATTGCTTAGATCCAAGGGAACATACTGCTAAGACTCAGTGGAATGTATTACTCAGATACAAGGGGACATAAAGCGTAGATCCAAGGGAACATACTGCTAAGACTCATCGCAATATATTGCTTAGATCCAAGGGAACATACTGCGAAGAGTCAAAGGAATATATAGCTTAGATCCAAGGGAACATATTGCTTAGATCCAAGGGAACATATTGCTTAGTCTCAATGGAATATATTGATTAGATCCAAGGGAGCATACTGCTAAGACTAAATGGAATATATTACTTAGATAACAGGGAACATATTGTATAGATACCAGGGAACATACTGCTAAGACTCAATGGAATATATTGCTTAGATACAGGGCAACATATGGCTTAGATCCAAGGGAACATACTGCTTAGACTCAATGGAATATATTGCTTAGATACAAGGGAACATATTGCTTAGATACAAGGGAACATATTGCTTAGATCCAAGGGAACATACTGCTTAGATCCAAGGGCACATACTGCTAAGATTCAATGGAATATATTACTTAGATAACAGGAAACATATTGCTTAGATACAATGGAAAATACTGCTAAGTCTCAGTGGAATATATTGCTTAGATACAAGGGGACATACTGCTTAGATCAAGGGAAACATACTGCTAAGACTCATCTGAATATATTGCTTAGATACAAGGAAACATATTGCTTAGATCCAAGGGATCATACTGCTAAGACTCAGTGGAATATATTGCTTAGATACAAGGCAACCTATTGCTTAGATCCAAGGAAACATACTGCTAAGACTCAGTGGAATGTATTTCTTAGATACAAGGGGACATACTGCTTAGATCCAAGGGAGCATACTGCCAAGACTCAATTGAATATATTACTTAGATAACAGGGAACATATTGTATAGATTCCAGGGAACATACTGCTAAGACTAAATGGAACATATTGCTTAGATCCAAGGGAACATACTGCTAAGACTCAGTGGAATGTAATACTTTGATACAAGGGGACATACTGCTTAGATCCAAGGGAACATACTGCTAAGACTCATCGGAATATATTGCTTAGATCCAAGGGAACATACTGCTAAGACTTAATGGAATACATTGCTTAGATCCATGGGAACATACTGCTTAGATCCAAGGGCACATACTGCTAAGATTCAATGGAATATATTACTTAGATAACAGGAAACATATTGCTTGGATACAATGGAACATACTGCTAAGACTCAGTGGAATATATTACTTAGATAACAGGAAACATACTGCTTTGACTCATCGGAATATATTGCTTAGATACAAGGAAACATATTGCTTAGATCCAAGGGAACGTACTGCTAAGACTCAGTGGAATATATTGCTTAGATACAATGAAACATATTGCTTAGATCCAAGGAAACGTACTGCTAAGACTCAGTGGAATATATTGCTTAGATCCAAGGAAACATACTGCAAAGACTCAGTGGAATGTATTACTTAGCTACAAGGGGACATACTGCTTAGATCCAAGGGAGCATACTGCTAAGACTCAATGGAATATATTACTTATATAACAGAGAACATATTGTATAAATACCAGGGAACATACTGCTAAGACTCAATTGAATATATTGCTTAGATACAGGGCAACATATTGCTTAGATCCAAGGCAACATACTGCTAAGACTCAGTGGAATGTATTACTTAGATACAAGGGATCATACTGCTAAGACTCAATGGAATATATCACTTAGATGCAAGGGAACCTATCGCTTAGATCCAAGGGCACATACTACTCAGACTCAATGGAATATATTACTTAGATGCAAGGGAACATATTGCCTAGATCCAAGGGCACATACTGCTAAGACTCAATGGAATATATTACTTAGATACAAGGGAACATATCGCTTAGATCCAGGGGCACATACTACTAAGACTCAATGGAATATATTACTTAGATGCAACGGAACATATCGCTTAGATCCAAGGGCACATACGGTTAAGACTCACTGGAATATATTACTTAGATACAAGGGAACATATTGCCTAGATCCAAGGGCACATACTGCTAAGACTCAATGGAATATATTACTTAGATAACAGGGAACATATTGTATAGATACCAGGGAACATACTGCTAAGACTCAATGGAATATATTGCTTAGATACAGGGCAACATATTTTGCTTAGATCCAAGGAAACATACTGCAAAGACTCAGTGTACTGTATTACTTAGATACAAGGGGACATACTGCTTAGATCCAAGGGAGCATACTGCTAAGACTCAATGGAACATATTACTTAGATAACAGGGAACATATTGTATAGATACCAGGGAACATACTGCTAAGACTCAATGGAATATATTGCTTAGATACAGGGCAACATATTGCTTAGATCCAAGGGAACATACTGCTAAGACTCAGTGGAATGAATTACTTAGATACAAGGGACCATACTGCTAAGACTCAATGGAATATATCACTTAGATGCAGGGGGACCTATCGCATAGATCCAAGGGCACATACTACTAAGACTCAATGGAATATATTTCTTAGATGCAAGGGAACATATTGCCTAGATCCAAGGGCACATACTGCTAAGACTCAATGGAATATATTACTTAGATACAAGGGAACATATCGCTTAGGTCCAGAGGCACATACTACTAAGACTCAATGGAATATATTACTTAGATGCAAGGGAACATATCGCTTAGATCCAAGGGCACATACGGCTAAGACTCACTGGAATATATTACTTAGATACAAGGGAACATATTGCCTAGATCCAAGGGCACATACTGCTAAGTCTCAATGGAATATATTTCTTAGATAACAGGGAACATATTGTATAGATACCAGGGAAGATACTGCTAAGACTCAATGGAATATATTGCTTAGATACAGGGCAACATATTTTGCTTAGATCCAAGGGAACATATTGCTAAGACTCAGTGGAATGAATTACTTAGATACAAGGGGACATACTGCTTAGATCCGAGGGAGCATACTGCTAAGACTCAATGGAATATATTACTTTGATAACAGGGTACATATTGTATAGATACCAGGGAACATACTGCTAAGACTAAATGGAACATATTGCTTAGATCCAAGGGAACATACTGCTCAGACTCATTGGAATGTAATACTTAGATACAAGGGGACATACTGCTTAGATCCGAGGTAACATACTGCTAAGACTCATCGGAATATATTGCTTAGATCCAAGGGAACATACTGTTAAGAAACAATGGAATATATTGCTTAGATCCAAGGGAACATACTGCTTAGATCCAAGGGCACATACTGCTAAGATTCAATGGAATATATTGCTTAGATAAAAGGAAACATATTGCTTAGATCCAAGGGAACGTACTGCTATGACTCAGTGGAATATATTGCTTAGATACAAGGCAACATATTGCTTAGATCCAAGGAAACATACTGCTAAGACTCAGTGGAATGTATTACTTAGATACAAGGGGACATACTGCTTAGATCCAAGGGAGCATACTGCTAAGACTCAATGGAATATATTACTTAGATAACAGGGAACATATTGTATAGATACCAGGGAACATACTGCTAAGACTGAATGGAATATATTGCTTAGATACAAGGAAACATACTGCTAAGACTCAACAGAATATATTACTTAGATAAAAGGGAACATATTACTTAGATACAAGGGAACATACTGCTAAGACTCAATGGAATATATTACTTAAATACAAGGGAACGTATTGCTTAGATACAAGGGAACATACAGCTAAGACTCAATGAAATATATTGCTTAGATACAAGGGAACATATTGCTTAGATAAAAGGGAACATGCTGCTAAGACTCAATGGAATATACTGCTTAGATCCAATGGAACATACTCCTAACACTCAATGGAATATATTGCTTAGATACAGGGCAACATATTGTTTAGATCCAAGGGTACATACTGCTAAGACTCAGTGGAATGTATACTTAGATACAAGGGGACATACTGCTTAGACCCAAGGGACCATACTGCTAAGACTCAATGGAATATATTACTTAGATGCAAGGGAACCTATCGCTTAGATCCAAGGGAACATACTACTAAGACTCAATGGAATATATTACTTAGATGCAAGGGAACATATTGCCTAGATCCAAGGGCACATACTGCTAAGACTCAATGGAATATATTACTTAGATACAAGGGAACATATCGCTTAGATCCAAGGGCAAATACTCCTAAGACTCAATGGAATATATTACTTAGATGCAAAGGAACATATTGCCTAGATCCAAGGGCACATACTGCTAAGACTCAATGGAATATATTACTAAGATACAAGGGAACATATCGCTTAGATCCAAGGGCACATACTGCTAATACTCAATCGAATATATTACTTAGATGCAAGGGAACATTTCGCTTAGATCCAAGGGCACATACGGCTAAGACTCAATGGAATATATTACTTAGATACAAGGGAACATATTGCCTAGATCCAAGGGCACATGCTGCTAAGACTCAGTGGAATATATAACTTAGATGCAAGGGAACCTATCGCTTAGATCCAAGTGCACATACTACTAAGACTCAATGGAATATATTACTTAGCTGCAAGGGAACATATTGCCTAGATCCAAGGGCACATACTGCTAAGACTCAATGGAATATATTACTTAGATACAAGCGAACATATCGCTTAGATCCAAGGGCACATACTACTGAGACTCAATGGAATATATTACTTAGATGCAAGGGCAACATATTGCTTAGATCCAAGGGCACATACTGCTAAGATTCAATGGAATATATTACTTAGATAACAGGAAACATATTGCTTAGATACAATGGAACCTACTGCTAAGACTCAGTGAAATATATTACTTAGATACAAGGGGACATACTGCTTAGATCAAGGGAAACATACTGTTAAGACACATCGGAATATATTGCTTAGATCCAAGGGAACATACTGCTAAGACTCAGTGGAATGTATTACTTAGATACAAGGGAACATACTGCTAACACTCAATGGAATATATTGCTTAGATACAAGGGAACATACTGCTAAGACGCAATTTAACATATTGCTTAGATCCAAGGGAACATACTGCTAATACTCAGTGGAATATAGTGCTGAGATACAAGGGAACATACTGCTAAAACTCAATGGAATATATTGCTTATATCCAAGGGAACATACTGCTAAGACGCAATTTAACATATTGCTTAGATCCAAGGGAACATACTGCTAATACTCAGTGGAATATAGTGCTGAGATACAAGGGAACATACTGCTAAAACTCAATGGAATATATTGCTTATATCCAAGGGAACATATTTCTTAGATCCAAGGGAACATACTGCTTAGACTCAATGGAATATATTGCTTAGATACAAGGGAACATATTGCTGAGATCCAAGGGCACATACTGCTTAGATTCAAGGGCACATACTGCTCAGACTCAATGGAATATATTACTTAGATAATAGGAAATATATTGCTTAGATACAAGGGAACATACTGCTAAGATTAAATGGAATGTATTACTTAAATACAAGGGAATATACTGCTAAGACTAAATGGAATATATTGTTTAGATACAAGGGAACATACTGCTAAGACTCTATGGAATACATTACTTAGATACAAGAGAACGTATTGCTTAGATCCAAGGGGACATATTGCCTAGATACAAGGGAACATATTGCTTAGATACAAGTCAACATATTGCATAGATCCAACGAAACATACTGCTAAGACTCAGTGGAATGTATAACTTAGATACAAGGGGACATACTGCTTAGTTCCAAGGGAACATACTGCTAAGAATCAATGGAATATATTACTTAGATAACAGGGAACGTATTGTATAGATACCAGGTAACATACTGCTAAGACTCAATGGAATATATTGCTTAGATACAGGGCAACATATTGCTTAGATCCAAGGGAACATACTGCTTAGACTCAATGGAATATATTGCTTAGATACAAGGGAACATATTGCTTAGATACAAGGGAACATATTGCTTAGATCCAAGGGAACATACTGCTTAGATCCAAGGGCACATGCTGCTAAGATTCAATGGAATATATTACTTAGATAACAGGAAACATATTGCTTAGATACAATGGAAAATACTGCTAAAACTCAGTGGAATATATTACTTAGATAGAAGGGGACATACTGCTTAGATCAAGGGAAACATACAGCTAAGACTCTTCGGAATATATTGCTTAGATACAAGGAAATATATTGCTTAGACCCAAGGGAACATACTGCTAAGACTCAGTGGAATATATTGCTTAGATAAAAGGCAACATAATGCTTAGATCCAAGGAAACATACTGCTAAGACTCAGTGGAATGTATTACTTAGATACAAAGGGACATGATGCTTTGATCCAAGGGAGCATACTGCTAAGACTCAATGGAATACATTACTTTGATAACTGGGAACATATTGTATAGATACCAGGGAACATACTGCTAAGACTCAATGGAATACATTGCTTAGATACAGGGCACAATATTGCTTAGATCCAAGGGAACATACTGCTAAGACTCAGTGGAATGTATTACTTAGATACAAGGGGACATACTGCATAGATCCAAGGGACCATACTGCTAAGACTCAATGGAATATATCACTTAGATGCACGGGAATCTATCGCTTAGATCCAAGGGCACATACTACTAAGACTCAATGGAATATATTACTTAGATGCAAGGGAACATATTGCCTAGATCCAAGGGCAAATACTGCTAAGACTCAATGGAATATATTACTTAGATACAAGGGAACATATCGCTTAGATCCAAGGGCACATACTACTAAGACTCAATGGAATATATTACTTAGATGCAAGGGAACATATTGCCTAGATCCAAGGGCACATACTGCTAAGACTCAATGGAATATATTACTTAGATACATGTGAACATCTAGCCTAGATCCAAGGGCACATACTGCTAAGACTCATTGGAATATATTGCTTAGATACAAGGGAACATACTGCAAAGACTCAATGGAATATATTACTTAGACACAATGGAACATACTGCTCAGATTCAATGGAATATATTGCTTAGATACAAGGGGACATATTTCTTAGATACAAGGGAACACACTGCTGAGATTCAATGGTATATATTGCTTAGATACAAGGGAACATATCGCTTAGATCCAAGGGCACATACTGCTAAGACTCAATGGAATATATTACTTTGATACAAGGGAACATATTGCTAAGATCCAAAGGAACATACTGCTAAGACTCAAAGGAATATTTTGCTTAGATTCAAATGGACATCATGCTTAGATGCACTGGAACATATTGCTTAGATACAAGGGAACATACTGATATGACTCAATGGAACATATTGCTTAGATCCAAGGGAACATTCTGCTAAGACTCAGTGGAATATATAACTTAAATACAAGGGAACGTTTTGCTTAGATACAAGGGAACATACAGCTAAGACTCAATGAAATATATTGCTTAGATACAAGGGAACATATTGCTTAGATAAAAGGGAACATACTGCTAAGACTCAATGGAATATACTGCTTAGATCCAATGGAACATACTGCTAAGACTCAATGGAATATATTGCTTACATACAGGGCAACATATTGCTTAGTTCCAAGGGAACATACTGCTAAGACTCAGTGGAATGTATTACTTAGATGCAAGGGTACATATTGCCTAGATCCAAGGGCACATACTGCAAAGACTCAATGGAATATATTACTTAGATACAAGGGAACATATCGCTTAGATCCAAGGGCACATACTACTAAGACTCAATGGAATATATTACTTAATTGCAAGGGAACATTTTGCCTAGATCCAAGGGCACATACTGCTAAGACTCAATGGAATATATTGCTTAGATACAAGGGAACATATTGCAAAGACTCAATGGAATAAATTACTTTGATACAATGGAACATACTGCTCAGACTCAATGGAATATATTGCTTAGACTCAATGGAATATATTGCTTAGATACAAGGGAACATATTGCTTAGATACAAGGGAACATATTGCTTATATCCAAGGGAACATACTGCTTAGATCCAAGGGCACATACTGCTAAGATTCAATGGAATATATTACTTAGATAACGAGGAACATATTGTATAGATACCAGGGAACATACTGCTAAGACTCAATGGAATATATTGCTTAGATACAGGGCAATATATTACTTAAATCCAAGGTAACATACTGCTAAGACTCAGTGGAATGTATTACTAAGATACAAGGGACCATACTGCTAAGACTCAATGGAATATATCACTTAGATGCAAGGGAACCTATCGCTTAGATCCAAGGGCACATACTACTAAGACTGAATGGAATATATTACTTAGATGCAAGGGAACATATTGCCTAGATCCAAGGGCACATACTGCTAAGACTCAATGGAATATATTACTTAGATACAAGGGAACATATTGCCTAGATCCAAGGGCACATACTGCTAAGACTCAATGGAATATATTACTTAGATAACAGGGAACATAGTGTATAGATACCAGGGAACATACTGCTAAGACTCAATGGAATATATTGCTTAGAAACAGGGCAACATATTTTTGCTAAGATCCAAGGGAACATACTGCTAAGACTCAGTGGAATGTATTACTTAGATACAAGGGGAAATATTGCTTAGATCCAAGGGACCAAACTGCTACGATTCAATGGAATATATTACTTAGATATAAGGGAACATATCGCTTAGATCCAAGGGCACATACTTCTGAGACTCAATGTAATATATTACTTAGATGCAAGGGAACATACTGCTTAGATCAAAGGACACATACGGCTAAGATTCAATGGAATATATAACTTAGATAACAGGAAACATATTGCTTAGATACAATGGAACATACTGCTAAGACTCAGTGGAATATATTACTTAGATACAAGGGAACATACTGATATGACTCAATGGAACATATTGCTAAGATCCAAGGGAACAAACTGCTAAGACTCAGTGGAATGTATTACTCAGATAAAAGGGGATATAAAGCTTAGATCCAAGGAAACATACTGCTAAGACCCAGTGGAATGTATTACTTAGATCCAAGGGAACATACTGCGAAGACTCAAAGGAATATATAGCTTAGATCCAAGGGAACATATTGCTTAGATCCACGGGAACATATTGCTCAGACTCAATGGAATATATTGATTAGATACAACGGAACATATTGCTTAGATACAAGGGAACATATTGCTTAGATCCAAGGGAACATACTGCTTCGATCCAAGGGCACATACTGCTAAGATTCAATGGAATATATTACTTAGATAACAGGAAACATGTTGCTTAGATACAATGGAACATACTGCTAAGACTCAGTGGAATATAATACTTAGATACAAGGGGACATACTGCTTATATCAAGGGAAACATACTGCTAAGACTCATCGGAATATATTGCTTAGATACAAGGCAACATATTGCTTAGATCCAACGAAACATACTGCTAAGACTCAGTGGAATGTATTACTTAGATACAAGGGGACATACTGCTTAGATCCAAGGGAACATACTGCTAAGACTCAATGGAATATATTACTTAGATAACAGGGAACGTATTGTATAGATACCAGGTAACATACTGCTAAGACTCAATGGAATATATTGCTTAGATACAGGGCAACATATTGCTTAGATCCAAGGGAACATACTGCTTAGACTCAATGGAATCTATTGCTTAGATTCAATGGAATATATTACTTAGATAACAGGAAACATATTGCTTAGATACAATGGAAAATACTGCTAAGACTCAGTGGAATATATTACTTAGATACAAGGGGACATACTGCTTAGATCAAGGGAAACATACAGCTAAGACTCATCGGAATATATTGCTTAGATACAAGGAAATATATTGCTAAGATCCAAGGGAACATACTGCTAAGACTCAGTGGAATATATCGCTTAGATAAAAGGCAACATAATGCTTAGATCCAAGGAAACATACTGCTAAGACTCAGTGGAATGTATTACTTAGATACAAGGGGACATACTGCTAAGACTAAATGGAACATATTGCTTAGATCCAAGGGAACATACTGCTAAGACTCAGTGGAATGTAATACTTAGATACAAGGGGACATACTGCTTAGATCCAAGGGAACATACTGCTAAGACTCAATGGAATATATTGCTTAGATCCAAGGGATCATACTGGTTAGATCCAAGGGCACATACTGCTAAGATTCAATGGAATATATTACTTAGATAACAGGAAACATATTGCTTAGATACAATGGAACATACTGCTTAGATCAAGGGAAACATACTGCTTTGACTCATCGGAATATATTGCTTAGATACAAGGAAACATATTGCTTAGATCCAAGGGAACGTACTGCTAAGACTCAATGGAATATATTGCTTAGATAGAAGGCAACATATTGCTTAGATCCAACGAAACATACTGCTAAGACTCAGTGGAATGTATTACTTAGATACAAGGGGACATACTGCTTAGATCCAAGGGAGCATACTGCTAAGACTCAATGGAATATATTTCTTAGATAACAGGGAACATATTGCATAGATACCAGGGAACATACTGCTAAGACTCAATGGAATATATTGCTTGGATACAGGGCAACATATTGCTTAGATCCAAGGGAACGTACTGCTAAGACTCAGTGGAATGTATTATTTAGATACAAGGAACCATACTGCTAAGACTCAATGGAATATATCACTTAGATGCAAGGGAACCTATCGCTTAGATCCAAGGGCACATACTACTAAGACTCAATGGAATATATTACTTAGATGCTAGGGAACATATTGCCTAGATCCAAGGGCACATGCTGCTAAGATTCAATGGAATATATTACTTAGATACAAGGGAACATATCGCTTAGATCCAAGGGCACATATTACTAAGACTCAATGGAATATATTACTTAGATGCAAGGGAACATATCGCTTAGATCCAAGGGCACATATTACTAAGACTCAATGGAATATATTACTTAGATGCAAGGGAACATATTGCCTAGATCCAAGGGCACATACTGCTAAGACTCAATGGAATATATTACTTAGATACAAGGGAACATATCGCTTAGATCCAAAGGAACATACTGCTAAGACTCAATAGAATATTTTGATTAGATTCAAATGGACATCATGCTTAGATGCAAGGGAACATATTGCTAAGATACAAGGGAACATACTGATATGACTCAATGGAACATATTGCTTAGATCCAAGGGAATATACTGCTAAGACTCAGTGGAATGTATTACTTAGATACAAGGGGACATAAAGCTTATATCCAAGGGAACATACTGCTAAGACTCATCGCAATATATTGTTGAGATCCAAGGGAACATACTGCATAGATCCAAGGGAACATACTGCTTAGATTTAATGGAATATATTGCTTAGATACAAGGGAACATATTGCTAAGATACAAGGGAACATATTGCTTAGATCCAAGGGAACATACTGCTTAGATCCAAGGGCACATACTGCTAAGATTCAATGGAACATATTACTTAGATAACAGGAAACATATTGCTTAGATACAATTGAACATACTGCTAAGACTCAGTGGAATATATTACTTAGATACAAGGGGACATACTGCTTAGATCAAGGGAAATATACTGCTTAGACTCATCGGAATATATTGCTTAGATACAAGGAAACATATTGCTTAGATCCAAGGGAACGTACTGCTAAGACTCAGTGGAATATATTGCTAAGACTCATCGGAATATATTGCTTAGATCCAAGGGAACATACTGCTAAGACTCAGTGGAATGGATTACTTAGATACAAGGGGACATACTGCTTAGATCCAAGGGACCATACTGCTAAGATTCAATGGAATATATTACTTAGATAACAGGGAACATATTGTATAGATACCAGGGAACATCCTGCTAAGACTCAATGGAATATATTACTTAGATACAGGGCAACATATTGCTTAGATCCAAGTGAACATACTGCTAAGACTCAGTGGAATGTATTACTTAGATACAAGGGGACATACTGCTTAGATCCAAGGGACCATACTGCTAAGATTCAATGGAATATATTACTTAGATGCAAGGGAACATATCGCTTAGATCCAAGGGCACTTACTACTCGGACTCAATGGAATATATTACTTAGATGCAAGGGAACATATTGCCTAGATCCAAGGGCACATACTGCTAAGACTCAATGGAATATATTACTTAGATACAAGGGAACATTTCGCTTAGATCCAAGGGCACATACTGCTAAGACTCAATGGAATATATTACTTAGATACAAGGGAACATATTGCCTAGATCCAAGGGCACATACTGCTAAGACTCAATGGAATATATTGCTTAGATACAAGTGAACATACTGCAAAGACTCAA
Source organism: Mactromeris polynyma (assembly GCA_032209605.1). Taxonomy (NCBI): domain Eukaryota; kingdom Metazoa; phylum Mollusca; class Bivalvia; order Venerida; family Mactridae; genus Mactromeris; species Mactromeris polynyma. Next base: position 2,554,010 of record JASFXZ010000014.1, read on the forward strand.
ATGAATATATTACTTTGATACAATGGAACATACTGCTCAGACTCAATGGAATATATTGCTAAGATACAAGGGGACGTATTTCTTAGATACAAGGGAACATACTGCTAAGATTCAATGGAATATATTACTTTGATACAAGGGAACATATTGCTAAGATCCAAAGGAACATACTGCTAAGACTCAATGGAATATTTTGATTAGATTCAAATGGACATCATGCTTAGATGCAAGGGAACATATTGCTAAGATGCAAGGGAACATACTGATATGACTCAATGGAACATATTGCTTAGATCCAAGGCAACATACTGCTAAGATTCAGTGGAATGTATTACTTAGATACAAGGGGACATACTGCATAGATCCAAGGAAACATACTGCTAAGACTCAGTGGAATGTATTACTTAGATACAAGGGGACATACTGCTTAGATCCAAGGGAGCATACTGCTAAGACTCAATGGAATATATTACTTAGATACAGGGCAACATATTGCTTAGATCCAAGGGAGCATACTGCTAAGACTCAATGGAATATATTACTTAGATAACAAGGAACATATTGTATAGATCCAAGGAAACATACTGCTAAGACTCAGTGGAATGCATTACTTAGATACAAGGGGACATACTGCTTAGATCCAAGGGAGCATACTGCTAAGACTCAATGGAATATATTACTTAGATAACAAGGAACATATTGTATAGATACCAGGGAACATACTGCTAAAACTCAATGGAATATATTGCTTAGATACAGGGCAACATATTGCTTAGATCCAAGGGAACATACTGCTAAGAATCATCGCAATATATTGCTTAGATCCAAGGGAACATACTGCGAAGACTCAATGGAATATATTGCTTAGATACAAGGAAACATACTGCTAAGACTCATTGGAATATATTACTTAGATACAAGGGAACATATTACTTAGATACAAGGGAACATACTGCTCAGACTCAATGGAATATATTACTTAAATACAAGGGAACGTATTGCTTAGATACAAGGGAACATACAGCTAAGACACAATGATATATATTGCTTAGATACAAGGGAACATATTGCTTAGATAAAAGGGAACATACTGCTAAGTCTCAATGGAATATATTACTTAGATACAAGGGAACATATCGATTAGATCCAAGGGCACATACTACTGAGACTCAATGGAATGTATTACTTAGATGCAAGGGAACATACTGCTTAGATTCAATGGCACATGCGGCTAAGATTCAATGGAATATATTACTTAGATAACAGGAAACATATTGCTTAGATACAATGGAACATACTGCTAAGACTCAGTGGAATATATTACTTAGATACAAGGGGACATACTGCATAGATCCAAGGAAACATACTGCTAAGACTCAGTGGAATGTATTACTTAGATACAAGGGGACATACTGCTTAGATCCAAGGGAGCATACTGCTAAGACTCAATGGAATATATTACTTGGATGCAAGGGAACCTATCGCATAGATCCAAGAGCACATACTACTAAGACTCAATGGAATATATTACTTAGATGCAAGGGAACATTTTGCCTAGATCCAAGGACACATACTGCTAAGACTCAATGGAATATATTACTTAGATACAAGGGAACATATCGCTTAGATCCAAGGGCACATACTGCTAAGACTCAATGGAATATATTACTTAGATAACAGGGAACATATTGCATTGATACCAGGGAACATACTGCTAAGACTCAATGGAATATATTGCTTAGATACAGGGCAACATATTGCTTAGATCCAAGGGAACATACTGCTAAGACTCAGTGGAATGTATTACTTAGATACAAGGGGACATACTGCTCAGACTCAATGGAATATATTACTTAGATGCAAGGGAACCTATCGCTTAGATCCAAGGGCACATACTACTAAGACTCAATGGAATATATTACTTAGATGCATGGGAACATTTTGCCTAGATCCAAGGACACATACTGCTAAGACTCAATGGAATATATAACTTAGATACAAGGGAACATAAAACTTAGATCCAAGGGCACATACTACTAAGACTCAATGGAATATATTACTTAGATGCAAGGGAACATATTTGCTAGATCCAAGGGCACATACTGCTAAGATTCAATGGAATATATTACTTATATGCAAGGGAACATATCGCTTAGATCCAAGGGCACATAGTACTAAGATTCAATGGAATATATTACTTAGTTGAAAGGGAACATATTGCCTAGATCCAAGGGCACATACTGCTAAGACTCAATGGAACATATTACTTAGATAACTTGGAACATATTGTATAGATATCAGGGAATATACTGCTAAGACTCAATGGAATATATTGCTTAGATACATGGGAACATATCGCTTAGATCCAAGGGCACATACTACTGAGACTCAATGGAATATATTACTTAGATGCAAGGGAACCTATCGCTTAGATCCAAGGGCACATACTACTAAGACTCAATGGAATATATTACTTCGATACAAGGGAACATATCGCTTAGATCCAAGGGCACATACTACTAAGACTCAATGGAATATATTACTAAGATGCAAGGGAACATATCGCTTAGATCCAAGGGCACATACTGCTACGACTCAATGGAATATATTACTCAGATACAAGGGAACATAATGCCTAGATCCAAGGGCATATACTGCTAAGACTCAATGGAATATATTTCTTAGATACAGGGCAACAAATTGCTTAGATCCAAGGGAACATACTGCTAAGACTCATCGCAATATATTGCTTAGATCCAAGGGAACATACTGCGAAGACTCAATGGAATATATTGCTTAGATATAAGGAAACATACTGCTGAGACTCAATGGAATATATTACTTAGATAAAAGGGAACATATTTCTTAGATACAATGGAACATACTGCTAAGACTCAATGGAATATATTACTTAAATACAAGGGAACGTATTGCTTAGATACAAGGGAACATACAGCTAAGACTCAATGAAATATATTGCTTAGATACAAGGGAACATATTGCTTAGATAAAAGGGAACATACTGCTAAGACTCAATGGAATATACTGCTTATATCCAATGGAACATACTGCTAAGACTCAATGGAATATATTACTTAGATACAATGGAACATATTGCTCAGACTCAATGGAATACATTGCTTAGACTCAATGGAATATATTGCTTAGATACAAGGGAACATATTGCTTAGATACAAGGGAACATATTGCTTAGATCCAAGGGAAAATACTGCTTAGATCCAAGGGCACATACTGCTGAGATTCAATGGAATATATTACTTAGATAACAGGAAACATATTGCTTAGATACAATGGAACATGCTGCTATGACTCAGTGGAATATATTACTTAGATACAAGGGGACATACTGCTTAGATCAAGGGAAACATACTGCTAAGACTCAATGGAATATATTACTTAGATACAAGTGAATGTATTGCTTAGATACAAGGGAACATACAGCTAAGACTCAATGGAATATATTACTTAGATACAAGGGAACATACTGCTAAGACTCAATGGAATATATTACTTAGATGCAAGGGAACATATTGCCTATATCCAAGGGCACATACTGCTAAGACTCAAAGGAATATATTACTTAGATACAAGGGAACATGTTGCCTAGATCCAAGGGCACATACTGCTAAGACTCAATGGAATATATTGCTTAGATACAAGGGAACATACTGCAAAGACTCAATGGAACATATCGCTTAGATCCAAGGGCACATACTGCTAAGACTCAATGGAATATATTACTTAGATACAAGGGAACATATTGTCTAGATCCAAGGGCACATACTGCTAAGACTCAATGGAATATATTGCTTAGATAAAAGGAAACATATTGCTTAGATCCAAGGGAACGCACTGTTAGACTCAGTGGAATATATTGCTTAGATACAAGGGAACACATTGCTTAGATCCAAGGAAACATACTGCTAAGACTCAGTGGAATGTATTATTAAGATACAAGGGAACATAAAGCTTAGATTCGAGGGAGCATACTGCTAAGACTCAATGGAATATATTACTTAGATAACAGGGAACATATTGTATAGATACCAGGGAACATACTGCTAAGACTCAATGGAATATATTGCTTAGATACAGGGCAACATATTGCTTAGATCCAAGGGAACATACTGCTAAGACTCAGTGGAATGTATTACTTAGACATAAGGGACCATACTGCTAAGACTCAATGGAATATATCACTTAGATGCAAGGGAACCTATCGCTTTGATCCAAGGGCACATACTACTAAGACTCAATGGAATATATTACTTAGATGCAAGGGAACATATTGCCTAGATCCAAGGGCACATACTGCTAAGACTCCATGGAATATATTACTTAGATAACAGGTAATATATTGTATAGATACCTGGGAACATACTGCTAAGACTCAATGGAATATATTGCTTAGATACAGGGCAACATATTTTGCTTAGATCCAAGGGAACATACTTCTAAGACTCAGTGGAATGTATTACTTAGATACAAGGGGACATACTGCTTAGATCCAAGGGACCATACTGCTAGAATCCAATGGAATATATTACTTAGATGCAAGGGAACATACTGCTAAGACTCAATGGAACATATTTCTTAGATAACAGGAAACATATTGCTTAGATACAAGGGCACATACTGCTAAGACGAAATGGAATATATTACTAAGATGCAAGGGTACATATTGCCTAGATCCAAGGGCACATACTGCTAAGACTCAATGGAATATATTACTTAGATACAAGGGAAAATATCGCTTAAATCCAAGGGCACATACTACAAAGACTCAATGGAATATATTACTTAGATGCAAGGGAACATATTGCCTAGATCCAAGGGCACATACTGCTAAGACTCAATGGAATATATTACTTAGATACAAGGGAACATATCGCTTAGATCCAATGGCACATACTGCTAAGACTCAATGGAATATATTACTTAGATACAAGGGAACATATTGCTTAGATCCAAGGAAACATACTGCTAAGACTCAGTGGAATGTATTACTTACATTGTAGATACAAGGGGAACATACTGATATGACTCAATGGAACATATTGCTTAGATCCAAGGGAACAAACTGCTTAGACTCAGTGGAATGTATTACTCAGGTACAAGGGGACATAAAGCTTAGATCCAAGGGAACATACTGCTCAGATTCATCGCAATATATTGCTTAGATCCAAGGGAACATACTGCGAAGACTCAAAGGAGTATATAGCTTAGATCCAAGGGAACACATTGCTTAGATCCAAGGGAACATATCCCTAGACTCAATGGAATATATTGATTAGATACAAGGGAACATATTGCTTAGATACAAGGGAACATATTGCTTAGATCCAAGGGAACATACTGCTTAGATCCAAGGGCACATACTGCTAAGATTCAATGGAATATATTACTTAGATAACAGGAAACATATTGCTTAGATACAATGGAACATACTGCTAAGACTCAGTGGAATATAATACTTAGATACAAGGGGACATACTGCTTAGATCAAGGGAAACATACTGCTAAGACTCATCGGAATATATTGCTTAGATACAAGGAAACATATTGCTTAGATCCAAGGGAACGTACTGCTAAGACTCAGTGGAATATATTGCTTAGATACAAGGCAACATATTGCTTAGATCCAAGGAAACATACTGCTAAGACTCAGTGGAATGTATTACTTAGATACAAGGGGACATACTGCTTAGATCCAAGGGAGCATACTGCTAAGAATCAATGGAATATATTACTTAGATAACAGGGAACATATTGTATAGATACCAGGGAACATACTGCTAAGACTCAATGGAATATATTGCTTAGATACAGGGCAACATATTGCTTAGATCCATGAGAACATACTGCTTAGACTCAATGGAATATATTGCTTAGATACAAGGAAACATATTGCTTAGATGCAAGGGAACAAATTGCTTAGATCCAAGGGAACATACTGCTTAGATCCAAGGCCACATACTGCTAAGATTCTATGGAATATTTTACTTAGATAAAAGGAAACATATTGCTTAGATACAATGGAAAATACTGCTAAGACTCAGTGGAATATATTACTTAGATACAAGGGGACATACTGCTTAGATCAAGGGAATATATTGCTAAGATACATGGGAACATATTGCTTGGATCCGAAAGAACATACTGCTAAGAAACAAAGGAATATATTACTTAGATACAATGGAACGTATTGCTTACATGCAAGGGAACATACTGCTAAGACTCAATGGAATATATTGCTAAGACTCAATGGAATATATTACTTAGATACAAGGGAACACACTGCTAAGACTCAATGGAAAATAATACTTAGATACAAGGGAACATATTGCTTAGATACAAGGGAACATACTGCTAAAACTCAATGGAATATATCACTTAGATGCAAGGGAACATATTGCCTAGATCCAAGGGCACATACTGCTAAGACTCAATGGAATATATTGCTTAGATACAAGGGAACATATCGCTTAGATCCATGGGCACTTACTACTAAGACTCAATGGAATATATTACTTAGATGCAAGGGAACATATTGCCTAGATCCAAGGGCACATACTGCTAAGACTCAATGGAATATATTACTTAGATACAAGGGAACATATCGCTTAGATCCAAGGGCACATACTGCTAAGACTCAATGGAATATATTACTTAGATACAAGGGAACATATTGCCTAGATCCAAGGGCACATACTGCTAAGACTCAATGGAATATATTGCTTAGATACAAGGGAACATACTGCAAAGACTCAATGGAATATATTGCTTAGATACAATGGAACATACTGCTCAGACTCAATGGAATATATTGCTTAGATACAAGGGGAGGTATTTCTTAGATACAGGGGAACATACTGCTAAGATTCAATGGAACATACTGCTAAGACTCAATGGAATATTTTGCTTAGATTCAAATGGACATCATGCTTAGATGCAAGGGAACATATTGCTTAGATACAAGGGAACTTACTGATATGACTCAATGGAACATATTGCTTAGATCCACGGGAACATACTGCTTAGACTCAGTGGAATGTATTACTTAAATACAAGGGAACGTATTGTTTAGATACAAGGGAACATACAGCTAAGACTCAATGAAATATATTGCTTAGATACAAGGGTACATATTGTTTAGATAAAAGGGAACATACTGCTAAGACTCAATGGAATATACTGCTTAGATCCAATGGAACATACTGCTAAGACTCAATGGAATATAGTGCTTACATACAGGGCAACATATTGCTTAGATCCAAGGGAACATACTGCTAAGACTCGGTGGAATGTATTACTTAGATACAAGGGGACATACTGCTTAGATCCAAGGGCACATACTACTAAGACTCAATGGAATATATTACTTAGATCCAAGGGAACATACTACTAAGATTCAATGGAATATATTGCTTAGATACATGGGGACATATTTCTTTGATACAAGGGAACATACTGCTGATATTCAATGGAATATATTGCTTAGATACAAGGGAACATATCGCTTAGATCCAAGGGCACATACTACTAAGACTCAATGGAATATATTACTTGGATGAAGGGAACATATTGCCTAGATCCAAGGGCACATACAGCTAAGACTCAATGGAATATATCACTTAGATACAAGGGAACATATCGCTTAGATCCAAGGGCACATACTGCTTAGACTCAATGGAATATATTACTTAGATACAAGGGAACATATTGCTAAGATCCAAAGGAACATACTGCTATGACTCAATGGAATATTATACTTAGATTCAAATGGACATCATGCTTAGATGCAAGGGAACATATTGGTAAGATACAAGGGAACATACTGATATGACTCAGTGGAACATATTGCTTAGATCCAAGGGAACATACTGCTAAGACTCAGTGGAATGTATTACTTAGATACAAGGGGACATAAAGCTTAGATCCAAGGGAACATACTGCTAAGACTCATCGCAATACATTGCTTATATCCAAGGGAACATACTGCGAAGACTCAAAGGAATATATAGCTTAGATCCAAGGGAACATATTGCTTAGATCCAAGGGAACATACTGCTTAGACTCAATGGAATATATTGATTAGACACAAGGGAACATATTGCTTAGATACAAGCGAACATATTGCTTAGATCCAAGGGAACATACTGCTTAGATCCAAGGGCACATACTGCTAAGATTCAATGGAATATATTACTTAGATAACAGGAAACATATTGCTTAGATAAAATGGAACATACTGCTAAGACTCAGTGGAATATATTACTAAGATACATGGGGACATACTGCTTAGATCAAGGGAAACATACTGCTTAGTCTCATCGGAATATATTGCTTAGATAGAAGGAAACATATTGCTTAGATCCAAGGGAACGTACTGCGAAGACTCAGTCGAATATATTGCTTAGATACAAGGCAACATATTGCTTAGCTGCAAGGAAACATACTGCTAAGACTCAGTGGAATGTATTACTTAGATACAAGGGGACATGCTGCTTAGAACCAAGGGAGCATACTGCTAAGACTCAATTGAATATATTACTTAGATAACAGGGAAAATATTGTATAGATACCAGGGAACATACTGCTGAGACTCAATGGAATATTTTGCTTAGATACAGGGCAACATATTGCTTAGATCCAAGGGAACATACTGCTAAGACTCAGTGGAATGTATTACTTAGATACAAGGGGACATACTGCTTAGATCCAAGGGACCATACTGCTAAGACTCAAAGGAATATATCACTTAGATGCAAGGGAACCTATCGCTCAGATCCAAGGGCACATACTACTAAGACTCAATGGAATATTTTACTTAGATGCATGGGAACATATTGCCTAGATCCAAGGGCACATACTGCTAACACTCAATGAAATATATTACTTAGATGCAGGGTAACATATTGCCTAGATCCAAGGGCACATACTGCTCAGACTCAATGGAATATATTACTTAGATACAAGGGAACATATTGCGTAGATCCAAGGGCACATACTGCTAAGACTCAACGGAATATATTGCTTTGATACAAGGGAACATACTGCAAAGACTCAATGGAATATATTACTTAGATACAATGGAACATACTGCTCAGACTCAATGGAATATATTGCTTAGATAAATGGGGACATATTTCTTTGATACAAGGGAACATACTGCTGAGATTCAATGGAATATATTGCTTAGATACAAGGGAACATATCGCTTAGATCCAAGAGCACATACTTCTAAGACTCATTGGAATATATTACTTTGATACAAGGGAACATATTGCTAAGATCCAAAGGAACATACTGCTAAGACTCAATGGAATATTTTGCTTAGATTCAAATGGACATCATGCTTAGATGCAAGGAAACATATTGCTTAGATACAAGGGAACATACTGCTAAGACTCAATGGAATATATTGCTTACATACAGGGCGACATATTGCTTATATCAAAGGGAACATATTGCTAAGACTAAGTGGAATGTATTACTTAGATACAAGGGGACATACTGCTTACATCCAAGGGACCATACTGCTAAGACTCAATGTAATATATTACTTAGATGCAAGGGAACCTATCGCTTAGATCCATGGGCACATTCTACTAAGACTCAATGGAATATATTACTTAGATGCAAGGGAACATATTGCCTAGATCCAAGGGCACATACAGCTAAGACTCAATGGAATATATCACTTAGATACAAGGGAACATATCGCTTAGATCCAAGGGCACATACTACTAAGACTCAATGGAATATATTACTTGGATGAAGGGAACATATTGCCTAGATCCAAGGGCACATACAGCTAAGACTTAATGGAATATATCACTTAGATACAAGGGAACATATCGCTTAGATCCAAGGGCACATACTGCTTAGACTCAATGGAATATATTACTTAGATACAAGGGAACATATTGCTAAGATGCAAAGGAACATACTGCTTTGACTCAATGGAATATTATACTTAGATTCAAATGGACATCATGCTTAGGTGCAAGGGAACATATTGGTAAGATACAAGGGAACATACTGATATGACTCAGTGGAACATATTGCTTAGATCCAAGAGAACATACTGCTAAGACCCAGTGGAATGTATTACTTAGATACAAGGGGACATAAAGCTTAGATCCAAGGGAACATACTGCTAAGACTCATCGCAATACATTGCTTTATCCAAGGGAACATACTGCGAAGACTCAAAGGAATATATAGCTTAGATCCAAGGGAACATATTGCTTAGATCCAAAGGAACATACTGCTTAGACTCAATGGAATATATTAATTAGACACAAGGGAACATATTGCTTAGATACAAGCGCACATATTGCTTAGATCCAAGGGAACATACTGCTTAGATCCAAGGGCACATACTGCTAAGATTCAATGGAATATATTACTTAGATAACAGGAAACATATTGCTTAGATAAAATGGAACATACTGCTAAGACTCAGTGGAATATATTACTTAGATACATGGGGACATACTGCTTAGATCAAGGGAAACATACTGCTTAGTCTCATCGGAATATATTGCTTAGATAGAAGGAAACATATTGCTTAGATCCAAGGGAACGTACTGCGAAGACTCAGTCGAATATATTGCTTAGATACAAGGCAACATATTGCTTAGATCCAAGGAAACATACTGCTAAGACTCAGTGGAATGTATTACTTAGATACAAGGGGACATACTGCTTAGATCCAAGGGAGCATACTGCTAAGACTCAATGGAATATATTACTTAGATAACAGGGAAAATATTGTATAGATACCAGGGAACATACTGCTGAGACTCAATGGAATATTTTGCTTAGATACAGGGCAACATATTGCTTAGATCCAAGGGAACATACTGCTAAGAC